>MU226057.1:210618-256655 GCA_018584345.1 Thuja plicata | reverse complement strand
AAACACACTAGAGCACAAACAGAATGCAAAGAGACAAGATAATATGAAAGAGGGAAAACCACACTGTATTCTATTACTGTATTCTGCTTCAACATATCCAGACAAGAAGCTTTTCAAAATATACAAACATACAGAAATATAACTTACAATAAAATTTCCCAAGACCAATAGGGACCTGCTCTCGGCAGAGAAAAAAGGAACCCCTACAACTGAGAAGAGAAGGCAAGATATAGAAGAGGGAGAAACCCTAAAACTTCTAGGCAATTAACACATGCCTTTCTCTCAGATCTGATTTTACAATTCTTTACTCTTTTCAAAAAGATCAGATTAATTAGTCAATATTTCAACTTCACCTGCCTGAGAGAACATCTGATTTTCCTTTTAAAGTATCTCTTTCCTTTTCCCACTGAGAAGCTTTCAAATCTGATCTTTTCATTATCAATGCTTTTATATCTACAGACACTGCCTTTCCTTTAGTCAACATTATCAGGCCTCTTTTGCACCCATCCCTGTACTAGATCCTGCCTGTGGATACGTAACCTAGATTCAATAGCCCAACTCTACAAGTATACCTTGCCATGAATGCTCACCAACTGACCATAACCTCTCAGGATGAGAAGTGACCCCTGACAGCTGCCGCCCAATTCTCATTAATGAGTCCTCTATCATGACCATGCCTTTGCCAGCTACAACTGAGAGCAATAACTTCTGAGTGGATTCTGCATCTTTTTTCATGCCTCTGAATCTTTCTTTCTTCACCGACATTGAAACAAATCTAATTCTGGGATCAATAGACTCTCTGTGCACGGCCTTCTACAATTGAAACCTCTCTGATTAATCCTGGAACACAAGCACAGAGAAATCATGGCGGACGAATGCTCTAGTGCCAAATCTGCCACCAAAATTTCAAATTCGAAGTCCTGCGACCTCGCAACCAACCGTTAGTCTCTTTGTCGCGAGTGTTTTCTCTTAACCATGGTCTGATCATCAGATTTAGCGAAAATGTAACTCTTTTACCTCGATTAACCCAAGTCTTTCTAGCGATCAGGCGACTATGCAAAAATCTAAGCCGCGGGAAGTTAACCTTAACTCATCCATCTTCTCCAGACTACGCGACAAGCCGTTTACCTTAACATTTCATAACAATTGCCAAGTCGCTGGATCCTTGCTTCTTATTTCAAGATAAAACGACAACCCATTGGTCGCTGAGTCAGGTGATAAGATTAACTTAACCTTATTATATAGCACATGCCCTTTTCTGTTTATAGCGACCTCGCGACATACCCTAATCGCTTAGTCGAAAGCACTTTTTACCTAGGGCACTTTTATCACCAGACATCGCGACCACCGTTAGATCATTTCATTTCTTCATCGCACGGCTATCTTTTAATCGCCTTAGAATTTCATATACCCTTAAAATATCAGGAGAATTCGCGACTGAGGGCAAACATACCTTAGTCTCCTTATCACGTGATCCTCTTCCTTCTTCTAGCGATCACACGACAACCACTAGCCATATGACAGATGTCATCTTTTCTTTGGTCCTCTTTATACATTCTGGAAACTGAGTCATCACTCCTGATCTGGCGACATCCCGACTGAAGGAAATCACTTAGCATGAAACTGTTAGTCGCTGGGTCGGGACTGTTATCTCTTAACCGCCAAATATCACGAGACCACGTGACTAAAGAAAAGCCTTAACTGTTTGACTAAGCTGATCCAGCGACAATGCGACATGAAGAAAGTGCAAGGTCGGGAGACATTTCTTTGACTGGCCATTTCTTCTCGCGATCACCCGGCTGATGGTGGGTCCCGTTCATTTTAAAAGGTCATAACATGATGTTCCAACGACAACCCGACTAAAGAGAGATCGCCAAGTCTCGAGACATAGATGGAATATTCTCTTTTTTCAAGAGACTACATGACACAAAGGAAAAACTAAGTCGGGAGAAGCTTTGGCATATTCACTCTGGGTTATGCGATCCAACGACCTGACTTAAAGCACATGTATTTAGTGACTGAAAAAGGTAACGAAGAAATATAAATACATGGCCAAGGGTTTAAAACATGCATCGTTTAACACTTGATTGCTAGGGTTTTTCAGGGTTTTTGACAATTTGGGCAAGGTATAAGCATGAAAGCCTAAAAATTTGCAGAGGAAAGAACAAGGGATAGGGAAAAACAACAAAAACGGGAAATAAAACCAACATTTATTATGTTATGTTCATACACGTAGATCCAGATATGATGTTTCAGTCAAGTTGTGTAATTTTGTTACTGGCAGTTATAGTTCTAGAAGAGTATCTGTTCAGAGCCAACGTATTTAATGTGTTTCTTGAGTTGCACCTATCTTCAGGATATGTGTGTGTATATTCATTATTATTTATGAGTTGATGATAGTTATCTAAAGGCACTTAACGTGTTTCAAGAAGATTGCAAAGTTAGAGATAATTTGGTGAAGCTGACTTAGTGAAGTGTCGTGTCTGTTCAGTTTGTGTTGCATGGACTTAATATTGTTTGTGTGCTTAGTGAATCCAACAAGGATGTTATGAAAATTTTTCTTATAGGTCCCATGATCTCATACTTTGAGGAAGATACTTGTAACAAGTCATTTGTGATACGCTAAGTGTGAATGATACGAAAAGAGATAAAAAATGTACAAAGCAGAATATCAGTTGTGGTTCATTCATAAAGAGTCTATGTAAAGAAGCAGTAGAAGATTATAATATATTGGAATTGATCAAGATAGAAATTGTACTATATAGTTCATTATCAGATATAGTGCATATCTGTTCTATAGAAGGTTGTAGCCTTCACCATTGAAGCATTGAGATTTTGGATAGTGAGTCCACACCCCTAATAGGGTTATTTGTAAAAGACTCCTAATAGGGTCAGACCCTTAACCAGGTCACTATACTTATTGCTTTGTAAAGAAAAAATCCTAATAGGGTTGCAAGATCTTCTTTACAGGGATTACTATAAACAAGTATAGTTCATTGTGGGTGCTAATTCCCACCAGGGTTTTTACCATTTGGTTTCCCAGTAATCAAATTGTGTGTTGTGTACTGTGTTATCTTAATGTGCATTTACTTTATTGTATTCTGGAGTTAAAGAAGTAGAAAAGAATTAAAGTTACTGATAAATGATTCACCCCCATCTCAGTTATCCTTTGGGACTATTCTAACAGAAGTGATTTGGGAACAGAGACATGTGGAGAGAATGGTCAAAGGGGCATGGGTATAAATCCTCTGCAGTGTAGGATTTAGTTTGCCCCTAATTTTTCATATCCATCATTTGGGTTTGAAGGGTTTGCATTTGCTGCATTAACATGTCCGTTTGGTATTTAGGTTGGTGTGTGAGGACATTCCTCTATGCTATAGTGGTTATGAGGTTGCGCCTCTGTATCCCTTGAGTAGGGACATAGGATTTCATCTTGGGGACTTGATATTGATTTCCCACTAAGTGATTTGTAAATGGGGGCACATGAGTAGCCCAAGGTAGGTTTTGATGCATTTTCTATTATGATTGAAAATGGGGTTGATACTGCTGGGGTTGATATTGCTGCTACTGAGGTTGGGGTTGAAGCTGGGGTTGCTATTGCTGAGGTTGGAATTAAGGCAACTAAAGCTAGGGTTGCTATTGAGGAGGTTCGATTTGAGGCAGCTGAAGCTGGGGTTGCTATTGCAGAGGTTGGATTTGAGGCAACTAAAGCTGGGGTTGCTATTGTAGAGGTTGGATTTGAGGCAGCTGAAGTTGGGGTTACTGTTGCAGGGGTTGGATTGATGTCAGAATGGGAAAAGGTGTAGCCTTGGGTGGGCATTGACTTAAGTTGTACCTGCAGAGATGGATCCCTATGGGTATGAAGTGTTGATCCCAAGACTAGTATGAATTGACTGCAGTAGTGGCATAGTTTCAGAATAGTTGGTGTTTGATGTAGGTTGAGAGATTGATTTCTCCAGCCATGTGACTAAAGGTGGGAACATACTAGTAACCATAGGTGCACTCAGTTGTGAGCCTGTTATGTTTTGAATGGAAGATGTGTTGGCCTAGTTTGTGTCATTGGTTTGATTGGGTATCATCTGTGTCAAAGTGGGTAATACCAATGGTGGGAATATTTGAGAGACAACAGGTAGTATTTGAGGAGGTTGAGTAGTGTTTTGACCTGTGAGAGGGTTTTCAGGCCATATGGTCGATACACTGAATTCAGTGGGGAGTTTGACTCCCTTCTTTATCAGCATGGCTAAGAAGTGTTCAGTATTCCTCTCTACAATAGCGTTAACTACTTGTGCGGAGTAAGCATCTTTCTCTATATCCTCTAGTTCCTCGTCTGTGACATTTTGAAAAAGAGTTGCCCCTCGAGGTTGTTCAATGAATAGAGTAGAACTTGTGTTTACAAAAAGATCGTTCTCTTGCTCTGTTTCCCAAGTTGGGAATCGGTTGATATATGAATCATCAAGTTGTGTTCTAGCCTTAGACCTTGTGTAAATCCCTCCATGAGGTGTTTGAGACATAGTTTGGTCTAGGTTTTGTAACTAAAACAAGTGATATAAAGCAAACAAGGAAGAAAAATCCTTTCTAAGGAGGTTCGAGTTATGTTTTGGACAAGGGTAATTCTAAGGATAGATTTTGATATATCTTGATCTCAAAGCGGTGATGATGTAAAAAGATAGGATTTGTCGACCTTTGCCTTGGAAAAAGTCACTTTAATAAAGATGATGATGTTTGATATGATGAGATCAAGGTATTTTGAGTTTGAGATTTCAAACTAACAATGTTTTAGACAATAATCATGCTTTTTAGAGAAGAGATGATCTTTAATGTTTAAAGATTCACACAATGTTCTTCACATTTTCCTAGGATAGACACTAGTTTTGGACACCAAATGAAGAGTTCTTTCAAGGTTTTTATGTCAAAACAGGAATAAAGTATCTCTGGTCAATTGCAGTACAACTCCACCGATTGCGATAAAGTAAATGGTCAATTGCAGTAGTTTGTTACCGATTGCGGTAATAAACAAGACAATTGTGGCAATAAACAAGTTAACTATGGCAGGCTTCCTTCAATTGCAGCACAATGCAGGCAATTGCAATAAATGAGAAACAATCTCAAAAAGACTAAAAGATGGGTATCACTTCTTGACAATTTTGAAAGTTTTGGAAAAATGCTTCTGATTTTCAAGACAGTTGACGTTTGAAAACCCTAGACTTTAACATGTTTGACTTGTTTTGATAGTTTGGATGTTTTGTTTTGCATTTTTCAAAAACTGATCAAGGAAAAAAGCACAATAGACACTATGTTTTGAATAATGAAGACTGACAATGTGTATGTTCTACAACTTTTTTAAGTTGCATGGTTATCACGAGGTCTCAACATTGAACAGTCAGATTAATCTAGGTCAATGGGTTCAGAATACAATATTATAGGCCCAATGCTTGAATGTCCGTTAGCTCACACAACAATTGTCACACTACTAGGACACGAAGGTCCATGCCCGCATTTTTGCCATTTCCAGGTATTGTTTCCATGGAGTGAAGATCTCTCTCACTACACAAATACCATGGGACACATATGTTGGGGATCTTGGGGGAAATTCTATAACCCCTTACACTATAATAAGGTACCTATTTGGAGGTAAAATAGGTTGGCCTCTAATTAATCAAGGTTGTAGTAAGGGTCTGTGGTGTCTCTCCAATCAGTTTGTACGTGTGTGACTCACTTAAGAGCTTAGTTGATCATGCTGGCTCCTTAGGGATATTCACCCGATCCAGACTATTACCAACACACCTCGCTCAAGCATGGCTAGATAAGATGGAACTTTGGTTCGCGCCTTGTTTATATACTGATCGGAAGGATTACTGGTTTAAGGTCATTCTCCGAGGAAGAAGCGCATTCCCTGGACAGGCCTTTCTAAAAAGTATAAAGGTTTCTAATCTAACAGTTTGTGCAAATGCACCCAAAACTCCAGATACAAGGTAAATCGATTAAACTCCAAAAGGTTGAAATGTGAACTAAGATACACCACCATACAAGCATAAATATTCAATTTTAAGCCCAAAAGCAGGTGTTGATTGCTTGTTCAATTTTAATGCACCAATTTGAGAGATTTTTTGCCTTGTTCAATTTTAGTCCCCACGTCAATTTTAAGCCCAAATCTGAAGTGTGAAATGTGAGATGTTTGACAATCACTGTTCTTTTTAAACCCCAAATTGACAAGTGAATTCCTTTTAGTTTGGTTTGATTAAATAGGTTAGTATCAAAAAGGATTTTTGCAAAATGAGAGTATATGTAACTTTGAAACAATGAATGATACTTACCGAAAACTTACCCTTCCTATTTGTGGGAACTCGTCATTCTACAGCATAAAGAAAATATCAGATCTTCAGATTGCAAGATAAATAATTTTGGCCCTGATGTGCAATTTTGCAAGTGATTGCGGTAATGCACAAGCAATTGCAGAAAACAACAGGTGATTACGGCCTAGAAATATCAATTGCGGAAAAACACTTTCACTTGCAGTAAAGCACAATCAATTGTGGTCTGGATCAGTCAATTGTGGTACAATTCTTCTGATTGTGGTACCAGTGGATCAATTGCGGAAAACTCTAGAAAAGAAAGAGACCCAGAAGATGAAAGAAAATAAATGCGAAAACCTACAATCGATTGTGGTATTAAACCAGCCGATTGCAGAACAATTGTGTCAATTGCGGCAAAATACTAGCAATTGCGAAATAACACAGATATAAAAAAATACAAATTTTTAGGTTTGTGACCGTACAGCTGTGGTTGATCAATTCTGTTTGTCATCTGCAAGAGATAATCGAGCTGTTTGCTTCACGTCGGGTTCACCAAAATGTACGCCTCCTCTTCGCAATTCGTGGTTCCCAAGCTTTCCAAAGGAAAGGGTTAGTAGCAAAGGTTTTACAAATGATATAAATAAAGCACACAAGAACTACTAAAATGAATAACTTGAAGCATAACCAATAAAATGTACAAGCACAAGAAAGGAAAACAAATGAATGCAAACCCCAAAGTGCTTGAAGCTTCTATTAATGTCTCTCTCTACTCTTTTCGAAACACTATTCTTGATGCTCAGTATTGGTGTGGGCACCATCTATGACTTGAGAAGCGTCAAGAATTTGCTAATTGCAACGAGTGTGTGATCACAAGATGGCTTGAATGCTAGAACCAAACTGACATAGTAATGGCGCACGATAGCTTGAAATCCTGGATCCTTCAAATGGTCACGAAGGGTTTATTATATAGGAATTGAGGATGAAATGAATGGTTGAGATCAATTGTAGAGATAGGGAGATGAACGGTTGAGATTAAAAGGAATTGGAGAAGCCATCAGTAAACTGCACCTCTTCATTTGGTAAAGAGGAGATAGAGTTTGGTTGACTAAAGAGCTAATGGTGAGTTACCTTTTTGAACTGAAGAGGTGGGTGAAGTTACCCATGTGGACTGGAGAGGTGGGTGAAGTTACCCATGTAGACTAGAGAGGTGGGTGAAGTTACCCATGTGATCTGACTGGAGTTATCTCTTTGAAGATAAATGAATATTTAATTCATTTATTTAATTAAAGTTTTCAACATGTGAGATAATTGAACTCTTTTTGATTTAGAATTTCTTTATTGAATGATAAATTAATTTAATTAGAAGAATTTAATTAATAAGTTTAAATATTTAAATTTAAACTATAGGAAATTGATTTTAATTAATTAATTAATGGTAATTAATCATTTAAGGTTAATTAATTAAATAAAATTAATTATTTAATTAATTTTGGGAATTTGATTAGATGATTTGGGGAATGAATTTAGAGGAAAATAAATGATTAATTAATCATTAAAAACCATTAATTAATAGATGAAAATTAGCATTTTTAATGTCAAGTCGCAAGCCTGTCCATTTTCAGGTGTCTACAACACAATATGAAATACAACAGTTGAGATTCATCAAACTACCAATCCTTTTGTTTTGTCAACCGATAAATGTCTGACCATCGGTAAGCTCTATTTTAGCTTAGATTTGATTCTTGCAGCTCTCTATCTTTTGATGTGTTGTGTCCTCTCCTTGTGTCAATTTCTCTCCCTTATATGTTCTTTCTCTTTTGATGTCTTTTTCTCTTGTCAGTAGCTCTCCCTTTGTATAATCTTTTCATACAATTTCTCTCCCTTCCTTTCCAGAAAGATCTGATAATATGGATAATTTCTCTCCCTTTTCTGAAGAATATGATAGTATGGATAATCTCTCTCCCTTTGACAACAATTCCAAACAAATATCTCATAGATATCTGACATTCATGTCAAACAATATTTTCTCTCCATCCATAATACACTCCTTAAATTTCCTTTATGCATCAGTGATTTCAATAAAATGCCTAGGTGCTCGGTGAAGATATATACCTGTCTGTATATAGATGTAGGTTTGAAGTTCATCTCTTTGCTTGCATCAATATTTCTGATATTCTCATAATATGTAGGCTAATGCAGCCTTCAGTCATTTTAATGACTGGTAGACAAGGGTTTGACCCCTAGTCTCTTTCTCAAGTACTCAAATGTATCCTTGGGCAGTGGCTTGGTGAAGATATCAGCCAATTGTTCTTTTGATTGCACATACTCAAGTATCACTTCCCTTGCTTGAACTTGTTCTCTCAAATAATGATACTTGATATCAATGTGTTTAGTCTTGGAATGCATGACCGGATTATTTGAAATGTTTATTGCACTGGTGTTATCACAATAGATAATCACTGGTTCTGAGATCTTCATATGCATACCTTCCAGCAACTATTTGATCCATCCAATATTTGAGCAATTTGCAGCAGCAACAACATACTCTGCTTCTGCAGTAGACTAAGAGATGCATCCTTGCTTTTTGCTAATCCATGTGACAAGTCTGTCACCCATCAAAAATGCTCCTCTAGTTGTGCTCTTCCAGTCATCAAGATTTCCAGCCTAATCAGGGTCAGTAAACAGCTTAATTTCAAATTTTCCTTCTCTTCTATACCATAAGCCATATTCCTCAGTGTTCTTTAGATATCTTAAAATTATTTTCACAGTAGTCATATGTGATTCCTGGGGTTAGCAAAAAATCTAGCAACAATTCCTACTGCATGTGCAATATCTGGTCGAGTGTGGACAACATACATGAGTTTTCCAATCATTGATCTATACAAAGTCTAATTTACCTCTATTGTCTTATCCTCCTTTGTTAACTTACATCCAGTAGCCATCGATGTTCCAACTGGTTTGGATTCTTCCATCTTGAATATTTTTAGGACCTCTTTGATGTATTTGGAATGTGTAATGAAAATAAGTTCACTTTGTTTAATAATCTATAGATAAAGAAAAAACTTGATCTCTCCAAACATAGACATCTCAAACTCTTTTCTCATCTCATTAGCAAATGATTTTCATAGCATATCATTGCCTCCAAATATGATGTCATCAACAAATATTTCAGCAATCAAAGTGTTAGCATCAGTATCTTCCTTCAAATAAAGATTACTATTTTCACTAGTCCTTACAAATCCAATACTTATAAGATAGGAATGAAGTCATTCATACCAGGCTCTAGGAGCTTGTTTCAATCCATACAAGGCTTTGTGAAGTCTACATACCATGTTTCTCTTATCTAGATCGACAAACCCTTCTGGTTGCTCAATGTATACCTCTTCTTCAAGTATTCCATTCAGGAATGCTAACTTGACATCCATTTGATATATCTTGAATCCTTTATATGCAGCATAAGCAAGTAGTATTCTTACTCTTTCTAGCCTAGCAATGGGTGCAAAGGTCTCTCCATAGTCAATACCTTCCTCTTGTGCATACCCCTTGCATACTAGTCTTGCTTTGTTTCTTTTGACTTCTCCATTCTCATTCAGCTTATTCCTGAATATCCATTTTTTACCGATGACATTCTTATCATCTGGTCTTGGCACAAGTGACCATGTTTTATTTTTCTCAATATTCTCAATCTCATCATTCATAGCACTTATCCATTCTTCATTATCTAGTGCAGAATTGACAGATTTTGGCTCAAACTCACAAATTAGACAATTTGAGTTTAAAGACTTACTTCTTGTTCTTGTATCGACTTTCTTATCTCCTATGATCTGGATCTCTAGATGGTTCCTTCTTACATATCTTGCAAGTGTAGGTTAAGTTCTTTGTCTATCAGCTTGATCATCATTTTGTCCTTCATTTTGTTCTTCATCACCTTGCACATTATTTTGATCATTATCTTGACCATCGGTAATTAAAGTCTGACCATCGGTTATTCCAAAAATGCCCCCCCCCCTCATCTTTTATTTATTTCTCCTAGGAATTTTGTTCACCCAATGTTCTTTTTTCCCCTTGTTCTTTTTTTTCCCCCTTTTTTTTGGTTCTTTAGGAGTTTGGGTCCCAAGTTCTAACTATTCCATTACTAGAACAAGGAATTCTTGATGTTTGATCCTTGGTTTGTTTCCCTTTTTTGGTGTCATTGATTAAGCATCAGGGGTGACACGTTTCCTTTTCAAAAGAGAACATAAGTGTAAAAGTACACAATTGTGTTATGTTGTTATAAAGGAAATGGTCAACACTGATTAAAATTTTAAATTGAATCTCTAGAAAGTGACATAAATGTTTTGAGTTATGAAATGATGTAAACTAATAAAATGTATATTTTTTTTGCATTTTATGTTAGCAAATTTTTTAAAATAAAAAAATTTATTTTAATATATTTTTTAATTAAATAAACACTAAAATCTAGTTGCTAATAAAATATTGAAATTAAAAGTACACAGAACACCACTCTTTCTATAGAAATTTTTATCTTTCTTATTCAATTTTCTTGCGTGTACTGATAACTTAAAACTTTAGTGCATGGATTTTTTTGATTATTTTTATAAATCTATATTTAATAAATTTGAAAATTCACATACAATTAAATATAACTCTTTATATTTCACGTTACCTTTTGTCTTAATTATTTATTCAAAATAGAAAAGAATTATATCATCTTGAAATTACATTTTTCTTTAGTGTATCATATTTAAAAAAAAAGATTTAGCATTTTTCTTCAACAAGATAAACAAACTTATATTTTAGTCTTAATGACCCAATTTTAATAAAAAAAAATAAAAATAAAAATTAAATATTAGAAGATATATGTTAAAATACTACATGTATAGATCTACAAAAGGATTTACATTAATTAAATTTTTTTTTGCAAGAGTAGGAGTTGTTGAAACATTGAGTTTATTATTGTTGTGATTGGCCCCTGTTGACACCTAAAAATGGGCAGATGTTCTCTTATCAAGCAAATCTGCAAGTCTTAGCAAAATGCTTCAAATCTCATCAAAATGGACTAAATAAAAATCAAATGGACATTTATTAATGAAATTGGGATAAAATCATTCAAATCAATAAATCAATTAAACAATGACACCAAATGATTAAATATAAGCCTAAATGGATTTATCAAATGATATAATTGATTTTAATCAATTAATTATACAGTTTAAATAAATAATCAAATCCAACCACTCCCATACATGGCCAAATTAATTAATTGATTGAATTTAATAAATCCTAATATCCTCCAATATGAATTTGAGCAACCAATGAGAATTAAGAAAGAAAAGCACATGGATCACTCCTAATTTACAATCTCAATCACTCATTTTGAACTTTGAATCTCAATCACTCAAATTTGTCTCTTTGTCCCAACCTTTGAGACAAGCATTTAAATTGTCCCCCCATTTGAAACCATCTCAAATCCTCTCACCTAACCAAAGCTTGATCATGATCAATTAACTCTACCCCCTACACTTGGAAAAATCCTATAAATAGAAGCCATTTTGAGAGAATAAGGGATCCTAGAAAATTTGAATGCAAAGAATCCATATTATAGGCATTTTCATAGCAAGTGAGAGCATTATCATAGAAATTGAGCATAATTGAGATAATTTCTGAGAGCATTTGAATCAAATATCATAGAAATTGAGAGAATTTAAGCTAGATTAGACATATCTTTATCAAAATTCTCATTCTAGGACTGACATTGGTAGAGATTAAGGCTGAGAGCTCTATTAACATGCTTAGATAGAGAGCCATGGGATGCTTATTGATTTAATTGCAATTCTTAGCTTAATTTGTCTTTATTTTTCCATAGAATTGTAGTTAAATTAACTAATACCATGAAGGTGTAACTCATTCACACACAAATGGCACCCACCATGTGGCTTTGAGCCTCAATTCATGTTATTAGTCAATTTTTGTGTGTTTTTCCTTCATTTTTCTACTAACTTTGCAGGTTGCAGGACCAAATGATGCCTACAAGAAGAAAAATGATACCTGTGAGCTTTCAAATGACGCCTAAAGAATCCTTTTATTCTCTGTCTTAAATTCTTTCACCGACTGTCAGACAAATTGTGTCGCATGTGCACGTAAAGCGATGCCTGCAACTCAGGAAATCATGCCTAGAAGCTTTCTTTTACCATCTGTGAACTATTTTGTGTCACAATTTAAATGCTTTGCACTACCTATGATTTACCTTTTAACGCCTGTCAGTTGTTAAATAACACCTAAGTCATCTCAAAGTAACACCTAGGTTACTGCAAAGTCACACGTAATGCAGTTCAAAATACCGCTTGCTAGTTGTAAAACGACGTCTGCTGTAATCTGTGTTTTACTGTTGTCCAATATATAAATTTAGTTTTCTAACTTTTTGTTTTTGTGTTTTCTGCAGATGAAAAGACATCTGAAAGTGCAAAAACCATAGCTAAGGGTCACAAGGGAGAGCAAAGATGTAAGACTATTGAACAAACACTCTAAACAAGTGCATAATGCTAGTATTTTGGAAAGTTTGAAGAAGGAGGAAGCTTTGTATGATCATTATGTTAAAGTTGTGAATGCATACAAGAAGAAATTTCATTCCCTTAATTAATTTCATATTTTAAGTTTCATAGGAGCATTTGTGCAAATTTTAAAGAAACTTTATTTTGGTTTCTCTTCACTTTGTTTGTTTGTGTTGACTAACCTTGTTGGAGGAGCTAGAGAGGGAGCGATTGCCACTAGGTGAGTGCAAGAAAAAAGCATAAAAACCTCAAAAAAGTGCCTAGCCTTTGCTAGATATGAAAAATAGGCATTTTTCATATCAAGCTTGCTTTGTTTAAATTGTGGAAAATTTCATTGATATGTAGCTAATATGGACACCCTATTATTGTCCATTTCAAACAAAACATTAGGTATATGCTCTCAACTTTTTGAAGTTGATCAAAAAGCTAAAAGTGTTGATTTTGGGTGGTAGAAAGAAAAGAGAGGAAATTGAATCAAACATTTCATTTTTTAAGAACCTCCTTGTTAAGAGGTTGAAAAAGAACATTTGTGCTTGAAGTGTTTGGAATGAAGAAAAATAATAGGGATATTCTCTTCACTCTTTTAGTGAATCAAACTCCCAAACTTGTTTGACTAAGTTCAAATTTTTTCTTTCTATATACATGTTAGTTAGCTAGATCTATAGAGGGCCTGCCTCCCGAGTACATCCTTAAGAGGATGGTGAGAGGGAACGACCCAAAGTGGGAGACAATCACTTAACTTGTGATACCATTTGACCCACTATAAAAAAATGTACTCTTCCTTAATGGGTTGTAGTGACTAAATTGTGCTTAAGTTTCTTCACTTCCTCTAGTATTCCTTTAGGATTGTGCAAAATTGTACTTTTGTGTGTGTGAGAAGCCTGCAAGGGGGTAAAAGAACTTTTCATGATTTAGAACAGAGGTGTTAATTAAAACCTTGATAATTAGCAAGCTACCTTTTAGAGCCAACATTGTTTAAAATCCAAATCTGAACCTAGGTAGATTGTTTGGAAGCTATTCTTGTTCAAGACTCATTGAAATGAACGAGAACATACACTTAGTGTGTTCTAGGGTTATGATGCAAACTTGATGTGTGTGTTGCATTTGTATTTACATTTTCAAAAAATAATACCATTTGATACATCTGATCACATACTTGACATTTTTAAAACCCTAAAAACTGTAAAAATTAACCTGATCTATAAAGTGCCACGTACAAGAGTTTAAATGATGCCTGCAATAATTTTTGTGATGCCTGCACATTTGAAATGACACCTATCAGTGTTTAAATACTGTGTAACTTACTAGAAATTGACTCCTATAAAATGTTAAACAATGCCTACAAATAGGAAAACACTACCTGTAATCTGCAGAGTGACGCCTACAGTAATTCCAGTTGACGCTTATACAGTGTTAAGTCACACCTAAAAAAGAGAAAAGTGACACCCATAAACAAAGAGGGGCAGACAACAGATATTTCTCGAGGGCTTGAAAACAATCTGATCATATTTTCAATACCCTTTTGGATTTTCTCCCTGTTCATAAATTCAGTGTGATCAAAATCCCCCATTATTGGATATTTCACAAAATCTCCAAGGGATTGATCAATCAGGGGATAAAAGCCAAGTTTTTCTTGATCTATGCTCATGTCAGCTTTCACCCAATCACATTATGTTAAGTCTACCCTGCAATCTGATAGAACTTATCTAATGTTGGAATTATATTGGAATGATGTACTGAGAGGGGAGGGGTGAATCAATACCTCTAAAACTTTTCTTGGTTAGCCCATTAACCCTTAATCATCAATTTATAAATTATCTTATCTAACTGTTCATCTTTCTTTATGTATATGCAATCATATCATAAGTTCTTTAATATGTAACCATTCAAGAAACATTCATGAAAATAGATAACAGATGACACAAAATATGATATCGCAGAAAACTCCTTTTAGGAAGTAAAAATTGAGGTGGGGATTGTTACCCACAAGACTTCACTATCTGCACATAAGAAGGGGCTGGTTAAGGCTTACAATTGGTCACTTCTGATGACCTACCCTATTAGGAGTATTACAGTGGAGACCTGTTAAGATCTACTTCATTTGAAGCTTTAGAAACACTGTTAAGTGTGCACTCTGTTAAGAGATTTTTAAAGAATGGTTAAGTCCACCTTCTACAAAAGGATTTTAGATGTGATGCACTTGTTAGAATGCAACTACATAAGTCTTTGATCTGATGATGTATGCAATCTCTAATTGTTGATAACTGATCCAATAAAGCTTCCTATGTATGAGTAATCATCTTTCCACGATTGAATAATACCTTTGTCTGCTCTTCGGTAGCCTCTGTGTGTTCTTGATAACTGATGTGATCCATTTCTAAAATTTGCATGAATTCTTCCTTCTGCTCCTTAGATTCTCTTCATGGCTATCAACAACAATGAATTCATAATTCATAATTGATCAAACATATATTTATACTAGATTTTAGCTCTATTCTTGCATCGCGCTTCACAAGTTAACTCTAGATCCAAGGTTTACAACTTGACCTTGATCTTTAGTTAGATATGTTTTGGATCCATTAGGATGCTTTAAAACATTTACATAAATATTTCTTGATCCTCAAGTAATGATTTAAAACAAATTAAAACTCTAAAAATAGAGTTACAATGCTTTATCTGACATGTAAAACTCAGATCCACTATTTGCAAGTTCTCTAACTGACTGTCGGTTCTGATGGTCGGGATTCTCTACCAGTCTGTCAGTTTTCATTGCCGTTGGTGTTCCTTTCTTGAACTATTTGTCATGCATGCCTTTTCTACTCTGTTAGTTTTGTGATGATCTTTATGTTATGTTGTTGACCTATCGGTGATGTCTTGTTTACTTTGTCGGTGCAACACTTGTTATTGTTTGTTGGTCAATTCCATACTTAGCATTTTCTTGTGACTTTTTGTTCTGTTGGGTATGCTTGCTATTTTCCGGTTATGCTTGTAGTCTGTCAGTTATGCTTGTACCAATGATCTCTCTCAATGTTTTTCACTAAGTGTACTAATGGCAAAATTAATGTCATCAATCTCCCCCTTTGACATTAGTATCAAAAACATGATATGTTCAACATACTAAATGTATTAGTATGTACACCTATATATACTTCTTCCTTAGTCATTTGAATGAATCCCCCTATGCATATGTCGGTAAGTGTAAGTATATATACATATCCGTATGTACTTTTCTTTCCCCCTTTTTTTTAATATATTGTACATAGCTATGTTTACATATATGTTCCTTCTGTACATACAATATACATTTCCTTTCTATTCCTCCTTTTTTGATAATAAAGGAAAAGGTACTTACATCTTGTTAAAAAAGTGGGAATGTGAGGACTTGATCTCCTCCATCACATTTTCCCATTTTTCTTTTAGCATTTCTAGAGCCATGTGCTCAAGTGATATCCTTACATGTATATCATAGATGCTGTCTACTACAGACATCTCTAGGGTTGCAATTAGGGTTCTTGCTTCAGAAATATGCTATTGTAAAATAGTAAGATTATGCAAGATGTGTGCCTGTAGTTCTTTAATCTCACCTCTTAGTTGTATTTCAGCATCCCATATTTCTTGTCTTAGCCTGTTAGCCTCAATGACCTTGTCATGATGTGCCTTGATACTATCTGCATTTGAGGTTAGGCTTTGTGCACTTTCTATGACATTAGAATCTATCTCTGCTAACTTGTCACTATTTTCCTTTGTACACTTTTCAAGCATGCACATCTTTTGAACTAAGGTAATTGCCTCATCAATCATTGGCTCTAATTGATTAGTTAGTTCAGAAAGCTTTACCTTGTTCACTGGCACTTCTTGGCTGATCTTATCAATTAACTTCTATTGATACTTTTTCTCTACTTGTTCTTCCATAGCTTGTTCTGCATCTATATTTTGATCTGTGATTGCATCGGTAAGAATAGCTATTTGCTCCTTAACTATAGCATTTTGTTCAAGTTTCACCTCGGGAACCATTTTTTGGAGAATGTCTCTTGCCTTGTCAAGTGCCATTGTTTCCCTGTGTTCCTGTATCATTTTCTTCTACATGGATTTCCTTTGGCATAGCACTCCAAACTCTTGAAGTTTATCACTATCCAAAGTAGTAATATCCCAGTCTGGGACTTCTATTACTTCATCCAATGTAACAGCCAAGATGTTTTTCTTCAATGCTTTCTTCTTCTTTTTCTTTGGCTAGGTGGTAGATTGATGTACTACCATTTGTAAAGCTTGAGATTGGGTTGACTTGGTAGGTGAGGGTCGAGAAGATGAAGAGTCCTTTTGTATTTGTTCTGAGTCCACCGACTAGTTTGGTGAAGACATCTCCTCATTGGCCTTAGGTGTATCAACAGATATATCTTCTTTATGTTTTGTGCCTTCATCCTACTTGACTCCTTCACTCTTATCTTTTTCTTCAACTTTTCTCAATGTTTCCTTAGTTTTGTCATCTGCTTCTTTGTTTTGATCATTTGACACTTCTTGTTGATTGTCGGTTGCATCCTTCATTTCTATATCTGTATCCTTTTGAGTGTTGGATGCATCTTTGTTTTCATCAGTACCCATATCCTTGGGTATATCATCATCTTTCTTGGATGATTTACCCTGACTTGATTGAATATCAATAGCATCTATTAATATATTCATGTTTATCGGTGTATTGAATGTTGTAGTGTCAATAGTTGAATCCTATCTGTCGGTATTGCCCTGTACAATATTTATGTCTTCATCTTTTTGTATTTCTACTGCTAGGTCTTTTCCTGTAGTGGTATTGACAATGTTGTCTAACCACGTTTCACCATTTATATCATCATGTAAGTTACCTTTTATCGTTAACTCTTCTTTGGTAACTTCTTCATCCTCTAAACTGATGTGAATTGGACTTGCTGGTACTTGATTTTCCTCACTATTTTTAGGCCATTATTCATCTATAATATCAACCTATTTTTGGCCAGTTATTTGAACTTCTTCACTGTCTAACTCAGCTATTGAGTTATCTCTCTGAGTGACAGTTTCCTTCTCATAACTGATCTCCTTAGCAGGATTGAGTATCTTGCTCCATTTATCATGAGCTTCTTGTTCTAGTTCTATAAACTTCTCTTCCAGAAATTTGTAAGCTCTCATTTTGGGTAAGAAATTTTTCTCATATTTCTCCATGATTTCATTTATTTCTTCCCTTTTTGATTCAGGAGGCATAAGAGAAAAAAGTACTCTTTCTCTTATCCTCTTCTCCTCATGGAGTGCAAATGTGAACCTAGAAGATAATATTATCAACAGTTCTTGTGGTACATCATGTGTAGTGAATTGAAATGGGACACAATAGTGTCTGCACATTTTAGCTATTATTGCATCTTCAATTTTATTCTATTCTACAGAATCCCATCTCAACCATTTCCTAATCTTAGGATGTCCAATAGATGATGCTTCAGAAATGTACTTACATATTTCATCAATGTTTTTAGTAGTTGATGTTACCTTTGATGTTTCTTTTTCCTATTCAATTGCAGTGTCAGGCTCATCCATAGCTGAGTCCTCTAAATCCTCATTTGTCTAATCAAATTTCCTCCTATTGGTAGGTGTCCTAACTGGTTGTTTTCTCTTTGATGTGTTAGGTTTCCTTTTATACACCTTTAATTTTATCATGGGAGAAGGAGTTGCATCCTTTGTTGTCTGACTCCTTGTTCTTGACTTCTTAGGTGGAGGAGGAGGTTGTGAATCAGACTGTTCTTCCTCTGATTCATTTTCCTCTATTGTATCACCGATGGGTAGCTGGTCCTTAGTGAGTTCCTCCTTACCCTCTTGTTCCTCTTCTCCTTCAGAAGATATATTCAAGTTCTTTTTTAGATTCTTCACCATTCTGCCTAACTGTTTTACAACTTTCTTGATAACAAGATTTATTTTAATATTTTTTTTGGCCTCTTCATAGGTGCCAAATCTTAGTTGCTTGTTGTCCACTGGTTCATTCAGTAGTGCCTCAATGCACTCATTGGCTTGTCCTATTTTTATTTCATATTCTAACTTTGAGAGCCATGATTTCCTAGGTACTACTGCTTGGATGTATGTGAAATCAGTATCTACCATGAAACATATATTCTCTCTATGTTCCTCTATCAGATTTCTAGGAATTCTTGTTCTAGCTTGCATAATTTCCTTAATGGTTTTGAAATACTCATGCATAACATTATCAAAATCTGTTCCTAGTGATTCTATGAATTCACCTATCTGAATGGTTATAGGTCTACTTGTGTCCCATACAACTTTTCCTATGGAAGGAAAGTATTCTTCAAAGTAAAAGAATATGCACATTATGAGGGAACCAAACTTACAAGTGTTTGTCCTTGAAGATATTATAGTGCACATGTTCTCCTCTAGTTGATGTAACAGGATCTCTGCAAGATCCATCTTCTTTCCCTGTTTGATGATCTTGTATGCTGTGCTCATAGAAGTACTTGATATGCTGTTCATTCTGCTCTCCTGGAAGATTTTATATCCAACAACACATGCTCCAAATTTCAGCTCTACGTCGGTAATGGTGTTGACCTTGAGTGCTCTTTTATTTGATTTAGCACCAATCAGTTTTTCCACTTCCGCCAGGGATGGGTGCTTGTGAGCTTGTGGTTTATTGATTGTAGGATAACCAGTAACCGCATGAATAAAATCCTTAATTATTGGTTTTGGCTTATTAAGCCATAAAGTCTTGTTGTGCAATCTGCTAAGAACAATCTTTATCCACTTTGTTTTGAAAACTTTTGGAAAATACAGTGCATTCATGAGTCCCTTTACTTCCAAATGTTTGTGCTCTTCTTTGAGCTTTGCAGCTTCATCACATAGTGCCTTGTAGGCAATATCTAAGTCTAGAACTCCTATTTATGAGATCTTGCAGTGAATATAGGACCTTATGTCCTCTACTAGTAAAACCCTAGTTGGGATTCTGGAGAATGCTCCAGAATCATCAGGTTGTGAAGCTATTTCAGGGTGTAGCTTGTATTTGGGTTCAGCACAAGAGCCACTACTGACAAGCTTGAAATATTTCTTCTTATCTTCTTTAATCTTCTCAACTCTAAAATTCGATGCCATCGTGTTGTAGAAATTTAGGTCTTTTCGCAAATAAAATAGTGCAGTTGGTGAATGTAGTTACTTACTGATTCTCTATGATTTCCTGTGAATGTGAATGCTTTGTGTCCAATTGATTCTTGCTGGGTCACTCTCCAAATTGCTTTGAAATCGCTCTTCTCTACTTTGCTCTGCTCAAAAATTGCGAGTGCAAAAATGAGTTTACCCATCAGGCTTTAATAACCCTTTTTGTGCCCTAAGTTGTTATTAATGCTCACCAACTCATCGATATATAAAGACTGAGTTTGTCGGTAGATGCATTCACAACATTTTTTGTGTCTGTGCAAAGCATCAGGGTTGCTAGCAGCTTTGGTGACTTCACCGATGATGGTCGGTAAAGTGGCTATGACAACTTTTGTTGACTCAAGGTTCACCGATGTCTGTTAGTTTACACTTAGCAACTTGGCATTTGTGTAATGACCGATACATTCCACTAAGTATTGCTAAATTTTTTGTGTGTGTTCACCAATGCAAATTGTGCCCAATAATCGATGGTTGCTTTTCAATAGTTTGGCAAATAACAATATATTGCATCTTTATTCATGCTAATATTACAGTATGAACTATGTGTAATGGAACCAATGCATAATATAACTTGTCATAATGCAGTTCCATACTTACTTGTGCAATCTAGTTGGATGTAGTGATGTCACTGAATCCATTAGATGGGGTGTCACCATTTGCATTTCTTGTTCCAACACCTTCAGTGTTTGTGGATTTTACCCACATCTTGTTTCTCATTCTCTTGATGTCATCAATGGTATTTCCATTGGGATGTGTACTTGTGTCTTTCAGTCGGTCTTTGCAATATTTTATCACATGTCCAACCTTATGACAATGCAAACATGCCATACCTGGATTGGTCCAACCTTTTGACCTTCTGGTCCACTTTCTCATACAGTTGGCAGAAATATGACCATACCTTCCACATGCTGTGCAGTTTACCCATGTGTTATAGTCCCAAACATATGAGTTACCTACTCTTGTTGGTTTGTGGCTATTATCAATTTCCTTTGGTGTCTAGGCCTTGTTGTTCCTTTTCTAGCACTCTTCATGTGTATGCCCATTCATCTTGCAGGTAGGACAGTACTTGTCCATGTAGGTTTTCCTCTTTGGATTTGTCACTTTGGATCTACACTCATGTCACTTGTGTCCTTTCTTTTGACATTTATAACAATTACCAATAAAAGTAGATTGTGCTTGAGAAATACCTTTCATTTTTCTTCTGCAAATGTTTGCGGTGTGGCCTGGTTTTCCACAGTGATTGTATGACAAATTCTTTGATCTTGGAGTTGTGAAAGCATTCCTTTGATCTGGTTGATTAGAAGATTCACCATTCTTGTTTTACCCTAATACTGTGTAGTTGTTGACTCTTCTCTGTCCATCAAGAAAATCATCCATCCTTTTGTTTCTATCTTTAGCTTTCTTGATCAATTCATTGTGTTGATTCTAGACTTTGATTTTATGCTTTAAGTTTTCATTCTCTTCTCTTAGCTCAACAATGATCTGTATTCTTTCAATGAGGTCTGTATTTCATCTTTTTGCTTCTTGACTCATAAGAATAATCTAGTTGGTAACCTCATGGTAATGCTCAGTAAGTCTTTGAATATCTGATTCTTTCTCTTGTAGCTTCTCTATTATTTTCCTCCTATCATCAATGGCTAGTGTTCTTTCATTTTCAGCTTTTCTTGCATCATTCATGACATCAATATTTTTCACCATTTGAGTTTCTTGATGGATTTGCAGCATCTTGATTTGCTCTGTCAGATGTAGATTGACCTCTTGTAGATTTGTGATTTCTTCTACTGATGCGTTTGAAGCTTTGCTCATTGATGATTTTGCTGTTTCAAAGTAATCTTGTATTTATAATTCTTTGTAGTCTTTCTCATTCAGCCTAGTTTCCATAATCTTTCTTTCATCAGGAAGTTTTCTTAAGTTGATTCTCACCTCTTTATACTGCTCATAGTTTATTTTCATCTGTAATTGCTCATTCTCAATAGTCTTGTCCAATTTGTACTTTTCCATTGCCCTGATATTTTCTCTTAAGTCTCTAAGCTTTTCAAGAAAGAGACTTAGCTTTGATACCAATTGTTGGAATTATATTGGAATGATGTACTGAGAGGGGAGGGGTGAATCAGTAGCTCTAAAACTTTTCTTGGTTAGCCCATTAACCCTTAATCATTAGTTTGTAAATTATCTTATCTAATTGTTCATCTTTCTTTATGTATATGGAATCATATCATAAGTTCTTTAATATGTAACCATTCAAGAAACATTTATGAAAATAGATAACACATGACACAAAATATGATATTGCAAAAAACTCCTGTTAGGAAGTAAAAACTGCGGTGGGGATTGTTACCCACAAGACTTCACTATCTACAGATAATAAGGGGTCGTTTAAGACTTACAATTGGTCACTTTTGATGACCTACCCTGTTAGGAGTATTACAGTGGAGACCTGTTAAGATCTACTTCATTTAAAGCTTTAGAAACACTGTTAAGTGTGCACTTTGTTAAGAGATTTGTAAAAAACGGTTAAGTCCACCTTCTACAAAAGGATTTTAGATGTGATGCACTTGTTAGATTGAAACTACATAAGTCTTTGATCTGATGATGTATGCAATCTCTAATTGTTGATAACCGATCCAATAAAGCTTCCTATGTATGAGTAATCATCTTTCCATGATTGAATAATACCTTTGTCTGCTCATTGGTAGCCTCTGTGTGTTCTTGATAACTGATGTGATCTGTTTCTAAACTTTGCATGAATTCTTCCTTCTGCTCCTTATATGCTCTTCATGGCTATCAACAACAATGAATTCATAATTCACAATTGATTGAACATCTATTTATACTAGATTTTAGCTCTATTCTTGATTCACGCTTTGCAAGTTAACTCTAGATCCAAGGTTTACAACTTGACCTTGATCTTTAGTTAGATATGTTTTAGATCCATTAGGATGCTTTAAAACATTTGCATAAAGCTTGCATGACCCTCAAGTAATGATTTAAAAAAAATTAAAACTCTTAAAATAGAATTACAATGCTTTATCTGAGGTGTAAAAATTAGATCCACTATTTGCGGGTTCTCTAACTTATTGTGGGTTCTGATGGTCGGGCTTCTCCATTAGTCTGTCAGTTTTATTTTCCATCGGTGTTCCTTTCTTTAACTATTCGTTGGGCATGCCTTTTCTACTCCATTAGTTTTGTTCTCAAAACTGTATCGTTGGTGATGATCTTTATGTTATGTTGTTGACTCGTCGGTGATGTCTTGTTTACTTCGTCGGTGCAACACTTGTCATTGTTCGTCGGTCAATTCCATACTTAGAATTTTCTTGTGACTATTTGTTCTGTCGGGTATGCTCGCTGTCTACTGTTATGCTTGTAGTTTGCTGGTTATGCTTGTACTGATGATCTCTATCAATGTTTTTCACTAAGTGTACTAATGGAAAAATTAATGTCATCATCTAAGGTAGGAGAATTCTTTTCCTAGTGATACTTTTACCTCTTCACAACCAATGCAAGAACCAAAAAATGAGGTAGAACCTAATATGGCTTTCCCATTCATAAATATGGATCCTGACCTAATCAATAATTCCAATAGAGATAACACCAATAACAATGAAAATGGCGAGGTCAATAATAATGGGGCCGATAGAAGAGGAATTGACCCTAACAATCAAAGGGTAGATAATAACAACAATGGCAGAAATCTTGACCCTAATGATGGAGAGGCCACCGAAGAGAAGGTCAATGAGGCGGTTCAAAGCCCATTCTTCATGAAACTCATGGAGAAAGTATTGGAACGAGATAGGGAAAAGTATTTTCTAGACCTAGCACAAGCGGGGACTAAACTCCCTCACAATTTTGATGTCGATCAATTGAAACAAAAAGAAAATGAAGCAAACCCTATTGACATCATGAATAAAAAATTTAAATTATTCTAAATGAAATTGGATATGATAAAAAAAGCAGCGGATCCTAAACCCTTTTCTATCAAGGCATTGTGTCCATTTCCGTTCGACAAGACACTAATTATGGTCCCATTCCCTGGTAATGTTATTTTTCCTAAGTATGAAAAGTACGAAGGAGCATTCGATCCTCAAGATCACCTAAGGGAGTTTTTTTCATTGAGCTTGGAGTTCATACATGACACAACATATTTAATGAGGCTATTCCCAAGAAGTTTAGGAGTCATGGAAATGGAGTGGTTTTCCAAGTTACCCTCCGAAAACCACACTTTTGAGGAATTGGCCTCCAAATTCGTAACTCACTATTCCTATAATATAAAATAGGAAGTAATGACGATTGAATTATGTAATACCAAGCAATGAGAGAGAGAAGGATTCCTACTTTTCCTACAAAGGTGGAGAGCGGTATTCGCTAGATACCCTCGAAGTGTACCGAAAAGGGAGAAGATGGATATGTTCATTAATATCTTGAGTAATGAGATGAATTATCAGTTAAGATTGCAATTTCCTAGGTCTTTCCAAGACCTAATTGAGAATATAGTTACTAAGGAGGAGGTATTAGTTAAAAGTGGAGAACTTAAGCTTTTTAAGGATAATAATAATACCGATAAAAATACCTCCAAGAACAATCAAAATAGGAATCCTCCTAACAATAATGAATTTTGGATGAGGAACAATAATAAAGGTGTGGTCAATGATGAAGTTGTGGAAGAAAATAAATTTAAGGCCATTCCTTTTACTCTCACAAGAATACCTACTAAAGTTAACAATGCAAGTCAAGCACCCAAAGTTCCTCTCA
Organism: Thuja plicata; assembly: GCA_018584345.1. Taxonomy (NCBI): domain Eukaryota; kingdom Viridiplantae; phylum Streptophyta; class Pinopsida; order Cupressales; family Cupressaceae; genus Thuja; species Thuja plicata. The sequence goes on along the minus strand of MU226057.1, from coordinate 231,892 downwards.
ACAATATTAACAATAATAACAAATTTGGAAATAATCAAGGGGATAACAAGCCTAAACCCTTCTTTTCTCCAACACCTAGAAGGACGTTCACACCTTTGGGTGAACCAATTGAGAATGCATTGAGAAACCTAATTGCTAATAAGATTATTGACTTACCTAGGGCTCAACCCTATGAACGTCAAGTAAAGCCTACTTGGTGAAGTGATTCCAACCATTGTGAATACCATAGGAATCGAGGACACAAAAAGAATGAATGCATGCACCTAAGACATGTGGTGCAAGATTTGATTGACAATGGTGTAATTAAGATATAAGGCCCCTAAAATAATGAGGATCATATGACCTTTAAACAACCTTTCTTTAATCATGAGAAAGGTGAGTCTTCAAATTTGAACAACCAAGGCAACAGTTCTAAAGGTAACAACAATGTAAATTTTGGTCATCATTATGACCATACTATCAATACCTTATGCGGGCATGAGAATGTTGTTAATGTTGTGGTGATTAAAGAACAACCTAAAATGGAGACTTCTAATGTAATCACTTGGGGGAAAGCATCAAGAATTACCCTACAAGGGGGTGCTCCTAAACCTATTGGTCCTACACAATCAACTATTTTGGCTGATCAATTTCAAAAGACTCCAGCACAAATTTCTATTTTGGAATTATTAAAATTTTCACCCAATCACAAGGAGATCTTGGAAAAATCCCTAGTGGAGACTAATATTCCTATAACTTTGGAGGAATATAAGTTTCAAAACATGGTAGGACATCTTGTTGCACCACATTGCCTTTCATTTTCAGAAGAAGATGATATGTCCATTATCCATCCCCAAAATTTTCCCTTGCATATAGAAGTTTTAATCCAAAGGCATAGGGTCAAGAGAGTCCTTATTGATGTAGGAGCCACTCTTAAAATTTTTACATTGAACCTTGTCAAGTCTTTAGGGTTATCTAAATCATCCAGTGATCCTAAAAAGAAGATTACCATCAAGGCTTATGATGAGGAAGAAAGATCTTCGAAAGGCATGATAGTGTTACCTAATCAAGTTGAACCTATCAAGAAAGACACCATACATCAAGTCCTTGACATGAAGATAACTTATAATATCTTATTGGGAAGGCCATGGATTCATGAGATGAAAGCGGTGCCTTCTACCTATCATCAATGTATAAAATTTCCACACATGGGTGAAGAAATCACAATTGGAGGAGATTCCAATCCCTTTTAATATTGCAACACATTGAAACCTCTTCATGAACTATTTATTCCTCATAATAGGGAAGACATCATTTCCAATGTCACCATTGAAGAAGCTAAAGAGGAAGGTCCTAAGTTAACATCAAATTCTACATTCACCTCAAATCCTAATCAAACAAACTCATCAACATCGGCTAAGGGAAAGGAGAAAGTGAGTTATGAGGGTCAAAGTTTACATGAAAATCCAGTTAAAGCTTCTACACCAAAGGTAGAAATTTTGAAACCCTCCAAGGATGAGAGAGACCAAACCAAGAAGGATCATTGCCAAAAGATGAATGAGATGATGCATAAGTTTGAAAAGAAATGTAGGATCAATTCCAAAGGAGTGGGGGAATATTTCGTTCCCCTATTTGATTTACCAACTTCTCCTAAGACACATGGAAAACCATCAAGTGCTCACCCACCTCAAAAATATAACTCTTATTTTGTAAGAGAGAGTGACAAATTAGCCCTAGAAAAGGAGGATAATTAAGTTCTACAATGGCTCTACAAAGAGGAAGATACTTCAAACAATCCCATTGAAAGAGTGCAACATATCAATATCCAAACCGATCAATATGGTTCAAGGGATTTCAAATTATGCAAAAAATGGGATATAAGGGAAGAGGACCCTTAGGAATTAGGAATAGAGAATTTCTAAAACCCATTGAACCTCCTTAGAGGTCAAAGGATGAGAAATCCAGAATAGGTTATCAAGACAAAGGAGAAATTTCAAGCCCTATGCATGATTTTCATGAGCATATACACATGGTAGGATCTGAGAGTGAGGATGATTTCAAAGATTATGAGTGGGATTCCCTATCCAAAGACTCTTGTCATGATAAATAGGTTGATTGTATTCATACATATGCTACCATTCCTAATTTCAAAAGTCAAGACAATGAGAATCAAAGTTCAAATTCTACACAAGCATCAAATGAGCCTCAAGAATCTAATGTAGGTCAATCATCTAGGGGAAACCAATGGATAGGTGAAAATTGGGTACCTTCATAGGGGGGGGGGGGGGGATTCAAATGTTATATTTAATCCNATAGGGGGGGGGGGGGTGATTCAAATGTTATATTTAATCCACATGCATTCTTTCCCATGGAAATCCACTAGGACTCTAGTGAGAAAATTTTTGATCCTACTTCCATGGAACACCTTGACCAAGCACATGTTATAGACCTAAGCGATACAATGTACAAACCATAAAATGAGTTCATGTCCTTGAATCCTTCAAATGAAAACTTTCCTAATGAGTCTTTATCCCTTCTTCATCCCAAACTCATTGATTGGGATTTAACCAAACCAAGTGACTTACTATACTTTCCCAATGAAAATGCAATGGCCCAATACCTAAACGCGGTTGAGCCATATTCTTCCACCAATGAGTACAATCTAGACATGATGATAGAGGTAGGGGTCTAACCTCTGAATACACAAAATAAAAGAAATAAATTCAAAAAAATGAAAAGGTCTAGTGGTGAAAATCACCATGTGGCAGTGCTAAAACCTAAAAAAGTAAAAATATTGGATGTTTCGAAAGGTGAAAACACAACTATGGAACCTAAGGAAGAGAGATTGGATACCCTACCAGAACATGATGATGAGAGATATCCTATTCTCATAGAGACAATGGAAAAGGTTAACATTGGAACTGACTTGGAACCAAAGTTTGTTCACTTAGCAACATCACTAACCCCATCAGAAAGGAAGGAGTTCATCAAATTCTTTCAAGCAAAGAAAATCAACTTTGCATACTCATATGCAAACATGCCAGGGTTAGAATCAAGATTCATAATGCACCATCTTAATGTGAGACCCGACATCAAACCTGTAAAGAAGAAACTGAGGAAAATGCATCCACATGTAGCTCTATTAGTCAAAGCAGAATTGGAAAAGCTATTAAATGTTGGATTCATAAGAGTAATAGCTTATGCATAATGTATCTCCAACATTGTACTAGTTAGCAAACATGACAAATCCATTAGAGTATGCATAGATTTTTGAGACCTTAATCTTGTTTGTCCTAAGGATGATTTTCCATTACCTAGCATTAATGCTATAGTGGATTTAATGGTGGGACATTCTATGTTATCATTAATTGATGGATTTAGTAGATACAATCAAATTGTTATTTCACCTGAAGACGAAGAAAAGATTGCTTTTACATGCCCTTGGGGAACCTTTTGTTGGAATGTGATGCCCTTCGGCCTCAAAAATGCTGGAGCAACTTACCAGAGATAAATGACCACTATCTTCCATGCCATGATGCATACCTTCTTAGAAGACTATGTGGATGATATTTTAGCTAATTTACATCAAAGAAAATATAATCTTCCTATACTAGAAAATATTTTCACAAGTTTGGAACAATTTAAAGTGAGATTATACCCAAAGAAATGTGCATTTGGGGTCCAATCCGGCAAGCTCTTAGGCTATATAGTTTCTGCGAAATTCATAGAAGTGGATCCGGAGAAAGTAAAAGCAATAATGGACATGGAAACTCCAAAAAATATCATTCAAATGAGGTCACTTCAAGGAAGAATTCAATCCATTAGTGTTAGAGTAGTCTTAGTATAGCTAATAATTAATTCATTTAATTATTAGTCTATTTACTCTATGCTTAAGTTATACTTAGGCAGCTTATAATTCTTTAGGGTTTCCCTTTAGGGTTTCGTGATTCCTTTTATAAGGATTCACTTCTTTGCATTTCATTAACCGAGATTGTATTCAGTATTGTTGTTAATAGAAGCTTTATTCTTTTCAACATGGATTTCATATCTCTGGCTTTTTGGCCTCCATAGCTGTCTTCTCTTCTGTCTTTGCTTCTTCAGTGTAACAGTCATGCATGCAGGTGTTCTTGGGAGGATTTGTGTTTATCAAATCTAACATGGTATCAGAGCCATTCTGCAGTTAGTTGTTCATGTTTTGTTGAAGCATTCCAGATTCAGAGGGTTTCAGAGGTTTTTCAATATTTTTTATAGAGTTTTAAGGGCAAGCTTTGGTTATGGTCTCATTGGGCTCAAACAGACATTGCCATTGAGCTTAGAGGACCCCAAAACCCCAGAAATGACATAAAATTTGTCCAGTTTGGACTACTAAACTCCGAGGCAAAAATTTTTTGGTTCTTGTGCCGTACGACATAGAAACCGAGGCAAAAATTTCAAATTTTTTTTAAAAAAACCCATTTTTTAAAGGTTTTTTGAGAGTTTTAATAGCGCGGGCTTTGGTTTTTAAAACACACCGTCGGGGCTCGGCCACCGTCGGCAGCGCCTCCCGCTGTCCTGCGGGCTCCGCCCTCCTCCGGCGCCCCTGCTCCGCGGCCCCCACTGCCCCCGGCGCCTTCCTCTCCTCGCCCTACCCTCCGCTACCTTCACCGCCCCTGCGGCCCGCTCAGCATTCCCCGCCGCCCCTGCGGCCCCCTGCGCCGCCCCGCCTGGCACGCGCCACCCCGCTAGCACCGGCTCGCCACTCCGCCCGGGCCACCACCGGTGGTGCCTTTTTGTTGGCCCCTGCATGCTTATGTTGCATGGAAGCCAGTCGTATGAGCGACCAGGGTCTTTGGCCCAGCCCCCTGAGTGCGCCATGCGCCCAGGGGCCCACTTTTTTTAGCCCCAGGGGCTTAAAACTTCATTTTTGGAGCACTTTTGACCCCCCGAGACTGTTTTCGCTCTATCTTGAGCATCCGGGGGTCTTTTTCTGATTTCCATATACTGTCGAAAAGCTCTTTGTGAGAAATTTCCAATGATGGAGGTTAGGGTTTTGGGTTCTGCCTTTCTAATAGTGTTTTTTGCTGTCAAAGTCTAATGTCTATTTTTGCCTTCTGGGAGTCATATCTGGCTCATCCGGACTCTATTTTTGGCAAACCAGATATCGTCAGAAAGATGGTTCAATGAACTATTCAGTTGCAGGGGTATTTCTTCCAGATTCTGCTCCAGGTTTTCTCTCCTCTAAGTTTGGCAGTTTATGCACTCTGGTGGATTGCTTGGTTCTACAGGTCCTGGGATCTCTTCTTCTGATTTTCTAGCTCACTCTTCTTTTTGACTTCTAAGCTTGTTGTATCTCTACTGTTGCATCCTTTTTCTGTAAACGCATTGAGATAAAGTGCCTACTTCTGCATTTCTGGGATCTTGTACACCTTGTATGGTTTTAGTACTTGCACTCTGTTATAAAGTGCCATGGGGGGTTATGATGATTATGCCATTTTAGGCGCATCTACCTTTGTCAAGTGAGTGTACCTTCCACAAAATTATCCCATGCTATGTGTCAGTGATACTGCCCTTTATCCTGCGTTTGTACTTCTATTGCACTGTTGGTGTTCCTGATTCTACTTTCTGCAGATGTTTTCTGGCATTGCATTTCAGTGTTCCTGTCACCTCTCCTAGTTCAGCATTATGGGGGGGGGGGGTTCACCTGTTGGTTCTATTGCTTCCTGGTTTGATTGATTAGCTCTTCAGACTTTGTCTTCTCTACCTGGTCATGCACTTCAGTGGGGGTTCCAGCAGTCTCTTCTGACAGAGTTTTCAGTTCCATGCTTCAGAGATGCTTCTTGCTCATTCTTGTTCCTTTCTCTGGAACATCTTTTCCCCTGATTGAAGGCTTAGTTTCCTTCATCTAGTTTGCTTTCTTGTTTTGGGTACCTGATCAAGCCTTGTTGCCAGGACCCATCTTTCTTGCTTTCTGCAGTAGTCTTTAGCTGTTTTGCTTCTCCCTAAGTTACACTTAAGGGGGGGTGTTAGAGTAGTCTTAGTATAGTTAATAATTAATTTATTTAATTATTAGTCTATTTACTCTATGCTTAAGTTATACTTAGGTAGCTTATAATTCTTTAGGGTTTCCCTTTAGGGTTTTGTGATTCCTTTTATAAGGATTCACTTCTTTGCATTTCATTAACTGAGATTGTATTTAGTATTGTTGTTAATAGAAGCTTTATTCTTTTCAACATGGATTTCATATCTTTGAATTTTTGGCCTCCATAGCTGTCTTCTCTTCTGTCTTTGCTTCTTCCGTGTAACAGTCATGCATGCAGGTGTTCTTGGGAGGATTTGTGTTTATCAAATCTAACAATTAGGAGGTTCATTTCTCAATTGGCAGAAAAGTGCCATTCATTCACAAGATTGCTACACAAAGATACCATTTTTACATGGGATGATGAATGTGAACAAGCCTTCAATTTTTGAAAATATACTTGGTCAACCCACCTATATTGATGCCTCCTATCAAAGAAAAACCATTATTACTATACATTTCAGCAACAGAAAGATCTTTAGGGGTTTTGTTGGCACAAGAGGATGATGAAGGAAAAGAAAGAGGTATTTACTATTTGAGTAGAACTTTGATCAAATATGAATTAAACTATAGCTTCATGGAAAGATCTTGCATAGTAGTGGTTTTTGCCTCACAAAAAATAAGACATTACATGTTGATGCACAAGGTGAAGTTGATTTCAAAGATTGATCCTTTAAAGTATTTACTTAGCAAAATAGCCCTAACAGGAAGAATTGCTAAATGGGTAATGGTGCTTAGTGAATTTGACATTGAGTATGTGGACCATAAAACTATCAAGGGCCAAGTTATTTATGATCAATTGGCTGAAAATCCATTAGTATCTATTCATCCTATTCAAGTTGAATTTTCAGATGTAGAAATAGTTAATGTTGAAGCCAAGGCATGGAAGTTGTATTTCGATGGATCATATACTCAAAATGGCTTAGGGGCTGGAATTTTATTGATCACACCTCAAGGGTACACCATTCCAAAATCTTATAAAATTGTGTTCCCATGTACAAACAACATTTCAGAATATGAAGCTTTAGTCATAGGTATCAAAATGGCTTTAGAATGGAACGTTACAAAACTACATGTTTATGGGGATTCTCAATTAGTCATCAATCAAATTAAAGATGAATATCAAACTAAGGATGAAAAATTGATGCCACATAAGAGAATGGTTGATGAATGGAAGAAATAATTTTCCTTAATCACATTTGAGAAAATTCCAAGAGACAAGAATAGGGCTGCATATGCTATGGCTACCTTGGATTCATTACTCCAAATGCCTGAACAAAATGCAAGGTATGAATTCTTGGTGGAAGAGTTGGTAAAACTAGCTTTTGACTTACCTGACACCCAAATTATTGACCTTATTAATGGACATGCCTCACCTTGGTATGGACCAATTTATTCCTATCTTAACGACCAAGTTTTACTTATAGACCAAACCCGTGCTCAAAAATGACATTTTATAAGACAAGTTGCTCGTTATACTATCCTATTTGACACATTGTATTGCAAAGGTCTTGACATAATGCTTCTTACGTGTCTAGAGGATGAGAAATCAAGATTCTCTTTAAAATACGTTCACGAGGGAATTTGTGAGTCACATTCGAGTGGGTTGAATTTAGCTAACAAAATCCTTCACATGGGGTCTTTCTGGAAAACCTTAGAAAAAGATGATTTCCACTTTGTCAAAGTGTGCAAAATTCCAATACCATGGAGACATGATCCATGCACTTGCACAAGAATTGCATCAATTTATCACACCATGACCATTTTACCAATGGGGTTTTGATCTTATTGGAATGATTTACCCACCTTCTTCCAATGGTCACAAGTATATCATAACAACAACATAATATTTTACCAAATGGGTAGAGGTCATACCTTTGACAACTGCCATGGGAAAATAGATTTCAATGTTTATCCTTAATCACATCATTTTTAGATATGGTATTCCTCATGCCATCATCACGGATAATGGAAAACCATTCAAGTAAAAAGATGTGGATGAACTTTGTGAAACTTTCCATATCACACACTATTCTTCCTCCATTTACTATCCTCAAGGTAATGGACAAGTTGAAGCCACAAACAAGAATATTCTCAAAATCTTGAAGCGACCGGTTGAAAAATTAGGAAGAGATTGGCATGTGCAGATAAACCCGACATTGTGGGCATATAGAAGTAGCATCCGAACACCTATTGGAGCTACACCATTTTCCTTAGTTTATGGGGTAGAAGCTGTTCTACCTTTGGAGGTTGAAATCCCATCTTTAAGAGTCTCTTTACATGGATTAATCAATGATGAGGATTATAGGGTCGCCTGACTTCAATAATTGGAATTATTGGAGGAACACCAAACACAAGCCTATGAACATTTGAAGGTATATCAGAATAGAATCTCAAGAAACTACAACAAGCATATCAAACCAAGAATCTTTCAAGTGGGAAACTTAGTGTTATGAGAAAACCCTAAAAACCAGGAATATAGGGAAAAGAAGGGAAAATGGGAAGCAAATTGGCTTGTACCTTTTTTAATTACTTCCTCTTTTGGAATGGGGACCTACAAGCTAGATGATTGTGATGGTGATGAATTGCAAGAGCCTATTAACAACATCCATGTAAAGAGGTTTTATACCTGATCAGATGAATGAGTATACAAGAAAAGAGTATTAGACGAGTGTGTATCTGATGATTTCAACACCAATCTTTTTACATGAGAAAATTCAAAATCCAAAAACATGACAAAAATCAAAAGTAAAAAACAATGGAAAAGTAGAAAAGCATTAAAAAGGAGAAAATTGAGCATGAAGAAAGAAAAAAAATTCAAAAATAAAAAAAAATGGTTGTCTTGGTGAAAACCTAGCAAATAGGCGCCTTGATGATATAAAAAAAAATGAAAAAAGAAAAAAGAAAAAAAAGAAAAAAAAGAAACAGTGCCATGGTGAAAACCTAGCAATAGGTGCCTTGGTAGCAAAAAAATAAAAAAGAGAAAAAAACAATAAACCCAAAAGGTGAAAACCTAGTAATCAGGTGCTTTTTGATCCCTTAGATATTTCCTAGTTGCATTTGTACATATTGCCTTTTCATCATCTCATTTGTATATCCTTCATTGCATCCGTCATTTGTGCATAGTCATAATAAAGTCTCTCAGCTACATTGTCGCATACTAGGTTTCATTTTCCCATGCTTCAAATGGTCACATTTATCACTTGGGGGAAAAACATTGGTTCTTGGTACAAATGGATTCAGAAGTGCTGCATTTTGGTCACGTATCAGAAGCAGATTTTTAGAACTTCAGAGGAGAAATATTATTGAACCTTTGATGGATATCATTGTTCACACCCAAGCATTTGATCTTATACCTGGATCCTTGAACTTCATTGACCTTAATTTATCAGGATTAAAGATTGACAAAACCTAAATGATTAGAATGTTTGGAATTCTATTGAAAATCTTGATGCAAAGAAAAACACTTGAAATTTTTGATATTCTTTGCATTTTGTCATATCTTTTTTTTCTAATTGATGATGTTTCTACTAGATTGGCGATTATGAAGACATGATATTCTCTTGACTTTGAGTGAGTGTTTTGAGGAATATCCACCAACTTGTGTGAATTTGTCTAAGGACATGGTCATCAAAGAACCATCGAGAAATTTCATATAGGAAGGAGGATTAACCTTTGTTTTTTTATGCAAACAAATACCTTGGCTATTTAGAATTTCCATATCTTAATACCAAAATCCACTTGCAACATTGAATTAGATGAAACCAGTATTCATACTCTCATAGTTGGTTTTTCAACTAGTGAGGGTTGTACTAGTTTCCTGATGGTTACCAAAAGCGATGAAAGCGGTATTCATATCATCATGATGTGGTAAGTGATGGTTGTACTTGGTCCTATTTCCACAATGCTCAATGATGATAATATATCTCTTTTGCATTTCTTTCACAAAAAGCTAATGATAGTTAGTTGCATTGCATTTTTCATGTTAGATTAATTGCATATGTTTAAAGGATTTTTCCAAGTTCAAGGGGTTAATAAATTTTGGTGGTTCAATTAAATTATCCTTGTTTCAAGTCAATGATGTGAGATTATCTTTTGCATTCATTCATAGCATTAATCATTAATCATTATCATTATATGAGAAAATCAAAAGAAAAGAAGAAATAATCACTAATCATTTTACATCCATTTTAAGAGTGCATTTCATATAAGTTGTGTACATTGAAAATCAAGATTTAAAAATATAGTTATATTCATTTACATTGCATTGCATAAATCATTGCATTCATCATAAAATCAGAAAAGCATATAGAATTAGTTGCATAACTCATTTACATCCATTTATCTATGTCATATATAAGATAAAATGCATCCATAGAATAATAAAAGTAAATGCATCATAGACATCATATAGATCTGCATATAAACAAATCTCACATCAACATCATAACAACATCATGAGAATCAAAGATCATCAAATAAATGTCCATAAAAAAAGGTCCATCAACATCTGTATATCAAGATACATCATCGACAAAATGATACATCATCAAAGTCCTAATGAACAATAAATATAATACATCAATGTATATGCAAAGGATCAATATCAATATATCTCAAGACCTAGTAGGGGCACCTGATCCATCACTTGTAACTATAACTGATCCATCACCTATGCCATCGGGATCTCTATCACCTGATCCATCCTGTGTCATCAAAGGTACCTGACTAGTGCTAGCTATCTAGGAGTCTATTCCATCATCATCATAAACTGTTGCATCATGGTATCTACCTGATCAATCCTACCACTCATCGATGTCATACCAACCTGTAAGGTCCTCACATCCTGTGTCAAGGCATTTGTCGCCTGAGGAGCCTATGGTGCCTGTGGTGCACCAAGAATATGTGGAACTACCTATGGTACAATAGGAATATGTGGAACAAGAGGAACTTGTGGTATAATAGGAATCTATGGAGGAACCTACTGTGCATGAACCTATCCCTGTAAAGGATCTTGAATTTGTGTCCCTAAACCTTATCTCACAACAAATATCTATGCCAGCCTGCCAATCCTCTATTTCTGATGCCCCCATATTGCAACTGGTATGGGATGAACATGTGCCTATCTTTGTCTTGGCTAACCATATCCAACACCCTAGCCCTGACATGTTCACCCCGCATCTGAGGTCCAACCCATCCTTTTCCTAAAGCTCTAGGAACCCTAGGAGCTCTTGGTACTCTAGGAGCTCACTATCTTTGACCTCTCGAAACACCACCACCACCAACGTCATCTTTGTTGTCATCATCAGAAGTATCATCCATATCAGGAATGGTCTCTACTGCATAAGTAAATATTGTAAACTTGTAGTGAGAAAACCTCTCTATACTTAGCAGACATCCTGACATTAGAAACATGCTCTAACATGTCACATCGAATGAATCCCAATCTCTTAATCTCAGTGCAAGAAAACTCATAGTCTACCTAAGCTCCCCACATGGATCGCTCTTCCTATACCCATGCATATAATGCCATACCGTGAGGCATATCCTATACTCTACATAATGTCTCAAAACTCTACCAAAGAAGAATCTCTCAGTAACAAGTGGTGATCGACCGATAATCCACCGAGGGGAAAACATATATGGAAACTCATCATCATCCTCTCTCCATCCCCCGCAGCCAAGGTAAGGTCTCCAGAAGACCTAATCTATATCATCAATAGTATAATGACTATACTAAAGCTTTCCTAGACAATTCTAGACAAACATCCCATCATATAAAAATGCATAAGGCCATCCTCGACCTCATACTCAAGCTGCTATAGGTCTCATCATAGGGATGTGCTCCTAGGTCCATAACTGCAATAAAATAGGACCAACCAATAAAGGTGCACTTGCTTGATATGCTATCTCATGCCAATCATGATATAGATGTGCTAAAAACACAAGAACCCCTATCAAATCACTTAGGATGTGCAATCAATTCCTCCAAAATCTGACCCTAGGCAGATGAGAAACTGCAACCTCGCCGATCAGGGAGAAGCAATCCACCAATAACTGCACCTAATACTGCTAGAAAAGTGGGAAATGAAGCAAGTTGTGCCCATGTAATCATGTCATCTCCAATTGTGTCATCATCAAACATGCATCTGCATACACTACCATCATAAATTTGATCATAATAAACCCGCTCTCCTCGAGTCAGGATGCACATCAATCTATAGACATCCTCAGGAGTGATCATCATCTCATCGAGGGGTAGGTGGAAAGTATTATGGTTAGAGTGCCAACACTCTGCCATTGCTATAAGTAAACCATAGTTTAGCTAGAATTGAGGAAGCTCAAGGAGGAAACTCAAACCACACTTCTCTATAACGCGAATATCTGGACCAGTCAACTCATCAGACAAATCAAGTATCCATGAAGCTAGATTTTGTACGTACAATTTACAAAACTATGCCTATTTTGAAAACAAGTGAATCATATCAGTATCATTGTATCAGTGGATCATTTCAAGTCAATCAAAGCAATCAAATAAATCCTTTTCTATTTTTGAGCACATCAACTTATTGTTCCTAACTCTAGATCTTGAGAAGGGACCAATATGATCAGTTATCCTATCAATCAGTTTTCTATCCTATCAGATTGAAAAATCAAACATCCATTTTTTATGATCATTCTCATATCCTAAAACACTTGGAATCATTACTAAAACACATCTATCTATCTTGGAAATCAATCTGGTAATCCATACGATCAATCAGAAAGTAGTTTGTATTTTTTAAATGAGTTTTTCATCAAATTTTATTATAGGCATTACTTAGCATAGTGTACACATCATTTCATGCTAAGCATCATTTAAACTATGATAGGCATGATTTGATTTATTGAAGGCGTCACTTTACAGTATACGCATCATTTTATCATCCTACGCTTCATTTTAAACATACTAGGCGACATTTAAAATCTACTTTTGCCCTAGGGTTTGATAGGCGGAAGTTTATTGCTCAAATGCAAATTTTAACCTAACTATCATGCGACATTTTCCTACATATAGGTGTCATTTCATTATGCATATGCATCATTTCATGTTTCTAGGTGTCATTTAACCTATGCTAGGCGTCATTTGACCTACTCTTTCCTAGATACATGTTTAAATGCAATAAATGCAATCAAAATGAAGCAATAAATGCACTAGGAGGCTCAAAACCACTTATCCAAGGTCCATACTCAGGGGGTCTCTGATACTGGTGTGCGTTCTCAAACCGATGCTCTCGAATGGGGACCACCATCACTATCAATCTCAGCGGAATCAAAGAAAAATCTCTATGGTAAAAAGTGAAAATGGTTTTTCAACCTATTTAAGCTAATTAACCTAATTTTGGAGACATTTTTGACCAAACTTGACCTAATTTGCATTTTCTACACACTAGGGAATGTTTGGTTGCCAGGATCATCATTAATGTTTTTCAGAAATGAAAACATATTGGATCTATTTCTATCAGTTTCATCATCTTTTCCTTCACGACATCAATCTATTTTGATTTCTAAGGGGGCATTATCACAGTATCAAATCAGGATCTGCATCAAACATCTATCAAATATGGGGCATTGGAATTTCAAACATTATCAGTGGGGCATTCTGCATCTTATCAAATCATTTTCAAATTAGGATATCACATCAATCCGTCAATTAGGTTTTCTATCAAATGAGGTATCAATCATTGATTTAGGTTTTCTATCAATCAGGTTTTTGTATCAGTCAATCAATCAAGCATCGAATCAATGATCAGGACATGCAAATTTCTTTGAATCAATGCGCTTTGTACATCAATTCAAAGAGGGGCATTTGTAGACAGCTAAAACTGGGCAGGTGTTCTAATATCAAGCAAATCTGCGAATCTCAGCAAAATGCTTCAAATCTCATCAAAATGGAAATTTATTAATCAAATTGGGATAAAATCATTAAAATCAAGGGATCAATTAAACAATGACATCAAATGATTAAATATAATCCTAAAGGGTTTAATCAAACTATATAGTTGATTTTAATCAATTAATTGTATAGTTTAAATCAAAAATCAAATCCAACCCATTCCCATACATGGCTAAATTAATTAATTGATTGAATATAATAAATCGTAATATCCTCCAACATGAATTTGAGAAACCAATGAGAATTGAAAATGCAAAGCACATGGATCACTCCTAATTTGCAATCTCAATCACTCATTTTGAACTTTGAATCTCAATCACTCAAATTTGTCTCTTTGTTCCAACCTTTGAGACAAGCATTTAAATTGTCCCCCCATTTGAAACCATCTCAAAGCCTCTCACCTAACCAAGGCTTTATCATGATCAATGAACTCTACCCCCTACACTTGGGAAATCCTATAAATAGAAGCCATTTTGAGAGCATAAGGGATCCTAAAAAATTTGAATGCAAATCATCCATATTATAGGCATTTTCATAGCAAGTGAGAGCATTATCATAGCAATTGAGCATAATTGAGATCATTTTTGAGAGCATTTGAGTCAAATATCATAGCAATTGAGATAATTTGAGCTAGATTAGGCATATCTTTATCAAAATTCTCATTCTAGGACTGTCATTAGTAGAGATTAAGGCTGAGAGCTCTATTAACATGCTTAGATAAAGAGCCATGGGATTCCTATTGATTTAATTGCAATTCTTAGCTTAATTTGTCTTTATTTTTCCATAGAATTATAGTTAAATCAACTAATCTCATGAAGGTGTAATTCATTCACACACAACCCCAAAGTGGTATAAAATGTACATTTAATATACATTTCCTATTAAAAGAGTTATGGCTCATATCTAACTTAGAATAAATCCATCTATAACATATGTTTTACAGAAAAAAATTGCATCTTAAATTACTTAAATTCACTTGTGTTAATAAGTTGGACTAAATTGTAACATAAATTTGTACTTTTAATCACGACAACATAACTTATGGTGTGCGATGTTCACTTGGAAAAATTTGAACATAGGAAGCCTGACACCCCAACCCACAATGTGTCTCCAATCTTTCCTAATATAAACTGCGAGCACTGAGCCTGATATGTTGCCAATGAAAAAAGTGAAAATCTTGTGAAATTCAAGTATGTTGAGATGTTATTTCTGACGTTATTGTCATTGATGTCAAAACTTGCGTACTAGTTGGATGTGCTTCAGGTGAAGAACATAATTGACCTATCTTATGTTGTATTATATGGTAACAAATGTTGTGGATGATTGTCCTTGGTTTGGTAATGACCATACATCTTTTTCGTACATCTATAGTGTTGAGTAAATGTCTTCTATATTTTTACTTCTCTCTATCCATCTTATCCAGTCATTCATGCAGTCTGTCAAGAGTTTTGGTATAATAGTTGTTGCCAGTTAATAAGATTTCCCTTGTATCAAAATTTAAGTGGCATGTATTTTGTCAAGTGTCGGTTGAACCTTGAATCTTTAACCTCACATTTCAAGGTTCAAAATTAAAGTCGTAACTCCCTGATGTTACTATGTGTTCGGTGTTCCTTTGGTCAAATTTTTTTTTTCATGAACAAGGTATGTTTTTGTCTTTGTAATATTGAATCATGAATCTTGAACTTCCATTCAGTGGTTCAAAGTTCAATTTTTGATTGCGCTTGCTTTCATGCAGTCTTGTGCCTTATGCCTCCATTTTCTTTAGCATCATCAACTTTTGCTATTTTAAATTTTGAAATTCTACTTTTTGGTTCATGATTCAAAATACTTTGTGTGTAATGCATAGGTCTTGTCCTAGCTATGGTATGTCATGTGTTTGAAGCATCGTGAATTATGAATCTTGAACTTTATTTCAAACAGTTCAAGGTTCAGAATTTGAAATGCAATAATGACCAAATATGTGTGGTTCATGCCAAATCTTGCCATTCCTGCAAGAGGAGGTTGAAAAGACATTGAAATTAGGGCCACCTCAGAAAAAAAGTAAAAATTGAGTGGAGATGAAGTAAATGTGATTGGACATGCTTAGCAAATAACAACATGGATAATTAATTCATGGCAGGCTGTCATGATTACCGAAAAGGCAACTCAAGCATATGCATGCTAAATTCTCTTCTTTCTTGTCATTTCTTTTTACAAACAAATATTAGTAGTGTAACTAGAGGCCAGAAGTAGCGAAGGTAATTATATGAAGGCAAGAACAGAGAAATGGTGAGTTTCTAGAAATCTCCTTAGTATTTTGTTTATGGTTTGAGATTTGTCTATTCAAGAAAAAAAAATTAGACCTTTCCTATTGTATTTTCTTTGGTTTATCTGTTAAGCGTGACCATGTCCAATCCTAGCATGTCAACCTCAAAGGTCAAGTTTGTGAAACAAAATAAGTTTTGTCCTATAAGTAGTTTCCTTCCTGAAATACGAGATACAACCCTAGTGGATGAAGATATAGGGAAAATTGTGCATATGTTGAAAAATGAAAAGAACAGGACCATGGATGCCAAAATTGCAGAAAGTGGGCTATTGGAAGAAGCCAGGTTTCCTGAAGTGACTTCGTGCCTAGAATTGGTGATGGAACACTGACACAGATATGATAGGATGGATAGGTGCATTCAGACCTCTTCTAGTGAAGCCCTGATATTGGTTAATATGCAGATAATAATGATGGCTCTGAGGATTCCTCCAGCACAAACCTATATTGACTGAAGCATTAAAAAGGCCCAACAAGAATTTGACCAAAACATGAGAGATTACAATAAGAACATTGCTAGGGATTTGTTTTTAAATCTCAAAAGAGGTGGTTCTAGGTTACCTAAGCCCTTGAAGAAGGATGATTTAATCAGATCAATCTGTGGTTAGTTGTAATGTTGAGTAGAGTGAAGGGTAAAGCTAATGACATCCTTTGGGAATATTGGATGTACATATTCATCCAGGCTATTTTGGGAGAAGGGCAGTATGTCGATTGGGTGAAGGTGATATCATAAAAACTTCATGAAGAATTGTCTCAGTTGAAAAAAGCATTGAGTTTCTATATGTCCTCATACATCTTCTATGTTCTTTCCATTTGTAGAATTTGGGATGGTTTTCCACATGAGTCATGGAAGGAAGATATGAAAATATATGAATACCACCCTTTTCTCTAAAGGAAGAGAAATCCTAAGAACTTCCAAAGGGTTCAAGACACTTTCCTAGCTAAGCTTGTCTTTAAGCTAAGAGGAAAAATTAATTGCAGGATGTCTGAAGAGGCTAAGGAATTGATCAATATTTATAGTAGTTTTTATGTTCAATTCCCAACCTTTAGCTATCTCTGAGTGGGAGGTTTTAGTGGTGAACCCTTGAAGGTTCTGCGGTACTGTAACCACCCTAAATTGGTCTTCTCTGACCATAGATGCTATTTTCACTAAGTGTGATCATACCCCTAATTATGCCATGACAATTCATCAATTAATTGACATAATTCATTTAAATCAAATTTAATCTCCTAAGTGATGTAATGACTAAATTACATTAATTGCCTTAGCCAATTAAATCAAATAAAATCAGTTAAATAAAAAATAATAAAAAACATGGCTAAATTAATTAAACAAATCCTAATTACAACTCCTTATTTGCAAAAGGGAAATTCAATTCCCTAGCCAATGAGAGTTGTCTCACTTGGATCACCTCACATGGATCACCAAAGATTCAATCTCCACCTCTCTTCAAACTTTCAAACTTCTCATTCTTCAAATTCTTCTATAAATGGAATGAATTTTGAGCTCAATAGGCCCCTAATTTTAGAACTAATTTGCAAACTTATGCTACTCATATTCTTAGAGATTTCTATTGCATTTTAGCTCAACTTTCATAGAAATTTTCATAATCTTTCATTTGGAGCTTTAAAATGAACTTTTCTTGAGCATTTTAGCTTAAAATCCTTTAAATCTTCCATCTAAGCATGAATGTGTCATTGATTAATGCATAATCTGAGGAAAAATTATAGCATTCTTCAAAATCTTCTTAGATAGGGAGCAATATGTCGAATTTAGTGATATTTGTGTGCTTTTCCCTTGATTTATATGTTTATTTCACTAATGTAATGACATATTGAAGTGTTGTTTTGCAGCTAGCAGATCCACAAAATACACACATTTTTGGTGCCCAACATGAGGCTGATCCTCAGATTTTACCTCACCTTCTAATCATTTTTGACTGATTTGTGTCCTCTATTTTTGGGTAGAGAGTCAAATTTAGTTGATCAAGGTTCGGATTTGGGAAATCACGTCACATTTAGGAAATCAGATCGCATCCCAGGTTTCTAAATTTGCATTTAGTGACTTATGTATAGTATCTGGTAAAGGATCATATCTGGTAAGATTTTATGTCACCTTTTGTGCAAAGCATCACATTCAGGAAAGGGTCTCACATACAAGATATCTAGGCTCGCAACTAGGAAAGGCAATCAAATCTGGTTATTTGATTTGAAAATCAAAATGTCTAACCACTACTCTTGTGACCTTATCTGTTTCTACCCTTTAAACAACCTAACTATTGATTATAGGTTCCTATCAAAGCCTTTTTTCTCAAAAAGATGGAAAGTAACTACTAACTTGTGGTTTGCAGATTGAAGAATTATTTAATTTTATTTCATTTTTTCAAACCTTTAAAACTAATTACATTTTCCAATCACTTACTAAATTGACCAAAGGATTATGCTCTTTTCCTTTAAGGAAAATTAGAAACTCAAAAGTCAATTTGGGATTTGAGAAGAATTTAGAGAAAATTGAACAAGGCAAACTCACATTGTATAATTCTTTTTGGAAAAGTAATTGAACAATCAAAGCATTAAATCTTGTGGCTAAATGAGCAAACACATTGTATAATTATTTTTGGGAAAGTAATTGACAATCAAAGCACTAAATCTTGTGGAAAAATTGAACAAAGAAAATTCATTGTCTAATTTTGGGAAAAGTAAATGAACAAGCAAATCACCTAATTTGGGGAAATTGAACAAATTTTCTTTTCAAATGCTTCTTGCTTTCTTAAAATAGAAACTTAAAGTTGAACTTAAGCTTATCACTTAGTCTCACTAGAGGATTTGCTCTTCTTTCCAAGTGGAGGAATCAAAGACTCATCATGGGAGGTTGAGTTTTGAGTGAAGTAGTTTGAGGAAATGAATTTGTTTGGTGTGTTTATGGGAGAATATGGTATGGAATAGGAGAGTATGCTCTTCTTCTTTTGAAGAATCTGAAATCTAGACTCCTAAGCTCGCCAATCCTTTTTATTTCTTTCAAAATATTAGAGGGCCTTCCGGTTGAGGAAAAAATCTCCCAGGACGACAAAAGTGAGGATAGGTTTATGCCAACCCTTCCAACTCACTATAATCAATATGCTTCCTTGTAGGCCAAAGCCTTGGAAGACGTAATTGGTTTTGTTCCTGGAATTTTGAATTCGTTCCTTGAACATGCTTGAGTGTGTGTAGTTTAGAGCTGCTTGAGTCTTACTTGCGAGACTACACATATTTGATTACTCATAGGGCTATATGCATCAATTTTTCCTTGTGCAATTCTATGGGAGAGGACTATGAACGGATGCCCTAACATAATAAAAAATTGTAGTCAAATTACCCGATTTATCCCCGAAAGGGTGATAATCTTTGTGCAAGGAAAATAGTAATTGCCCCAAGATACTCGTCATTTCATGCCCTCACTTGTGTTTGGATTCGGCTAATACAAAATCATGACTGGAGCCATTGCGTGTTTTGTGATAATTGTATTTTGATTAGCATGTGAGTGTGTACCTAAGTCTATGAGAAAAAAATTTCATTCTGTGATTATAAACTAGGGAATAGGGAAAGTGTTTGATCACCCTTAACAAAAGAACATTTCTTGATGTGTCCAAAAAAACTCATTAAAAATATAAATCTAAAAACAAGAAATAATTTTCATTCCCTGACATACATGATGTTTACAACTCACTGGAAAGTCTTAGAAAATCTCTGCTATCAGACAAATTTGACGCATTTCAAGACAAATTTTTCAAATATATAAGAAGCATCAGAGGCTCATTTTTGGTCTTTCTAAGCTCGTGTCTGGTTTCACTAACTCGCATCTAGGGTATTGCATCATTTTTGGTCATTCTTGGCTCACTTTGAGGACACTTTCTCACATCCAGGGAATCAAAGCTCATATCTGGTAAAAAATAAGCTCGCATCTGGCATATCAAACCTTGCATTTAGGAAGTCGCATCTAGGACAATGGGCCCTTACACAAGTGTTTCTTAAAGAAATTTAGTACTTTTGGATACCCTTTTGGCTCTTTAATTTGGTCCTGTTGGTCTTGCTGGTCCACCTGTTTCTGTTTCACAAATTTATTAGGAGTCTACCTTGCATGTCCTATTGGACTCTCATAATTGGTCTCAAAATGTGTGGTCTTCTCATACATCAAAAACTCTTGATTCTTGATGAAGGGGACTCCCCTTAATACCACAAGTACATGACATAAACAAAGAGGAACAACAGAAATTTGCAAGAACAGAAAATTGGCTTCTTGTTGGCTCCACAAATGTGGAATTACAAACTTTAGAATTATAATATCAAAAACCACATGGGCATCCCTTACAATAATCTGTAGGACAAAGCCTCAAATAACCACCCAGAACTGCCCTAGAAAACACCATGGGCCTTCCTTAAATAGACAATTTTCCACCGCCCGAGAAGGTTCTAGAAATCTAACCATTAAGGTCGACTACCCTTAGCATTTAATTATTTTTCACTTTTATTACAAAAGGGTCAGCTTTAAATATTTACAAAACATGAGATTAGGTAGCCCAACTTCTGGAAGCCATAAATTTTGAACCGTAGCTCTGATTGGCTATTATAACCACTTTTCAGAAAGGGGAGATCATGATCTATAGTGATTAACAAGCAAAGCACCAGTCAACGAGGGGTTTGACCTCAATCCGGAGCCTCTAAGGTCCTGAAAATTGAGCTCAAAGGTTTTGCACCCTAAAATCTCAACAGTAAATCCTTAATAACTTCGCCAATACAGATGTTCTGGCAATGAAATTCAACTGGCATTCTTATATGACTAAGATGAACCTTCACCTAGAAAATTAGAACATTCTGAGTTCAAACAACCAAGTTACAAAAAATAGTAAGTTTCCAAAAATAACAGCTTTGTACAAAATAGCCCTTATTGAATAGAAAAACACATATTTTTGGGTGATGCAAGATTGCCCTTACACCCAGGATGCTCCTGCATCAGACACCCGGG
>MU226057.1:156515-205453 GCA_018584345.1 Thuja plicata | reverse complement strand
TTTTTCACTTTTATTACAAAAGGGTCGGCTTTAAATATTTACAAAACATGAGATTAGGTAGCCCAACTTCCGGAAGCCATAACTTTTGAACCGTAGCTCCGATTGGCTATTATAACCACTTTTTGGAGAGGGGAGATCGCGATCTACAGTGCTCGACAAACAAAGCACTAGTCAATTAGGGGTTCGACCTCAATTCGGAGCCGCTAAGGTCCTGAAAATTGAGCTCAAAGGTTTTGCACCCTAAAATCTCAACAGTAAATACTTAATAACCTTGCCAATACAGATGATCTAGCAATGAAATTCAACTGGCATTCTTATATGCCTAAGATGAACCTTCACCTGGAAAATTAGAACATTCTGAGTTCAAACGACCAACTTACAAAAAATAGTAAGTTTCCAAAAATAGCAGCTTTGTACAAAATAGCCCTTATTGAATAGAAAAACACATATTTTTGGGTGATGCAAGATTGTCCTTACACCCAGGATGCTCCTGCATCAATTCTCAACTCACTATCAGGGCATTCTAACTCTCTGATGCTAACGTCATTCAATTTCACTAAACACAAACAAAATCTTACTTGGACACACTTACTTGGACAATTTGAGACTCTATTTGACACTATTGGAAAAATTTGACAAAGTTAAGATCCAGCTTTCATGGTTAACACAAGACACAACAAGTATCTTACTGACAAATCAGAAGTACCTCCTATATTACTACAATATCATCAAGGAGAGACATCTTGTAATCCCCTATTCAATCAAGAATCACCTGCAATGGGCGCTCCTCATCGAGAATGGAGTAGAGATTTTGAGGAATACAACAATGAACAAAACCAAAAAGATCAAGAAATCAGTAGCAAAGAAGAACCACATATCAACCATCCTTTGTTTGACTTGGATAGTGACAGAGACGTACCCAAGGAAGAGTACAACAAACTTAGAAAAATTAGAAAATTCCAAAGGACAATGGAAAGAATCATTGGTGAAGACAAGGAGAAGTAATTCCTACATCTAGCATCCCTTGGAGTCAAACTCCCTAAAGATTATGATGTTGAGAGACTAAAAGAGAAAGAGGTACCAACACCTATTTCTATTCTCACCAAACAATTGACCTAAATGCAAGCCGAACTTGCAACACTCAAACAAGAAAAGGTCAAACCAACAAAAAAATACTCTTTGGATCACATATGTCCATTTCCTTTTGAAAAGAGTATCAACATGGTTCTATTTCCTCCCAACATGGAAAGGCCAAAATATGACATGTACATGGGAGAAACTTCTCATCATGACCATGTGAGATAGTTTTGTGCTCTAAGGATTGAGTACATGCATGAACCTACATACCTAATGAGGCTATTTCTGGGAAGTTTAGGTGGAAATTCTATGGAGTCATTCTCCAAACTCGCACCAAGTGTGATGTCTTTTGAGGAGTTAATACAATGTTTTGTCCAACATTACTCCTATAATATACAACATAACGTAACCATGATGGATCTATGTAACACAGAGCAATGAACTGGTGAATCCTTTACACACTTTCTACAAAGGTGGAGGAAAATCTTTGCTAGGTACTCAAGGGAAATACCCGAATTAGAAAAGATGGAAATCTTTATTAACAACTTGGTACCCGAAATGAACTATGCATTGCAAATGCAATATTTACCAAGCTTTGATAGAATGATCAAGAATGCCATCCATGCTGAAGATTTCATGATTAAGAAAGGAGAAATCACACTCCAAAGTGATAAAAATCTACCAACTACAACAAAAAGCCTAAATGATGGAAAAAAAAACAAGAACTTTGTTAATTATGGAGTGGTAGACGCATCCAATGCTGATCCTATACCAGTAGTGTTCAATCTAATGAATAGCTTACAAGAAAACAAAGAAGCTAAGGTAACAACCACACTACCAAGCGCAAACAATGAGAACAACAAGAGTAAACCATGGACTATACCTCAAAGGACATTTAATCCTTTGGGAGAACCTCTTGAGATAGTATTGAAGATACTCTTGGATAATAAAGTGATCACAATTCTTGAATCAAAACTATGGGAACCAGAAGTGAAACCAAGATGGTGGGATGACAATTCTTAATGTGTCTTTCATAAGAACTAGGGACATAAGACTAATAACTGTGCTAATCTTAAACACGTCATACAAGACCTTATTGAAGGAGGAAAAATCAAAGTGGAAGTACATGCCACTAAAGAATACCATACAAAATTAAAAAAACCATTCTCTAACTACAAAAAAGGGGAAGCTTCTAAAGGAAAAGGAAACAAAGTAAACTACACCTACTCCAATAACGACAATGTGATCAACATGTTGGACATTATAAGTGAATCAATCAATGTGATCACTATCAAAGGTGCTAAAGACACATCTACCCAATCAAACGTAGTGACTCAAATCCAAGCACAAGTCACAATCCTCTTCCAAACAATCAAAATCTTCCAAAGTACTTGTTGTCACAATTACCAAACCAACAACAAAAAGACAAACAATTATAATCCCATCTGCAAATTATAACTTGGTAGATCAACTGCAAAGAACCTTAGCTCAAATTTCTATATTTGAGTTACTAAAGATCTCTTTAGTGCATAAGGAAGTTCTTGAACAAGCCCTACATTCTGCAAATGTTCCAAAAGACATTAATGTAGACAAATTCCAGGCAATGGTTACTCATATATCATCTCCACATTACCTATCTTTTTCAAGAGAAGATGATAAATCATTGACTCATTTGTATAACCAACCCCTAGACATTGAAGTCTTGATTTACAAATCCTGTGTCAGACATGTATTGATAGATGGAGGCACAGGATTGAACATATGCACTCTCAATCTAATAAAGAAGTTGGGACTTTCATAACAAACCATTGATTCAAGAAGTAAGATAACTATCAAAGCTTATGATGAAGAAGAAAGATCATCCAAAGGACTCATTATTCTACCAATCAGAATATGACCAATTGAAAAAAATGTGATCTATCAAGTTCTTGATCTACCATTGGCCTATAACATTTTACTAGGGAGACCTTGGATACATGAAATGAAAGAAGTACCATCCACTTACCACCAATGCATCAAATTCCCACATAATGGGGTGGAGGTAACAATTCCTGTAGATACAAGCTATACTTCCAACAATGTCAAAGCTGATAGTATGGTTCCTCATAATAAGGAAGTCCCAAAAGAATATGTACCAGAAATGTCTAAAGACATGGTGATGAGAAGCTTTGGAAAGACACTAAAACTTGAAGAAACAAGTATGGGAGAATACAAACTAGAAATGACTTCGTCACTGATAGAACTTCCTATGTCTCCAAGATCTTATGGGAAACCTTCCTCATCTTTCACACCTACAACATCAAAAGAACAAGAAATTCATAAATAAACTGGTATGGTTAGAGCCTCTACTTCTCAAGAAGATGAAAAAGAAGATAAAGCAGTCTTGGCTTGGCTCTACAAAGGAGAACCAAAAGAAAATGAGGTAAAACATGTGGAGATATCCCTAGAAAAATATGGTAAAGGATATGACCTTCTCAAACAAATGGGATACAAAGGGAAGGGACCTTTAGGAGATAAAGGAAAAGGACTTGTTGAACCTATACACATGGAATTTAGAAACACCAAAGATAAAACAGGTTTAGGTTTCAATAACAATTCTGAAAAATCCTACTTCAAGAGATGGTGCAATCTTTGATGAAGGAAGTGATGATGAAGAAGAAGAAAAAACTTTAGAACCATGGACCTATGAGAGATTATTGCATATTGGTATATAGTATCCTGAAGATCAAGGAGACATATACGTACCTACTTTTGTAGCACAACAAGAGACTCATGTTCCTGTATTGACACAAGCTACTGTTCAAGAAGTAGAGGAAACAACAAAAGACTCTCTAGAAGTACCATTGATAGAAGAAACTCCTAAATAAATACCCCAACAACAAGATATACATCCTAACTGGTGAAAGTTGGTCACAATTTCACATGTCCTAGACTTACCTCACATTGATCTATAGGTGGCTAATAGGGTACATCAGGTAACTATTGCTGAGTTTCTAAATAGATCAGATGATGAAATAACAGACTCACATGATTATGAATGGGATAACCTGTCAAATTCTACCATGGACATTGAGGTAGATGTGATTCACAAATTTGCATCTCTATTGGAAAGAGGAGAGAGTTCTAACACTTTCCCTAATACTATTGTTCTAGAATCAGATGAGATACCACTACCTACAATTTTTGATGGAGAAAATGGTGTTTTACTAGGTATCGAGGACATTATAAGAATACAAGCAATGAGTTTGATTTTGATGAGAGAATAATAAGAAAGATCAACTAATGAGTCACTAGAGTTAGGTCTGTATATTACTAAAAATGACCCTATTAATGACGATTTGACTCTTGATGATGTAAACGTTGTAGAAGCTAACTTAATGGAACATATCTTGTTAGTTAATAGTTTTGACTCTGACATGATGCTATCCTTATGAAACTCTGAATCATTATCCTTGATCAACCTTGACTTAATTTATTGGACTAATTCAGACCCTAATCCTATCATGAACTTTCCCAATGACTACACTTTGGCTTGTTATCTAAATTCTTGTGAACCTTATCCTTCTTCCACCAATGTAAGGAGCATGAACATGGAAAAGGAGGATATCAAGTTTCTTAGTCACAAATTGAAAAATAAAAAAGAAGAAAAGAACTGATGGTGAAAACCATGTTGTGGCAGTATCAGATTCTATCAAAGTAAAAATAAAATATGTATCTAATAGTGAAAACCTTCCAAAGGCACCAAAAGATGAGATTCTTTATATCCTCCCTGAGCACTTTTAAGAAATATCTTCAGTTTTGATAGAACCAACACAACCGGTTAACTTGGGAAAAACAAAAGTTCCTCAATTTTGCTCACCTAGCATAGTCCTTATTAGAGGAGGAAAATATACAATTCATTGAGTTCCTGAAAGAGAAAAAGATAAACTTTGCATGGTCTTACACTGATATGTTTGGACTTGATCCTGAATTAATAATACATCATTTATCTATAACTCCTGAGATCAAACCCATGAAACAAAAATTAAGAAAGATGCATCCTCATGTTGAATTACTAGTGAAAGAAAAGCTAGAAAAATTATTGAAATCTAGATTCATTAGAGTCATCACTTATGTAGGATGGATTTCTAATGTGGTACCAATATTGAAAATAGATAAATCTATCAAAATCTGCATAGACTTTAGAGACTTAAACAAATCATATCCTAAAGATGATTTTCCTCTGCCAAACATTGATATGATTATAGATATAAAAACAAGCTATTAGATGTACTCACTCATGGATGGATTCTCAGGTTATAACCAGATTAAGATTTCTCCTGAGGACCAAGAGAAGAAAACATTCACATGTGCATGGGGAAAATTTTGCTAGAATGTCATGCCATTTGAAGAATGCGAGCGCTACATACCAAAGAGCTATGAAAACCATATTCCATGATATGATACACAAAAATATGGAGGATTACATGGATGATACCTTAGCCAAGTAAAAACAAGAAATCCTCATATTGAAGAGCTAAGAAAGATACTAGATTGCATGGTATGATTTCAACTCAGGCTTAACCAAAAGAAATGTGCCTTTGGACTCCAACCAGGGAAGCTCCTAGGGTTTATTGTATTAACAAAAGGAATTGAGGTGGACCCTAAAATTGTAAAAGCTATACTAGAAATGTCACCTCCATGCAATATTAGTCAAATTATGACATGCAAGGAAGACTTCAATCCATTAGGAGATTTATGTCACAACTAGCAGATGAAGCACACACTTTTACCAAACTGATGCATAAAGGTGTTACCTTCAAATGGGATGAACATTGTGAAAACAACTTCAAATAATTAAAGGATTACTTGGCTACTCCTCCCATTCTCATGGCATCTATTCATGGAAAGCCATTACTCTTATATATCTTAGTTACTACTACATCGCCTGGAGTATTGTTGGCACAAGAAGATGAAAATAAAAAGGAAAGAGAAATCTACTATATCAGCAGGAATCTAGTGTCTTATGAACTCAATTACAGTATAATTGAAAAATCTTGCATTGTAGTTGTCTTTGTATCATAGAAATTGAGACATTATATATTGTCCCATACAATAAATATTATTGCAAAGATAGATCCTTTGAAATATCTCTTAAGCAAAACAACATTAATAGGATGGCTAGCAAAGTGGGTCCTGATTCTAAGTGAATCTGTATAAGGATAGAAGGGCTATTAAAGGACAAGTCATCGCAGATCAATTAGTTGATTCACCCTTGAAAGATGATGCACCTTTGATAATTGAATTTTCTGATGAAAAAATCATGCATTTTAACTGAACATCCATGTAAGATGTATTTTGATGGCTCTTTTACACAACAAGGATCTGGATGAGGAGTTCTATTCATAAATCCTCAAGGCTACAAGATACCTAAGGCATACAAACTGATGTTTCCATGCACACATAAGATTTCTGAATATGAAGCATTGGTGAATGGTCTTCAGTTAGATATGGAATGGAAGATCATAGAGTTACATGTGTATGGTGACTCTCAGCTCATTATTAACCAAGTAAATGGAGATTATCAGACTAAAGATGAGAATCTCATGTCATATAAATGACTAGTTGAAGACTTGAAAAAGTACTTTGTCTTCATCACATTCCAACAAATACCAAGAATAGAAAGAAAACCTAAAGATGCTATGGCTACACTAGCATCCATGTTACAATTGGAAGAACATCAATTCTGCTATGACTTCTTTATGGAAGAATTATCCTATACAAATTTTGATACACCCGAATCCCAAGTGATTTGTGCTTTAAACTCCCAGGACCAAACCCGATATGCCAAACTCATTACCTATCTTACTGACCAAACTATACCCAATGGCCTATAAAGGAATGGAAAATGAGCCTTAATTAGGACAACATCACATTATGTCATCATCACTAAAAACTTATATAAACAAGGTGTCGATGGTATGCTTCTTAGGTGTTTAGAACAAGAAGAGTCAGATCACGCATTAAAAGAGGTTCATGAAGTTGTCTATGGATTACACTCGAATGGATTTTAACTAGATAAAAATTACAAAGAGTTGGTTATTATTGGCCCACGATGGAAAAAGATGTTTTTCTATTTTCAAAAACATGTCACAAATGCCAAACACATAGAAATATCATCCATGCTCCTGCTAGAGAACTCATACCCTTTATAACACATTGGCCATTTCAATAATAGGCCTTTGTGGTGCAGGAGAACACTAAATGAACTAAGTGTTCCTTTGGAACTTAGGGTTTCCATCAAGGTCCTAAGTGGCCTCTAGTCATGTTAGAATCATAGGTTACTCATTGGACTCCTTTGTAAGACCATAGTTCCAAGTTTGGCATTTTATAAGCCCATGGTCAACTATTCGTCAATGATTGTCCAAAACCTAATTTATAGGTTATTTATATCTTTTTCATGTTTTTATCCACTAGGGATCACAAAAATAAGGTTGGGACCAAGTTTGGTCACCTAATTTGCAAAATTGTTCAAAAAGTTGTCAAGCAACTTTTGAGCAACTATGTGTCAAAACTTGTAAAACAACTCCCAAATGGATAGTTAGTTCAAATATGTAATGTAACCATTGGGAGTTCCTACAAAATACCTCATAGGCAGGTGGTAGGCTAATCTGATGTAAATTTTTTGCATAAATCAATAAAAACTACCATTTTCCTACATTCTCGAGCAACAGTCAGTTTGTACGGACAGGTATGGATTCATCTGAGGGAAAGACCAATTGAATAAGGTATCTCAATGTGTTATAATTCTTGTACATTTGGTTTCATGGTCTAATACCATGTCTATCGAAAGTTATCTAATTTTCATTCTTCCTGTCCTAGATTTCAGGCCCTAAATTAGGGTTTCACAAAGAATTGAGTGTATTTATCATTTCCACCATGGGAGTTCAATGAACCTTGGTGGAAAGAAAGTTTTAGTTATGTTATTCAGGACTTTGTATGATAGCTTTGTCAAAGTGCAGGGAGATGGGCTTGCCATGATGCGCTAGGTGTATATGACCATGTATGCACCATTCACTGAATTGGGATAGTCATCATAAATTATGTTTGGGGATACATCAAAGGCCTATAATTGGTGTAGGAGACCCTTTTATAGGACCTCAAATGATCCAAGTCTTTTTTTTGGCATTGGATGTAAGGAAGGAGTACTTGTAGTGCAACTGCTGTCCAAATTAGGTCTAATTATAAAGGTACTTTTGTGTGTTTTCCTATCTCTCCTTCACCTTAATGTTCTGGTGATTAAGTATAAGGTCTTAGGCCATAAAGGGTGTCTAAATATCTAATTAATTCTAGGGGTTATGTGGAAGAATTTTGGTTAAGAGAAAAAATCCTTCGGGAAAAGGCTACAAGCCTAGTGCTGGAATTGTTAAGCAACTATGTCTCAAAGGTTGCAAAGGATGGATAGAACCATTGGATCTTGTTTTTAGGGACCAAAATAGACCATATATCTGAGTATAGGTCACCCCTGGTCCTGAGAGTCACTTCATGGGGTATTGTTGATAATTTGGATTAAAGTGCTTAAGAAGCCAACCTTGGTAGTTGGTGTTTTAAGATTGGTGAGACCTAGTGAATAGGTTTACCTTGGGGTATTGGGTTGTGATAACCTTAAAAAAAGTAATTTTCCACACTTGTGATAGGTGAGAAGCAATTTACCTCTTTGAGTTGGGTATTCAAGGGTATATTGCCCTATTGATTCCTTTTGGAGGCTTCCTAATGCCCACTCTGCATCAAGTGGTATCAGAGCTATGTCTGCTCCTAAGGATGAAGATATCCCTTCAAGGGTTACAAAAATTGAATTAGAAAAGATGGTGAGGGAATAGAGGGCAGTAAATGCAGCCTTGACAAGAAGGCTTCAAGAGTTGGAGAACAAGGTGGAGAGGGTAAAATAAGACACTTCTAGTGGTGAAGAAGGGAGTGAAGAAGAAGATGACACCCCTGATCAAGATGTGAACATTCCTACAGACCAGAGACCCCTCCTATATGCCTTAAATTCTATGGGGAGAAGAAACATGGAGGAGAAGTTAGATTTACCAACTTTCAATGGGAAAATGAATGCAGATTTTGCCTTGGATTGGATAGAGGCCTTGACACGCTTCTTTGAGTGTGAGGACATCCCTGAGAAGCAGAGAGTAAAGATGGAAAGATCCAAGTTGAAGGGAGAAGCCCTAACTTGGTGGAACTTCATCCAGCCTAAGAGGGTGAAGAATGGGAGAAGTATGATTGCTTCATGGAACAAGATGGTAGCATTGATTAAGGAGACATATGTGCTTGAAGACTATGGGGTGCAACTCCATAGAAGGAAGAAAAAATTAAAATAAAAAGACATGGATGTAGGCTCATACACTGAGGAGTTCCTAAAACTATGCATGAAGACTAATGTAGTGGAGGATGAAGAAGAAAAGATAGAAAGGTATGTGAATGGTATTAAGGTATCCATTCAAGAGGAACTTAGCGTACACTTCCCTACCTTAGTAAACAACTATTATCAAATGGAACTCAAGGTAGAGGAAAAGTGGAAAAGAAATCAAGATTTTGGCAAGGGAAAGAGAAATTATAGTGGAAAGAACTTTAGAGGGAGAGGCACCTCTTGGAATAGAGGACAATATAGTGGCAACAACAACAAGACCCCTGACCAAAACCAATGAGACAAAGAACAAGGTGATTCAAACTTTAGAGGAAACTATAGAGGAAGAAGACCCTTCAATAGAGGGAGAACAAATACATGAAGAGGAAATGAACCCCTAAGGTGTTACTACTGCAACCATTTGGGACACCATGCAGGGAGATGCCTTGAGAATAGGAACAACAACAAACAAGGAGAAAGGATAACACAACTCATTCAAGAGGACAAGCAAGGAGATAATGAAAATTCAAGGGACTTAGAACTGGAGGGAGGAACATGTTTAATGATGAGACAAGTCTTCCTTCAAGTGCCAAAAAACAAAGAACCTCCTCAAAGGAAGAATCTCTTCAGAAAAAAGACCAAATGCCATGGAAAGGTATGTAATTTGCTTATAGA
The DNA here is from genome assembly GCA_018584345.1 of Thuja plicata. Lineage (NCBI taxonomy): Eukaryota > Viridiplantae > Streptophyta > Pinopsida > Cupressales > Cupressaceae > Thuja > Thuja plicata. The sequence continues at coordinate 195,318 of MU226057.1, read as the reverse complement.
TTATGGTTCAACTGAAAATTTGGTATCTCTTGAAATGGTTAAAAAATTAAACCTTCCTAAGAAGCCACACCCTTTCCCCTATCATGTCTCTTTACTAAAAAAGGCCAACAAACCTTAGTGACTGAACAAGCTTGGATATAGTTGTCTATAGCAAACTTTAAGGACAAAGTACTTTGTGATGTTGTTGAAATGGATGCCCCCCACATCCTTCTAGGTAGAACTTAGAAATATGATGTGGATGCCACACATAATTGTAGGAAGAACACCTACTCTATCACCAAGGATGGAAAAACCTTAACCATGAAGCCCATACATGATACTAAAGCATAGAAAGATCCTACTGTCATCACCATGGGTGAAAAGGAAATGTTGAAAGTGTTGAAGGAACTTGAAACTAAATCCTTTTTCTTAATCACCAAGCCCAAGGATAGCATAAGGTCTAAGGATAAAGATCCTACACCAGATGAAGTCAAGAAATTTGTAACAAAATACAGTGATGTCACTGTTAGTGACCTACCGACAAGCCTCCCTCCCTTAAGAGATATCAATCAACAAATAGACCTAATACCTGGTTCCTCCTTACCTAACAAGGCCCCATACAAGATGACACTTGTTAAACATACATAGATTGCAAGGCAAGTCAGTGAATTGATGGAGAAGAGACTGATTCAAAAAATTCTCAATCCATGTGTTGTCCCGTTAGTCTTAGCCCCTAAAAAGGATGGCAAGTGGAGGTTATGTACTGACAGAAGGGGCTTAAACAAAATCACTATAAGATATAGGTATCCTATTCCAAGAATGGAGGATTTTCTTGATCAATTAGGCACTTCTTTTTATTTTACAAAAATTGATTTAAAATCAGGCTATCACCAAATCAGGATAAAGACAGGTGATGAATGGAAGCCAATGTTTAAAACAACTAAAGGTTTGTTTGAGTGGCTTGTTATTCCATTTGGTTTGATAAATGATCCTAGTACATTCATGAGGCTCATGAATGAGGTATTCATTAATTTTATTGGCAAGTTTGTAGTCATATATTTGGATGACATTCTAATTTATAGTCATAGCAAAGAAGAACATCTTGATAATGTTGAGTAGGTTTTGAGGAGACTCCATCAGCACAAGTTAGTGATTAACTTGGAAAAATGTGTGTTCATGAAGAAGGAACTTGTCTTCCTAGGGTTTTTCATCTCACAAGGCACCCTAAAAACGGATCCAGAAAAGGTTGAAGCAAATGTCAACTGGCCTCCACCAAAGAACCAAGGTGATGTTAGAAGCTTTCATGGCCTTGCAACTTTTTATAGAAAGTTTACTAAAATTTTTAGCCATGTGTGTGCTCCTATGTTGGACACTATAAAGGGTGGAAAAAAGACCAGGTTTGAACAGACTAAAGAAGTTGCAGATGCATTCCAATATCTCAAGAATAGAGTGGCCCAATACCCAATCCTAGTGCTCCCTAACTTCAATAAGGTATTTACTGTTGAAACAAATGCAAGAAACTTGGCAATAGGTGTAGTTTTGAGCCAAGAAGGTAAGGCTATAGCATTTTTATCAGAAAAATTAAATGATGCAAAGAAGAGGTATTCTACATATGATTTAGAACTCTATGCAATGGTACAAGCCCTGAAAAAATGGAGATACTACTTTCTCCCTAAATAATTTATTGTCTATACTGATAACCATGCACTAAGTTTCTTAAATAGTCAGGAAAAACTTGGAGTCAAACACATCAAATGGATGGAGCAGTTGCAGGCTTATACATTCAATATAAAGCACAAAAAGGGGATATAAAACAAAGTGGATGATGCCCTAAGTAGAAGGGCTGGATTGGTGGAAGAAGTAAAACTTCAAAGTGTAGGGATTGACTCCCTAAAACATCTATATGCAGATGATCCAGAATTTGGAGAAATTTTTGAGGTATGCACTAAGATGATAGGAAAATATCATACTGATTTTTCTGATTTTCTAATTCAGAATGGACTCTTCTTTAAAGGAGCTCAATTATGCATACCTAGATCTTCCATGAGAACAAATATTATAAAGGAAAAGCACTGTGGTGTCATAGGAGGTCATTTTGGGATAGATAAAACCTCAAATCTAGTAAAAAGGAGTTATTTTTGGCCAAGAATGGGAAATGAAGTCAAGAAGTTTGTAGAATCTTGTACTATTTGTCAACAAGCCAAAGGTTTACCAAGAACAAAATAGGGCTATGATAGTGTTTTTTTCATAGTGGATAGATTTAGTAAAATGGTGCATTTTGTTCCTTGCAAGAGCACAAATGATGCTTCACATATAGCACACCTATTCTTGAAGGAATTGGTTAGTAACCTTGGTCTACCACAAACAATAGTCTCTGACAGAGATGTAAAGTTTCAAGGTCACTTTTGGAGGACACTCTTCAAGAAATTGGGCACCAATCTGACTTATAGTTCAACGTACCACCCACAAACAAATGGGAAAACATAGGTGGTAAAAATATCTCTTGGAAATCTCTTAAGATGCCTTACAAAATAGTACACCCAAATTTGGGACATGATCTTACCTCAATCAGAGTTTGCATTTAATGATTCAATGAATAGGTCTACTGGAAAGACACCTTTCCAAACTGTGTACGGACTTAATCCAAAAGGTCCATTAGACTTGGTGGAGTTACCCTATGATTTCAGAGTTAGTTCACAAGGAGAAGAATTGTCCAAATTGAAATAGTCCACCATGAAATATAAAGCATAGGCAGATAAGAAAAGGAGAGAAATTCATTTCAACACTGGAGATAAGGTATGGGCATACCTAAGGAAGGAGAGACTCTCTAAAGGCAAATACTCAAAGCTACAGATGAAGAAAGTTGGACCATGCATCATTCTCAACAAGATGGGTGAAAATGCCTATGAAATTTATTTGCCTCCTACTTTACTGATTTCTCCTATATTTAATGTTGCAGACCTCACCCCTTACAAGTGTGTTGTAGATGTTACTAATGTGCAGGGTCCACATGATGAGGATGATGGAGACTATGTGAAATATCTCCCACAAAGAAAATCAATAGAGTTAGAAACAATTTTGAAATCCAAAGTGTTTAAGCAAACAAGGAAGAATAAGTACATGCAGTATTTAGTGAAATGGAAAGGACTCCATACAATAGATGCTACTTGGATGACAAAGGAACAAATCAAACAACATGGAACCGTTGTTGACCATTTAACCTCAAGTGGGAACTTGAGTTCAAAATATCATGGGGAGTATGGTACAGGAGCACACTAAATGAACTAAGTGTTCCTTTGGCCCTTAGGGTTTCCATCAAGTTCCTACGTGGCCTCTAGTCATGTTAGAATCATAGGTTACTCATTGGACTCCTTTGTAAGACCATAGTTTGAAGTTTGGCATTTTATAAGCCCTTGGTCAACTATTAGTCAATGATTTTCCAAAACCTAATTTATAGGTTATTTCTATTTTTTTCATGTTTGGATCCACTAGGGATCACAAAAATAAGGTTGGGACCAAGTTTGGTCACCTAATTTGCAAAATCGCTCAAAAAGTTGTCAAGCAACTTTTGAGAAACTTTGTGTCAAAACTTGTAAAAAAATTCCCAAATGGCTAGTTAGTTCAAATATGTAATGTAACCATTGGGAGTTCCTACAAAATCCCTCATAGGTGGGTGGTAGGCTAATTTGATGTAAATTTTTGGCATAAATAAATAAAAACTATCATTTTCCTGCATTCTTGAGAAACAGTCAGTTTGTACAGATAGGTACGGATTCATCTAAGATCCTTCTTCTAAATTTGGTTTCATGGTCTAATACCCTGTCCATCAAAAGTTATCTAATTTTCATTGTTCTTACCCTAGATTTTAGGCTCTAAATCAGGGTTTCACAAAGAATTGAGTGTATTTATCATTTCCACCATCGGAATTCAATGAACCTTGGTGAAAAGAATGTTTTAGTTATGTTATTAAAGAATTTTCAGGATAGGCTTGTGAAAGTGCAGGGAGATGGGCTTACCATGATGCCCTACGTGTATATGACAATGTATGCACCATTCACTGAATTGGAACAATCATCATAACTTCTATTTGGGGATTCATCAAAGGCCCTAAATCGGTGTAGGAGACCCTTTTAGAATCCCTCACATGATCCAAGTTATGGTTTGGGAATTGGATGCAAGGAAGGAGTACTTGTAGTGCAAGTGCTATCTAAATTAGGCCTAATTGTAAAGGTACTTTTGTGTGTTTTCCTATCTTTCCTTCACCTTCATGTTTTGGTGCTTAAGTCTAAGGTCTTAGGCCATAAAGGGTGTCTGAATCACTAATTAATTCTAGGGGTTATGTGGAATAACTTTGGTTAAGAGCAAAAATCCTTCGGGAAAAGGCTACAAGCCTGGTGTTGGATTTGTGAAGCAACTATGTCTCAACTATTGGATCTTGTTTTTAGGGACCTAAATAGACCATATCTCTAAGTATAGGTCACCCCTGGTCCTGAGAGTCACTTCATGGGGTATTGTTGATAATTTGGGTTAAAGTGCTTAAGAAGCCAACCTTGGTAGTTGGTGTTTTATGCTTGGTGAGACCTAGTGAATAGGTTTCCCTTGGGGTATTGGGTTGTGATAACCTTGGACCAAGTCCTTTTCCACACTTGTGATAGGTGTGAAGCACTTTTCCTCTTTGAGTTAGGTATTCAAGGGTATATTTCCCTATTGAGTCCTTTTGGAGGCTTCCTACTACCCACTCTACATCACTTTGATTTGGTTGGAAAAATCTATCCTAATTGTTCAAGTGGACACAAGTACATCATTACAGCCACTAAGTATTTCATGAAGTGGGTCGAGGTTGTGCCATTTCTCAAAGCCACTGGCAAACAAGTGGCTATGTTCATCTTGAACTACATTATTTGTAGGTATGGGATACCCTCTTCTATTGTAACAGACAATGGGAGTCTATTTAAAAACTAAGACATTGAAGACCTTTGAACATAGTTTCACATCACTCAGAATTGTTCTTCAATCTATTATCCTCAAGGTAATGGACAAGCTGAGGTATCAAACAAGAACATTCTTAAAATCTTACACATAAATGTGAGTAAGTCTGGTAGAGACTGACATTTGCAACTAAATCTAGCACTTTGGGCCTACAGAACAAGTATTAGAACACCAAATGGATCCATGCCATTTTCTCTAGTCGATGGCATAGAAGAAGTGTTTCCTATTGAAGTAGAAATTCCATCTTTGTGGGTATCTCTCCAAGGTCTTGTTACTGATGAACAATACCACATTGATAGGGTTAATGCACTAGAACTCCTTGATGAGCGCAAACAACAAGTGTTCGATAATGTCAAAGTGTACCAAAAAGGAATGTCAAAAGGGTACAATAAAAAGGTCAAACCATGACAATTTCAAGTGGGGGATCTCATTCTAAAAGAGAATCCTAAAAACTAGGCGAATAGAGAACAAAAAGGAAAGTTTGAACCCAACTGGATGGGGCCTTATGTCATTACTGTAACTTTTGGGACTGGAGTGTATCAGTTAGCTACACCTGAGGGAGATGTTCTTCTTGATCCCATCAATACTCTACACTTGAAGCGGTTCTACGCTTGATACTGGCTAGCAGATCCTGTGTAGTGAAAAGTTCTCAAAAAATACCAAAAAAATCAAAAAATTAATCTTGAAAAAATCCCAAAACAGTGGAAAAAGTCCTGAAAAAGGGTATCCTTGGTGAAAACTTGGAAAATACGCGCCTTGATACTAACAAAAAAAAAAATACAAAAAGAGAAAAAAGAACAAAAAAATTGAAAAATAGAAAAGTGCCTTGGTGAAAACCTAGCAAACAAGCATCTTGGTAGCAAAAATAAAAAGATTTGCCGAGTGGTGAAAACTGGAAAATAGGCGTCACTCATACTCTAAGCTCCATCTATCAATGCACTGATGATACTAATCCTTCATGATCACACCTGTGCTATTTTTTGACTCTGCTCTTATAAATGTCATATCCTTGCCTAGGATTGGTCTGCATTTGCGTCTTAGGAGTAGTCATTCTGCACTGGGGGAATCTTTGCTAGCATGTTCAGTTTGCATCTGCTAGGTTGTCCTCAGTTCCTATCTAGGATGGTTTGCATCTCAAAACAAAATTTCTCAATACCTTCATCAAAACATCACTATCACAAACAAAGGTGTTTCTTCAACACCACCTACCTGTAACAGACATCATACTAGTGTTTCTCAAAACTTTAATCAAACACTTTAAACGTACTAGTGTTTCTCAACATTTTAAACGTACTAGTGTTTCTCAAAACTTTACTCAACTAGTATTCCTAAACACTACATTGGATTGCAATTTATGACAAATTTAATGTCATATACTCAGACATGAAAAACATATTGCTTGATTCCAAATTCTGATTTATGAATCTCTATTGCACTTGAAAAATGAATCCACGGTATTTATCAATACTACTTAAACACATAGACTAATATTGGTTTGATTATGAATCTTTTATGTTCCTGTGATGTTTCAAACTAGGGGCATCTAAGTTGTTATGAATTTTCTTTGATTGATTATAAATTGGTGATTTTTATGTCTTTCGAGTTACTCCATGATGTCTATTCAAAGACAAAAAGTCACAAGGATAGGGGGCATAATGTTTTTTTTGGTTTTCTTCATATGGTGATTGTTTCAATGATCCTATAACTTTCACCTAACTTGGATGTTTATGGTAAGAGCTACCAAAATGAGTGGATAGCCGCATATATCTTGATCCTAGTTATGTGTAAACTACGGTGAGGTTAAACAAATTTCCTTGTCTGTTTCTAAATTAGATTCTCAGTAAGGTGTACAACACATTATGTACCCAAGGATATGAATACTGAAGGTCATTGTGCGTCACATATCTTACATTACACTTGAACAAAACCTTATTCTTAAAAGAAAAAGGAGATAACTAACTTGTCATCCTGGCTTCTATACCTTGGTGCTTAGGTTTATTTCTAACATTGCATCCAATACACATAGTATTCATACTCTCATGATACCAATGTGTATTAGTGATAGTTGTACTATTTGATTATGTATGTTACAAAAACACCCAATGATGATAAAAATGCTACAATGTATACAAATCAGTGACAGTCCTAAGAGTCTGCATGTAGATGCATTTACAGATTGCATGATTTCCTGATTCATCCAAAATCCAAGTTAATTACATAATCTATATTACTAATATTAATGTGGTTTCATATCCATGGCATACATTCTGCATTCATAAATGAGAAAGAGAAAATCCAAAAAAAAAAGCATTCAAGCATTGAATTTACTTTTACATCCTAAGTGCATCCATGAATATATTTGCATGAAGAAAATCTCAAAAACATACATTTGCATATTCATATAGCATCATTTGAAACACATTTATATATCAATAATACATCAAAGAGCATAAATGATGTCATCACATAAATCTATTCTACCTCATCAAAAGACCAAGAACATAATAAAATGTCCATCAATCTAAACATCTATCAAAACAAAGAGAACCCATGAACATATCAAGATCAGGAACAACTATTTCAGATATATCAATGATGGAATAGATAAACAATGTACAAAAGAGTATTTGAATATTAGTGTGAATCAGATATCAAGTATCAAGAGTATGTAGTACAATGGATGATCACAACATGATTAATATATACAATATCATAAGTACAAAATTAGGTCTGACCGCCATCCTCTCCCTAGTCTAGAGGAGGAGGAGGAGGTGGTACATGATGAATTGGTGGAGGCATAGCTCCCTCAGACTGCTATGCTACCTGAGAATATGAAGGAGCTCTTTGTCCCTCTGGAACTTCAGCATAATATAACCCAAAGTAATATGCAACTCACTGACCCTGATGTGTCAATGTATGGGCATGCGTATCTCACTCTACTTTCAAGTTCTCAAGCTGTACATCTTTGTCTACCAGTAATGCCTCTAAAGTTGTAACCCTAGCCTTGAGCTGGTCGCGCTCTCGCTGACACTGAGATAAAGTGAATTTTGGGATATATGTTGCACTTTTTGAGCTATTTAAGAGCTCCACAACTCCTACCAGACTATCAAAATTCAATTTTGTTCCTTTTTGATCTATTGGGAAGGAAATTGAATGCACAAATGATGTTTTCAACAGTATAGTACATATTTTATGAGAGTTTCCTAAAAATGTAGAATCATGTATGTTCCAAAAATGATTGGCAGGCTTTACGCAATACTTTTTTTGGGTTCTCTATCATCAAATTTCACATTATTCATCCAAATCTTAAGGTCATACATCATTATATCAAACTCAAAACTCACATTTTCACGTAGTTAACTTTGTAAACTTGTGTTCTCTCTTAACACACCTTCGCTTCTTCATTTCTTCTAATTGATTCTTTCTCGATTCAATTGATCAATTCAAGTGATATATCATTTTATAGAATAATTTTTATTCTTTTTCCTTTGATTTCATTCTCGAGGAGGCATGATCACACTTAAATCATTCAAATTCTTGCTCCAAAAGCATTAAAACAACTTTGTCATCAAAAGACTAGGGGCATGGCAGTTTCCCTCGACTAAGTCGGGATTGTTGGTTAGAAAGATTTGGCTCTCATAAGCTAGATATCTTATGTCTACATACTCTCAAATCTTTATTAAGGTCCTAGAAGCTTCATACCGACGTTCATTAGATCAAGTTCAAAGTCAGTATTATCAATTCTCATTCGATCAAGTTTTGAATTGATACCTTGAAGCTCCTGGAAGCTTCATACTGACGTTCGTTTGATCAAGTTCAGAGTCAGTATTGTCAATATTTATCGTTCGACAATCAAGTTTAGAATTGGTATCTTCAAGATCTTTGTTGACCTTTGTTCGATCAAGTTCAAAGTCAATATATCAGTCTTAGTTCAATCAATTGAGAGATTGATCTCATCAGACATTTTGTTCAATCAAGTGCGAAATTCTCAAACTTTCTAAAGTCAACATAAAAAATTTCTTTGAATCAATGCGTTGCTCACACACCAATTCAAAGAGGGGAAAATGTAACCACCCTAATTTGGTCTGCTCTAACCATATATCCTATTTTCCCTAAGTGTGATCATACCCCTAATTATGTCATGACAATTCTTCAATTAATTGACATAATTCATTTAAATCAAATTTAATCTCCTAAGTGATCTAATCACTAAATTATATCAATTGCCTTAGCCAATTAAATCAAATCAAATCAATTAAATAAAAAACAAGGCTAAAGTAATTAATTAAAAGGAATTAAATAAATCCTAATTACAACTCATTATTTACAAAAGGGAAAGTCAATTCCCTATCCAATGAGAGTTAAATCACTTGGATCACCTCACATGGATCACCAAATATTCAATCTCCACCTTTCTTCAAACTTTCAATCCTAACCTCTCATTCCTCAAATTATTCTATAAATGGAATGAATTTTGAGCTCAATGGACCCCTAATTTTTGAATTCATTTGAAAACTTATGCTTCTCATATTCTTAGAGATTTCTATTGCATTTTAGCTCAACTTTCTTAGAAATTGTCATAATCTTTCATTTGGAGCTTTAAAATGAACTTTTCTTGATCATTTTAGCTTAAAATACTTTAAATATTCCACTCTAAGCATTAATGTGTCATCGATTAATGCATAATCTGAGGGAAAATTATAGCATTCTTCAAACTCTTCTTAGATAGAGAGCAATATGTCAAATTTAGTGATATTTGTGTGCTTTTACCTTGATTTACTTATTTATTTCACTAATGTAATGACATATTGAAGTGTTGTGTTGCAGCTAGCAGATCCACAAAATACACACACATATGCTACCTAGATAAGTGTATCCTGTTAGAAGTTTGTAGACAATTGCTTCAAGTGGAAGTAAAATTTAGGCTCAAAAGAGGAGTAGGTTCTCTATTCCCCATTGACCTAGGGAATTATTGTTTCAGATTAGTGCATGCCATATCATCCTTAGATGCAGAATTGGAGATAATGAATCTCCCTTCCTATCAAAAAAGAATTTACTTCGATAGTAAACAATTTGTGGCAAATCAATTCAAAATTGATGCTACTTTTCTTGATCAACCAGAACTGGAGGAATATTGGGCCGACTGTAATGATGAGATATAAGCTTAAAGGAATCTTCACTCTAGGTTCACCTTGAGAAAGATCATCTCATTACATATACCTTTTAAATTTAAAGGATTTGAAACTAAAGATGATGAGAATGTGCTAGAATCTGGGTATTTAGAGATGATTGATGATGCAATGGCTAGAAAAATAGACCTGAAGAGAAGAGAGGTGGAAGATGTGAATACTTTGTCTCAAGATGTGTTCAAAAGAATATATAAATGGATAAAAGAGATGAGTAAAAAGAACAAGCATTAAATATCTAGTTCAGATGCCAGAAAAAGTTCAAGAATTTCAAAACTCATATCTTCCCATGTGCATATTGACAAATTTGTTAAATTGCTTCTTGTAGGTGAAATAAAATCTGGAGCAGTGATTCATCTAGAAGATAAAAATCTAGTTCTTGAACAACCCATGAGAGTTACAAGGGCCAAGATAAGGAGGAATGGTAAGATAAACAAGATCCCATGTATTGCACTCAATCCAAAAATAGAGGAAGGTGATTCATAATCCCAATGGAAATCCAAGATGGACAAGACATCAGTTAGCACACTTGAGATCAAAGGAGCATAAGTAGTTTAGAAAGACTTAACCATACTGAATAGTCCCATGACTCAGAATCCTCTAGATGTTGCCACACCCAAGACCCCAAACTAGCTGGAATTTGTGAGTAAGAAAGAAAAGGATCATTGTACCTATTTCAAATCTTGTTGGAGATTTGGTCAGAAAATATCTAGAGAAGACACCAAGGGAAAAGAAGCCAAAGGTAGAAGCTATGCTGGATGTGGATTCTAAGACAAACCACCAGATTGCAGATATTTTAAAACCAAATCTAGACAAGACTAGTGAGGTAGTAACTGAGCAAGATTTCAGTTTGGAGAAAGTAGACTTGGTTATGGCTACAAGAGCTATTGATTTAAAGATCCTAAACTTGGAAAATAGGAAGATTAACCACAAGGTATGGAAAGATGTTGAGCATAAAATGAAGCTGAAGCAAACCCTTTGCAAAATTGAAAAATACATCCAACAACTTTAGGGATCAGTTCCTCAACCCATGTCTATGGTGGAAATTGACTTGTATGTCAAGTCTCTAGAAAACCAAAAAAATTTAGACTAGGTTCATAAAGATAGATCAATATCAAAGAATTTATTCTACTGGATGGAACAAATTACCAAATAGATCACTAGGTTTAGTCATGAATTTGGGGATTTAATCAAGAAATCTGATAGTTTGATTGAAGCAGTGGAAATAAATGTTGAAGCATGGAAGAAGGAAAAGGACCGGATAGAGACAGAGGTGGAAAACATGGAAGAGTTCTATACCTATGGTATAGACAAGTTTATTTCACTAAAGGTGGTACCCAGGGTTGAATAAAATTCACTATTATTGGTTAAGGTGAATATAGAATGGAAAAGCACGCTCTATGAGAAAGCCATTGAAGAGTCCTCTCAGATCATGGAAATATTGAATGACATGAAAGAGGTCATGAATACCCACAATAAATTCTTTGGAAAATTGATGGGGATGAGAATGGAACTGAGATTGACATGGTTGAGATACTCACCTCTTATGAAGAAAAGATAAAGGACCTAAAGAAGCCAAAGATGTAGGGATTAAAGACTTTTCAATCTTTTTTCAAGTAGAATCATTGGTAATATTTAGCTATGAACAAATGAATTCACCGAAGGAGAAATGATAGCAAGTACAAAACTGCAAAAACATCTGAGAGAAAAGATTCAAAACCATTGTTACACCAAACTGTGAGTTACCTGTGAGTTTTTTGGCAGCTTTCAAGGAATGGAGCACTGCACATGATGCCACCAAAGCTGCTATAGATGATGGAGCTAGGAATGACCAATCAGTCAATTAGTCCTTTTAGAGTATAGTTATATTTTCATAGGTTTTCTAAGTTTTATGATCTTTCTAAGGACAATTAGTTTTTGAAACTGAATAGCCCTGCGTGGCTTTACATTCTATTTTGATGACCATTTGAGGGCTGGTTCTCTGGTTAAGAAACTTTACGATATTATATTTTTATGGTTATTTACTCTGCTTTTATATTGTGAAATTTTTTGGATATATGAATATAAAATTAGTTGGTTTTATAGAAGATTATAGCACTTTTATTGATCAGACGTTGGTTTGGTGGAATTTAAGATTCTGATTTCAGTTGGAATTGAATGATTATATTGCTTTGATCTGTATGTATATTTTAAATTTTGATTAGTTATCTTTCCAATATTTGCTATCAGTCTAAATTGGCCTTTCAAAAATAGTTTTCTTTTCGTATTTCTGAGTTAGTTGGCTCATGGTATCTAAATTCTTTGCTAAAAACTCAAGAATTTAGTTATAGATTCATGATGGAATGTTGTTAAGCCTTTCATGCTTTCTGGTTAAAAGTATTTCCTCGATTAGATTCTTTTATAATGAAAGTCCTTAAAGATTCATCTTTGTAGAAGGTAGCTTCTCCTTTGAAGTAGATAGTATAGTCATGAGAGGCTAGCTCAAATATTAGTGTGAATTTCCTTTTTGAATTGTGTTATTTGTTAGTTTATTGCGAAAAGAAGGAAAATATGTTCACAAACATATTTTTGGTGACTCTACTGGGGAGTACATTGTCAAAAAGATCAGTATGCACTTTTTTTTATGTAAATGAATAAGTCATGGTGTTTCCTGCTATTGTAATACCTGACCAAGAAGAAATCCCTCTAGTTCTGCAACCCGACCTACATTTCTTAGATACTCAAGAGGATATCATTGCTGATTTTAATGCTTTGGCCTGGAAGTCAAGAACAAGCAACTAGTAATACCAACAGGTCTAGCTAGTTATAGAGGAAGAAGTCCTAAGGGTACTTCCTATAGCTCAAGAGGCCTCTATAGTAGATAGGGCAGCTTAGGGTGCATAAAACCAAAAAACTTTATTTGCGTCCCTACACTAGAATTCGGAGAAGGGAAGAAATTTTTGACACCTTTTACGAGGAATTGCAAAATCTTCAGTTCCCTAAATCTTATACCCCCATGAAGAATGTGATGAGTAGGCCTCCTTCTCCACCAAATATTTCACCAAACAATGCATCCTCTTCCCATACTTGGCAAGCCTTAACCTTGATAGGAATCCAAGCTCCCCCTCTTATAGCAAATTTTTGAACACTGGTCATGGCTCAATTACAACCATGGGGTGCAGCCATAGGTCCTTTAAAATTAGCAGGGCAAAATGCCTTACCTAAAGGAACCAAGGAGGTGCTACGAAGATTCTCTAGTGATGGAAAGACATCAAATGAAGATCATTTAACTTGTTTTAATGTAGCATCTAGCGTACTAGTAGTGCAACATGAAGACATTACTGTTTGAATTTTTGTTCAGACCTTGACAGACAACACGATGACTTGGTTTTCCCACCTCCCACTAGATCTATCACTAGTTGGGAGACAATGAAAAACACATTTGAGAATAGATTCAAGAGTACAGAGGATGAACACACAATCCTTGTGCAACTAACCTAATTAAAAAAGAGATCCATGAACCGATGAGGGAATTCATTGCAAGGTTCAACAAGATCATGCATAATATTCCCAATGCATCTAGGTCCACACCTGAGAAACAAAAAGGTTTCTTCTTGAGTGCAATGCCTCTAGATATTAGTTTTCACCTCAGAAGGAACATGCCAACGGATTTAGACGCTGCTCATACACAAGCTATTGGATTGGAGGATGACCTTATTACTGCAGGAAAATGGAGGAAAGAAGTTTAGATTCCCTATTCTCAGCTGTCAATGTCCTCATCTTCTGATCCAGTTGTACAAAGATTGGTTAATAATATGATAGCTCTTAAAAGAAAATTTCCAAAGACAACAGCAACCCCTTACCAAGATATTCCCTGAAGATATCCCAACCAGGGAATGAGAAATTATGGGAAGAAATCTAATGCTTTACTTGCTCAACATAAGATCTTTCTTAAGCTCTCTCCTACTAATAGACATACCATGTGCACCTTACACCTTATAGATGAACATGATGGCACAACCTATCCTGAAATGGTGCGCTCTCGATAGATGGAAGCCAATAAAGAAATAATAGAGGAAATCCCTACTGATGAAGAACCTTCTGGAGGACTTGGTGACTCCGTAGGCTACTACCTTGAGTATGAATATGATATCGACAGGGGTGGTGATATTATTTTTACTCTAGAAGAACCTTCTTACTCTGTTCTCACTAGGAACCAATGTGCAAGCAGGGCTATTGGCCAAACATCTACTCCAATTACAACAAGGAAAGACAAAGAACCTATTTATCAAAGTGACAGAGGTCTTAAGAGATCAAACCCTTCAGTATCACAAGCATAATTTTCTAAAAGGTCTGAGCCTGATCTCATTTTTGATATTGTTGATTTTTACAAATCTTCAAAAATTCAAATTTCTCCTATGGATTATTTAAAACTTATTCCTTCTGAGTTGAAGAAGTTAGTCAATTTTGTGAAAGGCTCTTCCCCTCAGGTTGAAATGCATCAAACAAACCTTGTATCTACTTCTAAAATTCCCAAAAGAAGATAATCTAAAATTAATGAACCTACCATCGGTACTTCAGAACTTGCCCCTATGATAGGAAAATTGGAGCCTTTTATGTGTCTTTATTTATTCATGGTCATAAAATTAGTAACTGTTTCATAGAATCTAGTGCATCAGATAATATTATGCCTTCCTCTGTAGCAAAGGCCTTAGACTTACCTTTAACCAAAAATTTTGGTAAGTGTTATTCAATGGATTCAAAATAGGTTCCCTTACTTGGTCAAATTAAGAATGCATAGGTTTCGTTAGCTGCTTTCCCAAACAAAAGGTTGAAATTAAACATCCTAGTCGCTGACATACATTCTAGTTATGGCATGCTATTAAGCAGGACTTTCTGTAGAGAACTAGGTGGTGTGATCAAATTGGACTGGTCATAAGCAATTGTTCCTATTGGTAACCAAAATTTTATTTTGAAACCTCAAACCAAATGAAATTATATAATGTTTCCTTTCAAAGACCCTAGGTCTCAGATTCTATATGAATAAACTAATTTTGCTAATTATGTAATTTTCCTAAATCTAATGTTGCAGATCTAAAACCCCCAGACAGTGAAGGGCTATGGACATTAGAATTTGATGGGAGCTATTCCTCTACTGGTTCTGGTGTAGGGGTGGTTTTAATATCTTCATCTGAAGAAAATTTTCCCTTTTCCTTCAAACTTGACTTTGGAAACACAAACAATACCTCCGAGTATGAAGCATTACTACTCAGAATTGAGGAGGCAAAAATAATGGGCATTAAGATTTTGAAGGAAAAATGAGATGCTGAACTAATAATAAAGAAAGTAAGAGGCCTCTTTTCTATGAGAAACAAAATATTGAAGCATTATTAGAAGAGAGTGTGGGACGAGATCGAAGGTTTTGAAGCCTTCTCTATAGAGGCTATGCCTAGAGAGTTTAACTCCAGGGCAGATGCATTAGTTCACTCAAAAGATTTGTTAATTCATCACCCTAATTTTGTGAATGATATTTTCACCATAGAGCTTGTTCACCATCCCAGCATACCTGATAACTCCAGTTCCTAGAAAGTGTTCAATGATGATGCACATGTACTCACATTTTTTCAAGGTATTGAGAAGTTTTCTTTTGTGTTCTTTGAGGGTTCATAATTTAAATGCCATGAGTTCTGTACTAGTCCTAAAATTGTGAATGAGGATTGTGTTATCTAGTTAAAGGGAAATCATATTCCCAAAGGACTAGTGACAATGGAGAATCTGTTTAATCATAGAGATTGTTTTGTTGGTCATATAAATAGAAAGGGAAGTGAGCAGTCAAGAAATTTTGAAAAGGTAAACATCAGGAATGAAGGAAACCCAAAATTTGTGAACCTGGGCATGTGTTGCAACACTGAGGAGAAAATCAGATTTACAAAACTATTGGAAGAATTTAAAGATGTATTGTCATGGTCCTACAAAGATTTGAAGGATCTTAGATGAAGGCCAGTTCCAGCATCACATTCCTCTAAAACTAGGAGTTCCTCCCTTCAGACAAAAGTTGAGGAATTATAACCTGAAGGTAGTTGATGCTAATTTCCAAGAGGTGGAGAAAATGCTTAAGGCAAGGATAATCTACCCTATACATCATTCCACTTGGGTAGATAAAATTGTACCTATATGCAAGAAGAACAGTGAAATTAGAATTTGCATTGATTTTAGGAATCTGAATTAGTCTAGTTTGAAGGACAACTTTGAATTACCTAACATGGATCATATCCTTCAAACGATTTCCAATTCTGAGATGATGTCCCTACTTGATGGATTCTTAGGATACAATCAAATTAGTGTTTCTCCTGAAGACTAGCATTAAACTTCTTTCACTACCGCTTGAGGTACCTTTGCATATAATCAAATGCCTTTAGGTTTAATAAACACGGGTGCTACTTTTCAACGTGCAATGAAATCATCTTTTGGCCACCTAATCAATAACATAATTGTATTTTATCTTGATGATATGACAATTTTCTCATGACAGAGGAATAAGAATATAAAGGAGTTAAGGCTAGTACTAAAAAAATGTAGAGATCAAGGAATTTCCTTTAATCCCAAGAAATCATTGTTTTGCGTTACTGAAGAGAAATTGATTGGCCATATCATGTCAAAAGATGGAATAAGGATCAACCTAGATAGAGTCTGGGATATTCAACAGTTATGTTTACCCTCAAATCAAAATAGAATTTGTTCCTTCTTTAGGCAGTTCAATTTCCTGTGAAGGTTTGTTCCCAATTTTTCCAAGACGATAAGGGCAATGGTAAGTTTGCCGAGTGAGAAGCAGATTTTCAAATGGAATGATGAGGCCAGGAAGTCATTTGATGAAGTTAAAAATAAAATAGCTCATGCACATGTTCTTGTTCACCTGATTTTTAAGAAAGAATTTGTGATTCACTGTTACGCTTCTGAGCATACCATGTGAGGTGTGCTATTATAAAAGAATTAAAGAAACAAAGAGGTCCCTATCTCATTCATGAGTATACCATTGAAGAAAAATGAGCTAAAATATCCCATCATAAAAAAGTAGGGATATGCAGTTGTGAAGGCCATAAAATAGTTCCGGTATTACATTATCCACTCCCACTCAACTTTTTATGTATCGAGTACTATTGTCAAAAGAATCCTAACTCAACAAGAGGTGGCCATGAACAACAAAGCCAGATGAGTTTCAAAACTTTAGGAATTTGACCTTGAGATTAAACCTACAAAGTTTGTGAGAGGGAATGGCCTATGTAAATTGATGGCTAAAAATGAAGTGGGGGAAGAAGGTAATCATCTCATGTTATTGCTAGTAGGACTGAAAGATTCTTGGTTTTCAAATGTTTCTTACTATAGCATATGAAGAATGCCCTGATCACATGAATGCCAAGAAAAAGAGAAATCTCAGACTTCAGGCTACTAAATATATGATAGTAGATGATGTTCTTTGTAATAAGGGTTTGGATGAGATGTTCCTCATATGTGTAGATGAGGATCACTAGAAGAAAATAATCCAGTCTTTCCATAATGATGCCTGTGGAGAACATTATTCATCCATTGTCACTGCATTTAAAATTTTAAGAAACTTCTATTACTGGACCGAAATGTTTAAAGATGCCTATAGATGGGTAGTGCAGTGTGAAAAATGTAAACTATTTTTAGGGAAGCCACACTTAGTTGATCTTCCTATGAGGTCCGCCCTCATAGAAGAGTCATTCAAACAATGGGGGATGGATCTTATAGGCCCGTTAGATCCTTCATCAAGTGCCGATCATACCCACATTCTAACCGCTATAGATTATTTTATGAAGTGGGTAGAGGTAGTACATGTCAAAAGAACTACTTCAGAGGTAGTATGCTCATTCCTTAAAGATTATATCCTAGTAAGATTTGGCATTCCTGCAAAAATAGTGGTCGACAATGCACAAAATTTCTCTTCCCGAGAGATGTAGATGTTTTGTTATGATAATGGAATTAAACTATCACATTCTTCTGATTATTTCCCTCAAGGAAATGGATAGGCCAAATCCACCAATAAAAATCTAATTTCCAAAATGAAGCTGGTAAATGAAAACGCCAGGGATTGGCATAAAAGATTGTATGCAACTTTGTAGGCTGATTGTACATCTCCAAAACAAGCTATAGGAATGACCCCTTTTGAATTGGTTTATGGTGTGGAGGCACAAATTTCCCTTCCATTGGAGCTAGCATCAGCTAAATTTTAGAAGGTAATTAAAGACCACCAATTT
Organism: Thuja plicata; assembly: GCA_018584345.1. Lineage (NCBI taxonomy): Eukaryota > Viridiplantae > Streptophyta > Pinopsida > Cupressales > Cupressaceae > Thuja > Thuja plicata. The sequence goes on along the minus strand of MU226057.1, from coordinate 176,909 downwards.
CAGAATGGTTTGGAGAAATGAATTATGTATCTCTCCAAGATTGATGAAGAACAATAACACATTGTTGATCATATCACCAGTCATCAGGCTGGGGTTAATTAAATTTTTGATAGGAAGGCCATGCCTTGTAAATTCATGAAAGGTGAAAAAGTGCTTCTGTTGGATAAGAGGAGAAATCCCTATGGTGCCCACGGCAAGTTTGAATCACTATAGAAGGGGTCGTTCAAGATCAACCAAGAGCTTGGACCAAATTCTTTCAAATTAAAGTATGCAAACAAAACTAACAAGCCTTTTTTCTTCAATGGGAAAGATCTAAAACTCTTTGAATTATAAGGAATTTTTTTTTCTTCTCTATACATAAAGTTTTTGTTGTTTCAAAGTTTTGTTTGTTTAGTCAATTAGTTGTGTGAAACCAGAGACCCTTGGTTCTTTGTTTAGTCCCTTATGGTCCTAATCCCTAGTCGGAGCCACCTGTTGATAGTTAAAAAGATTAATGTTGTATCAAAATTTAAGTGGCATGTATTTTGTCAAGTGTCAGTTGAATCTTGAATCTTGAACCTCAAGGTTAAAGGTTCAAAATTCAAGTCACAATTCCCCGATGCCACTATGTGTTTGGTGTTCCTTTGGTTGGAAAAAGATTTTCATGAATGAGGCGTGTTTTTGTCTTTTTAATATTGAATCATGTACCTTGAACCATCCTTTCAGTGGTTCAAAGTTCAATTTTTGATTCACACTTGCTTTCGTGCAGTCTCGTGCCTTATGCCTCCGTTTTCTTTAGTATCATCATCTTTTGCTATTTTGAATTTTGAACTAGTACATTTTGGTTCATGATTAAAAATACTTTGTGCATCATGCATAGGTCCGTTCCCATATGTGGTATGTCATGTGTTTGAAGCATCATGGATTATGAATCTTGAACTTCATTTCAAACAGTTCAAGGTTCAAAATTTGAAATGAAATAATGACTGAATATATGTGGTTCGTGCCAAATCTCAACATTCCTGCAAGAGGGAGTTGAAAAGACATTGAAATTAGGGCCAGCTAAGAAAAAAGTACAAATTGAGCAGAGATGAAGTAAATGTGATTGGACATGCTTATAAAATAATGACATGGATAATTAATTTGTGGTAGGCTGTCATGATTACTGAAAGGAAACTCAGGCATATGTGTGTTAAATTCTCTTATTTCTTGTCATTTCTTTTTACAAGCAACTATTGGTAGCGTAACTAGAGGCGATGTGCAACAAAGGTAATTGCACGAAGTCAAGAATAGAGAAACAATGAGTTTCCAGAAATCTCCTTAGTATTTTTTTTTTTGGTTTGAGATTTGTCTATTCAAGAAAGAAAAATTAGACCTTTCATGTTGTATTTTCTTTGGTTTATCTGTTAAGCATGACCATGTCCATTCCTAGCATGTCGACCTCAAAGGTCATGTTTGTGAAAGAATTTTTTTTTCTCCTATAAGTATTTGCCTTCCTAAAATGCGAGATACAAGCCTAGTGGAAGAAGATATAGGGAGAATCGTTTATAGGTTGAAAAATGAAAAGAATGGGACCATGGCTGTCAAAATTGCAAAAAGTGGGCTGTTGGAAGTAGCCAACTTTCCTTAAGTGACTCCGTGCCTAGAATTGGTGATGGAATGCAGAAATAGATACGATATTATGGATAGGTGAATTCACATCTCTTTTGGTGAAGCGCTAATATCGGTTAATAGGGAGATAATAATAGCATCTCTGAGGATTCCTCTAGCAGAAACCTATGTTGACTGGATCATTGAAAAGGCCCAACAAGAATTCGACCAAAAGAGGAGAGATTACAACAACAACATTGCTAGGGACTGGTCGTTAAATCTGGATAGAGGTGGTCCTAGGTTACCTAAGCCCTTGAAGAAGGATCATTTGATCAGATAGGGTCATGATATAGTTGTATTGTTGAGCAGAGTGAAGAGTAAACCTAATGACATCCTCTGGGAAGATTAGATGTACATATTCATCCAGGCTATTTTGGGAGAAGGGTAGTATGTCAATTGGGCGGAGGTGATAGCAGAAAAATTCATGAAGAATTGTGTCAGTTGGTAGAAGCATTGAGTTTGTATATATCCTAGTACCTCTTCTATGTCCTTGCCATTTGTATAAATTTGCATGGTTGGTCACATGAGCCGTGAAAGGAAGATATGAAAATCTATGAATACCACCCTTTGCTCTAGAGGAAGAGAAATCTTGAGAACTTCCAAAGGGTTCAAGACACTTTCCTAGCTAAGCTCGTCTTTGAGCTAAGAGGAAAAATTAATTGAAAGATGTCCAAAGAGGCTATGGAATTGATCAAGATTTATGGTAGTTTTTATGTTAAATTCCCAACCTTTATCTATCTCAGAGTGGGAGGTCTTAGCAGTGATTCCTTGAAGCTTCCAAGGTACTGCCTAGATAAGTGTATCATGTTAGAAGTTTGTAGATTATTGCTTGAAGTGGAAGTAAAATTTAGGCAAGAGGAGTAGGTTCTCTATTCCCCATTAACCTAAGGCATTATCATTTTAGATTAATGCACACCATATCAGCCTTAGATATAGAATTGGAGATAATGAATCTCCCTTCCTATCAGAAAAGAAGCTACTTCAATAGTAAAGAATTTGTGCCAAATCAATTCAAAATTGATGTTACTTTTCTTCATCAACCAGAAATGGAGGACTATTGGGCCAACTATATTGACAAGATAGAAGTTGAAAGGAAGCTTCAATCTAGGTTCACCTTGAGATAGATTGTCTCATTACGTTTACCTTTTAAAGTTAAAGGATTTGAAATTGAAGATGATTAGAATGTGCTAGAATATGGGTATGTAGAGCTTAATGATGATGTAGTGGCTAGGAAAATAGACTGGAAGAGAAGAGAGGAGGAAGATGTGAATACTTTGTCTCAAGATGTGTTCAAAAGAAAAGATAAATGGATAAAAGAGATGAGTAAAAAGAAGAAGCAGGAAACATCTGGTTCAAAAACTAGAAAAAGTTCAAGAATTTCAAAAATCATATCTTCCCCCGTGCATACTGACAAAGTTGATAAATTTCTTCCTGTAGGTGAAATAAAATCTGGAGTAGTGATTCATCTAGAAGAGAAAATGCTAGTTCTTGAACAACCTGTGAGAGTTACAAGGGCCATGAGTAGGAGGAAGGAAAAGATAGACAAGATCCCCTATTTTGTACTTGATCCAGAAACAGAGGAAGGTGATTTAGATTTCCAAGGGAAATCCAATATGGAAAAGATGCCAATTAGCACACCTGAATCAAAGAAGTAGAAGAAAATAAGCAAGAATTAATGATACTGAACAGTCCCATGACTTACACTCCTATAGATGTCGCCACACCCAAGACCCCAAATTGGCTGGAATTTGTGAGTAAGAAAGAAAAGGAGCATTGTACCTATTTCAACTCCTGTTGGAGATTTGGTCAGCAAATATCTAGGGAAGACACCAAGGGAAAAGAAGCCAAAGGTAGAAGCTATGCTGGATGTGGATTCTAAGATAGGATTCTAGATTGTAGAGATTTTTAAACCAAATTCAGACAAGAGTAGTGAGGTTGTAACTGAGAAAGATTTTAGTGTGGAGAAAGTGGACTTGGGTATGGCTACGAGAGCTGCTAGTTTAAAGATTCTAAACTTGGAAAATAAGAAGATTAACCATAGGGTATGGAAAGATGTTGAGGAAAAAATAAAGCTAAAGCAAGCCCTTTGCAAAATGGAAAATTACATCTAGAAACTTCTGGGCATAGTTCCTCAACCCTTCTCTATGGTGCCAATTGACTTTGATGTCAAGTCTCCAGAAAGTCAAAAGTCTTTAGATCAGTTTCATAAAGATAGATCAATATCAAAGAATTTCTTCTACAGGATGGAAAATATTACCAAAGAAATCACTGGGTTTAATCATGAATTTGGGGATTTAATCAAGAAATCTGATAGTTTGATCGAAGCAGTGGAAACAAATGTTGAAGCATGGAAGAAGGAAAAGGACCGGCTAGAGATAGAGGTGGAAAACATGGAAGAGGTCTATACCTACTGTATAGACAAGTTTATTGCATGAAAGGCGGTACCCAGGGTTGAAGAAAACTCACTATTTGTGGTTAAGGTGAATATAGAATGGAAAAGCATACTCTATGAGAAAGCCATTGAAGAGTCCTCTCAGATCATGGAAATACCAAATGGCATGAAAGAGGTCATGAATAACCACAATAAATGCTTGGGAAAATTGATGGGGTATGAGAATGGAACTGAGATTGACATGGTTGAGATACTCACCTCTTACAAGGAAAAGATAAAGGACATGAAAGCAACCAAAGATGTAGGGATTAAGGACTTTTCAGTCTTTTCTCAAGTAGAATCATTGGTAATTTTTGGCTATGAACAAATGAAATCATTGAAGGAGAAACTCCAACAAGAGAAAAACTACAAAAACATCTAGGAGTAGAGATTTGAAACATTTACTACACCAAACCATGAGTTACTCATGATTGTTTCGGCGGCTTTCAGGGAATGGAGAACTCCATGGGATGCCACCAAAGTTGCTGGAGATGATGGAGCTAGGAATGACCAATTGTTCAATTAGTCCTTTTAGAGGATAGTTCCATTTTCATACGTTTTCTAAGTTTTATGTTATTTCTAAGGAAAATTAGTTTTTGAAACTAAATAGCCCTGCATGGCTTTATATTCTATTTTTGGAAACCATTTGAGGGTAGGTTCTCTGGTTAAGAAAATTTACAATACTATCTTTTTCTGGTTATTTACTCTGCTTTTATACTGTGAAAATTCTGGATATGCGAATATAAGATTAGTTGGTTTTATAGTAGATTATAGAACTTTCATTGATTAGTTGGTCTAGTGGAATGTAATATTTTGATCTTAGTTGGAATTGAATGATTATATTGCTTTGATATATAAGTATATTTTAAATTTTAGTTAGTTATCATTTCAAGATTTGATATCAGTCTGAATCGGCCTTTGTAAAATAGTTTTGTTTTTGTAACTCTGAGTCAGTTGGCTCAAGGTATCTGAATTCTTTACTAAAAACTCAAGCATTTTATTACAGATTCATGATGGAATGTTGTTAATCCTTTCATTCTTTCTGGTTAAAAGTATTTCCTGGATTAGATTCTTTTATAATGAAAGTCCTTAAAGGTTTATCTTTGTAGAAGGAAGCTTCTCCTTTGAAGAAGAGAGTATAGTCATGAGAGGCTAGCTCAACTATTAGTGTGAATTTCCTTTTTGAATTGGGAAAACCTGTTCACTAAAAATCGTTATATTCAATATTTGGATTGTTTCTTGTCAGTGTTATTCTTGGGTTGATACTAAATTTTGTGGTGATCAAGACATGGTCTTGGGTATGGCATTCCCATCATCCCTAGAATATATTTATCTTTTGATTCTTAAGGTATGTAACATAGTTATCTTATTTAAGACCTATCTTTGGGTCCCATTGTTGCGTGGTATGTATTTCCCATATGTGTGACCTATCTTTTAGGTTTGGTGCTAGTGTGTAGATCTTCATTGTATACCTAAAGATATTTTATTTTGTACTCATGCTAACATGTTTTGATAGGATGATATATGAGTGTAAGTTCATCAAATATGTTTATATATAGAGAACATCTTTTGGATTGGATTGTGTGTATAAATGAAGTGAAAATGACAAAGGGGGTATGATGTGAGTATGATTGTAAACAAAGGTCTGTAAACAAAATAAGAAGTGTGAAGGATAATATTGAAGGAAGAGTAAAGGTGGTGTTGGAATTTTTCTGTAGATGTGTGTTGAATACTGGCACAAGATCTCAGTTCATGTCTGCTACTGACAGAGCTAATTCTATTCACCAGAATTGAATCCAGGCATATGCAGATGTAATTTCATCAGTTCAAGTTTTGTTTGTAATATAACTTTTTGTACTCATTGTGATATTTGTTTTGCATTCAAGGAAGTTAGCTTGACTGATAGTGAGCCTTACCTTTAGTGAGCATTGTAAAAATCATATTAACTGGTGTGACCTTAATCAATGTTCTTATTCATGAAAATTAGCTTCTATGTGGTTTTTCCCATCTTAAGTTTTCCACGTATATTTGGTGTTCATTATGCATGGTGTTTCTTTGGTGCTTTCATGATTATCGGTGTTTTAATTATTAGTTTGAATTAATTTTTCTACGATTATAGTTAAAGTTCAAAAATATCTTGGGATAACTGGTTCACTCCCCTCTCAGTTATTTTATGTTATTCAACAATCGGTATCAGAGCTTGGTCCCTTGTAGATAGAGCTTAACTGATTGAGTGCGATCTTGGTTGGTTGAACAAATGGCTAGAGCATACTATTCTGATGAAGAAGTAAAGATAATGTTGGATGATATTGAATACATAGAATCTGAGAATGAAGAACTGAAGAAAAATCTCAAGGAAGCTAACATTTGTATCTCTAAGTTGAGCGAGTAGATTCAAAAATTCAAGTCAAGAGGCAAAGAAGTAAGCCAAGAGATGAAGGAATAAAAGGAGAAAGTTGTGAATATGAAGTTACAGTTGGAGGACTACAAAAAGATTAAGGAAAGTATCAAAGATATCATGAAACATAAAGTGGAAGAGAATGCAAAGCTAGATCAAGAACTAAATAAGCTAAAATATGAAGTGAAGGTGTGTGAGAGAAACACTATTTTTGATCAACCTTTTTCTATGCAAACAATCCACAAGGAAAATGAAGGTCTTGGGTTCTCTTGTGAGAACTTGAATTAGAACATCAAGAATGGAGACAAATTAGTTGAAGCCGAAACTAAATCTAAATTTACAAGGTTCATAACAATGGTACACAAGTGAAGAAGCCTCTGGTAAGACAACCAAATGCTCAAAGGTATTTATCATTTAATGGTTATTGTTTTCTATGCAATAATTTCAGACATAAGGTTGTGGAATGTAAAAGACAAAAATAACATAATATTCAATGTTTTAGCTGCTACAAGTTTGGTCATAAGGAAAACCAATGTAGAAGTCAAGTATCTAATCTAGTTAAGATGAATTAGATGACCAATATACTTCATGGTAATTTATATGTATGTCATAGCTATGTTCACAAGGCTAATCATTGCAAATCTTGGGTTCAATCACTGAGATCAGGACAAAGGAATGTAAAGTGTTTTAAGTATGGCCAACCTAGTCACTATGCTAACACATGCAAATGTGTTACCCCTCTGAGAAAGTTTACAAATGGGAAGGATTTTGCAATTTCAGGCGAATCTCAACAGATAATAAAGGTATAGAAGCAGAAGGAAGCTAGTGAAGAAAATTCTGTGGTACTTGATCTCGGTGCTAGTTCTTCCAGTAACTAAGCCAACCGCCTTGGATTAGGGGGAGTATTACAAAGCTTCATCTATTGTTTATCCCACTTTGAAATAAGGTATGATGTATTTTTTGGAGTAATTAAGTTTGATCTGACTGGTATAAATTCTAAGTACATTTTTTGGCATCATCTGCATACTTTTAGGAGGGAAATAATAATGGATATATTGGCAGAGTTTTTTAAATAATTTTTACATTTAGAGAAGAGAAAAAATGAATCACTTGTAGAGAATTTAAATAACTAAGATCAACTAAAAAGATGGAATCCAGTTTGGTTTTTCATGAGTCCAGTGAATTTGTTCCACAGATGCTGAAAATAATTGAATTGCAAGAATTTTATAATGGAAAATAAAGTTAAAGGAAGATGAGTTGTTTTGGGTTTGTAATCTAGGTATGAACCTTTGGGAAGAATTTCCCCAGTTCACATAAAAGGGGTCGATTGTATTCTTGCTAAGTCGGTTCAAGGATGGAAACTTAATATTGGACAAACTCTATGCAATTGTAAATTAGGTAATTGTGGTGATTACTGGTATGTGCAATATTGGAAATATGCTAGGTAAGAGGAAAGTGAAGTATAATGAAGTATAATAAGTGAGGACCGATTTTGTCAATGCAACATGCCTTGCACATAAAAACATGTTACACCATCACCGAGATCTTCGATACCAAAAGATAAGATCTATATGTTATAAATGCATCGACTAAAGCATAATGAAAACTTCTAAGATAGGTTTGAACCTGTATAGTCAGAAAATGGAAGCACTTACATTATAGACTGGTTTAGCCTTCCAAGTAAGTGGTTTGGGATCATGTCAAGTACCTTGAATGGGTCTCTAACTTGGATCTGGCTTTTTCCCCTATTCTACCCCATTTCCCACTTTTCCAGCCTGTTTCTAACACCTTAAACTGGAAACTGACATTTTTGACCCCAGGGTCAAAATCAACCTTTCTGGGTCAAGGTCGACCTCACCCTTGACCACGTCAAGGTTGAACTCACCCTTGACCTAGGTCAAGGTTGACCTCAACCTTGACCTAGGTCACAATCAACCTTTTTCTGACTTTTTTTCCAGATTCTAGATTTCCAGGATTTTCGGATCTTGGGCTTCGAAAAAGTTCAATTCCCGCTTTTGGGTCAGCTGTTTTAGGTTCCAAAATGATTCCTCTTAAATTATATTTAATATAGGTCCACTTCTAGGGGTATAGGTCTAATGGGAATTTAATTCTCCTATTTAGGCCTCTCTAGAAGATTGTGCTCTAGATTTGTATATAAGGAAGCTTTCTCCTCTCATTTTCTCTAAGACTAACCATCATCAAGCATAATCAAAAGCGCTCAAGAATTGAAGATACAAGATAAGAAGGAAGATTTGAAGAAAGAATCTACTCTCAAGAATTCAAGCATTCGAGCACTTCTCAAGCAATCATTTTCATCAAGGAGATCCATTGGTGGCCATTGAAGGATTCAAAGCTCTATGGAGCTCTCTTGTTGAAGATTTCTCCATCCATATTCCTCAGCTTCTTCCTATTCCAAGATCCATTCAAGATTGGTGTTGAAGATATACAAACAATTGATTGAAGACATCCTACATTCTACATTCTACATTCTACATCCATTTGGTATATCCATACTTGTGGGTTCAAGGATTCAAATCCTCCACAAGGACCTTTTACATGAGCAAGGTGAATTGTTTCATTTACGTTGTTTATTCCTACAATTTCAATTACATATTTGAGGTTAATTACAAAATCAAGGTTTGACTAAGGCTAACCCCTCCCCCCAACAAACAAACCATTTTTCTTGTAGGTACAGGTTTGAAACAACAAATCAGGATGGAGATTTGGATACCATTTTCGGCAAACTTCCGGGATTCAAAAACAGAATTTCAGTCTGAGACTTTTTAGGTCGATTATACCCTAGGGTGTAATCAGAAATTTTGATCAATGGTGACATTGACTTGAGGGTACAAATCATAAATTTTGGTCAATGGTGACATTGACTTGAGGGTACAAATCAAAAATTATGGTCAATGGTGACATTGACTTGAGGGTACAAATTGGAACTGTGTCAAAATGGAAAACGATTTCTGGGTTTTGTAAATCTTGCAGTTTTAGTTTAGAATCCCAAAAAGCAATAGTTTTTGAGACCGTCTGATAGGGTTTTCAGCAGGTTCTTTTTTTGGAGGTATGTATTTTATTCCTTTATTATTTGTTTTCATTTCCAGATTTACACCCCTTATCAATTACAATTAAATGTACGTAGAGAATATGTGCATAGGGACACTTTTATGAGAAAATCTCCATTGTTATAAACCCTATCCATATTTTCTACCTTTACATTTTGGTGAACCCGCGATAGACAATGCTTTCTTTTTGGTGTTAGATTTGCATCTTGTGTTAGATCTTACATGCATTTAAAAGTAGATTTCTTTTATGCTCTTGCATTTATATATCAAAAATTAAAAATCACAAATTTATTTAAAAATACAAAAACATTTACATTTTTCATGCTTATAGATTTCATTTGAATGCACTTGGATATATTTAAATCTATTTTCTATGCATTTTTTTATTCATTATCATGTTGCACAAGTTGTTTCAAGTTTTTTCCAAACATCCTTCTATAACTTTTGGGATTAAACAACATCGTCCTCTTACCTTACCATTGCATGATGTTACACCTAGAAATAATTTATTTAGTGCGTGTGATGTTGCTTTTTCCTTCTCTTGTATTACCTTGTAAGGATATATTAGAGAAAGAAGATGACTTTAATCTTTCTCTCCATCATATTTCTCTTTATGGAGATGAGTTGAGGATTGATGTTAATTCTTCTCCTAATATATGTCTTTTCCATGAGCCTACTTTAGAACATAATTTAAATTCTTTCCCCTTTAGGGATCAAGCTTTTGTGATTTATGGCACTCCTATAATGTGCTTTATTGATACGGATGATAATCCTCCTATTTGGGATGAACCCTTGGATAAAGACATTGATTTATCCCCTCCTTGTGAAGATGCTTTGATACAAGAGGGTGATTTATTAATATATGACATATTCATACATGATGGTGAATCTTTTTCTAAAACACACTCCCCTTATGCAGACATTTTAGAGAAAGGAGAAAACATTATTGAAACTTTAACTCCATTTGGGTTTCCTTCTAGTGATGAGGCATTAGTGGAGAATGATATGAATTCCCTTCATGTTCTCCCTCTTAGTGATGATCTTATGGAGAATAAAGATCCTACCTCATCTCCTCTTAGGAAGTCTTCTTTTCTTCCTTCTTGTGAATCTATTTGTAGTGTTGAGACAACTAACATGGATTATCCAAAACCCTTGTTGACTATCAAAGGTTGTCCTTGCATTACTATCAAAGGTAAACCTATGGAGTCTTTGGAGTCTTACAATGATCAAGATTGATAGTTCACACCTATCATACAAGGAATAACCCTCAACCTAATTTGGTGGTTCCTACTTCTTTACCACCTTCTCAACCCATTATTCTTCCTCCACCCCGTCTTCCTAGCATGGAGTATGATTTAATAAACCCAATTGCACAATACCCCTGCTGAGATTTCTTTGTGGGGGCTTCTTCAAACTTCACCTACCTACCATGAAGCCTTGCAAAAATCTCTATCAAATCTTCCCACTCCACTTCCCAATCAAAATAACATCAATGCCTTCTTAAAATGCATGCATTCTACCCCAGGTCCTCCTGACATTGTATTTAATCAAAAGGATTTACCTTCTAAAGAAATATAGAATCATTATGATGCCCTTATGGTTGCTGTTACTATTAATAAGAGTATCATTTGCAGGAACTTGACTGATAATGGATCTGGGCTTAGTATTTGTATCATGGACATGCTCAAAGTGATTAAAGCTGATCTTTCAACTATTCAACCGGATAATATCCCTATTCGTGTATTTGATAATATCACAAAGAAAACATTGGGCTTAATTACCTTACCTATCAAAGTAGGTCCGATCATCTTGAATAATCCTTTTCATGTTATGCCTGGACCTCTTAATTATAACCTCCTTTTGGGTAGACCTTGGTTGCGTGAGATGCATGTTGTTCCTTCCATCCTTCACCATAAAGTCAAGTTTATTCACAATAAAATGGTGTATACACTTCATGCGAATGATGCGCCAAATCCTTGTTTGAATATTCAAACCCACAATAATCCTATTCCTAATAGTAATCCTTCTTCCGCTAATGCTCTTCTTGGAGATGATTGGGGAACCTTGACTTTTAATCCTACCTGTACTGGAGAATATAAGGTTTCTGATCTTGATTTTATGAAGCAACAAAGAGAGTTTGAACAATGAGTCTTTGCTTCTACTTCTCATTACCTTTTTAATAAATTTGTCGCTGCTTCTACCCACTATTAATCCATCAAACGTACTAGTAATGACATGATGAATACTGAAGTTCTATTGGCTTCTTCTGATATGGGTTCTCATTATGGTCCTGGTTATCATTTACTAGTTAAACAAGGATTCCATGGTTAAGGACGTGGTAAGCATAAACAAGGAATTCAAATGCCCTTACAGAATGGGGGGCATGAGAATTCTTATGGATTGGGATTTAATCCTCAACAACACATCAATGTTACCAACATCTCAAATAACACTTCAAAACATGATGACACTATGAAGGAATTTGACCAAGAAGTTATTTTGCCTAAACTCCTTTTTACTAAGATGATTACTAGACCTAAACGCAAAAATAAATGTAGTCCACACTCGAAGCCCCTTCCTTTTTGTTTGTATCATATATTTCATGATCACTCTACTAATGAATGTCAAGCTTTGCATTATAATTTTAGGCAGCTCATTGATAGTAAAGTTATTTATATATCATGTGGCAAGGAGTTGTATTTAAATCCTATTTTCTCTAAATAACATTTATGTTCCTATTATGGAACTCCACATTATGTAAACAATGTTAGCCTAATATTTGGGGGCTAATTGTCTTGCATAGTATTGTGAGAAATATAATAGGTCCCCTTTCATCCTTGTTCCTATGCTTTGGGAGCAAGGATGCCATCTCCTTCTTTTCAATCTTTTTGGGATCCACTTTTCTCTTGGTTAAGCAATATCTATCTATTATGTGATATCCAATCATACATGAACATTTTGGTTTGCATTAAGGATCTATGTCCTTGATCATAACCTATTTCATTGTTTGACATTGGGTTTCCATCCTTGATAAATCTCACCTTGGGAACCGAATAATGTGTTATCCCTCACATGGGTTACTTTTTCACTTCTTGCATGATATCTCTTTGCATTCGTCCCTTCCATGGCCTCATAGGAGCTGTGACCTTATTGTCTTGAACTGGGTGTTGTCTATGGATATTATCTTGATGTTGAAGAAGGCTTTATCCTTGATCTTTTCTTTCCTTAACATGTCAAAATAGTATGTACTTTTCCATCTTAAGGAGGGGGGCATATATACGGCCTCCCTCATTCTATATTATGCATTTTTGTTCTAACCTTTTGTTTTGTAGCATGACAAATCCTCTGAAGGAAACAAACATAAGTTTCTAAATCCTAAAGAGAAACACATTCAATTACAATTCAATATGCTAAATCCTCATAAGGTAATGCACATAAGTTGCTAAATCCTGAACAGATACACATTTTATAAATGTATTCCATGGTGATATAAGGATATAAATCCATGGGTATTTCATAAAAGCAATCAAAAGATGCACTACATACATGCAAAAATCCTCTAGAAGGAACACAACTTTATCGGGTGACTATCAAGTACTTTCTTGATGGGCCATCCTATCCTTTTTGTGGTTCACGATGAGATACACACATCTTACTGGGTGAGCTAATCACACCCTCTCTCTTTTCTCTTTAACCGGTGATGTCTCTCTTATCGTGATCTTAGGGTTGATAAAGACATAAGTTCCTGGGGGCTTGAGGATTCCTTTGTTCCTTTTAATTTCAATAAGATTATCTATACTTCATGATCTCCTTTACCAAGAGTTTGCATCGAGTCCATACTCTTGCTAAAGTGGGGGCTAAATGTATAGTCGAAAAAGGAAGCACTTCCATTGTAGATTGGTTTAGCCTTCCAAGTAAGTGGTTTGGGGTCATGTCAAGTTCCTTGAATGGGTATTTGACTTGGATCTTCCTTTTTCCCCTATTCTGGCCCATTTCCCACTTTTCCAGCCTGTTTATGACACCTTAAACTGGAAATTGAGATTTTTGACCCAGGGTCAAAATTGACCTTTCTGAGTCAAGGTCAACCTCACCCTTGACCTAGGTCAAGGTCGACCTTGACCTTGACCTAGGTCACAATTGGCCTTTTTCTGACTTTTTTTCCGAATTCTAGATTTCCAGGATTTTTGGATCTTGGGCTTCAGAAAAGTTTAATTCCCACTTTCGGGTCGGCTGTTTCAGGTTTCAAAATGATGAATCTTAAATTATATTTAATATAGGTCCACTTATAGGGGTATAGGTCTAATGGGAATTTAATTCTCCTATGTAGGCCTCTCTAGAAGATTGTGCCCTAGATTTGTATATAAGGAAGCTTTCTCCTCTCATTTTCTCTAAGACTAACCATCATCAAGCATAATCAAAAGTGCTCAAGACTTGAAGAGAAAAGCTAAGAAGAAATATTTGAAGCAAACATCTACTCTCAAGAATTCAAGCATTCAAGCACTTCTCAAGCACTCATTTTCATCAAGGAGATCCATTGGTGGCCATTGAAGGATTCAAAGGTCTATGGAGCTCTCTTGTTGAAGATTTCTCCATCCACATTCCTCCAAGATTCTTCCTATTCCAAGATCCATTCAAGATTGGTGTTGAAGATCTACAAGAAATCGATCTAATAAATCCTACATTCTACATTCTACATCCATTTGGTGCATCCATACTTGTGGGTTCAAGGATTCGAATCCTCCACAAGGACCTTTTACATGATCAAGGTGAATTGTTTCATTTACTTTGTTTGTTCCTACAATTTCAATTACATATTTGATGTTAATTCCAAAACTAGGGTTTCACCAAGGCAAACCCCTCCCCCCAACAAATAGACCATTTTTCTTGTAGGTACAGATTTGGAACAGCAGACCGGGATGAAGATTTGGATACCCTTTTCAACAAACTTACAGGATCTGAAAATAGAATTTCAGTTTGAGAATTTTTAGGTCGATTCTTCCCTAGGGAACAATCAGAAATTTTGGTCAGTGGTGACATTGACTTGAGGGTACAAATTGGAAAATATGGTCAATGGTGACATTGACTTGAGGGTACAAATTGAAAATTTTGGTCAATGGTGACGTTGACTTTAGGGTACAAATCAAAACTGTCAGAATAGAAAAGAATTTTTGGGTTTTGTAGATCTTGCAGTTTCAGTTCAAAATCCTGGAAATCAATAGTTTCTAAGACAGTCTGATAGGGTTTTCAATAGGTTCTTTTTTTAGAGGTATGTATTTTATTCCATTATTATTTGCTTTCATTTCCATATTTACACCCCTTCTCAATTACAATTAAATGTAACTGGATAAATATGGCATAGGGATACTTTTATGAGCAAACCAACATTGTTCTAAACCCTATCCATATTTTCTATCTTATAGAACCAAAACCAATGATCTACAATATATTTCACAATAAATGGAAATAAGAGTAAATGTTTTAATCACATCATCTAGTGGACACTTCTATTGAAGCACTAAAACAACTAATCCACATTTATGCATAGGATATGTTGACATCACTAACAACCATTAATGATAAAAAGAATTATAGCATCAACTTCACATTCTAACAATCTCCCCCCTTTTCATTGATGACAAAATTCATGACCAATAAAAAAGAAAATGACTCATTGTCAAATGATATAAATATTAAAGTTCTTTGTTATTTCCCCCCTTTGACAAAAATGAAAAAGGGCCAAACTCCCCCTTACTAACTTACTCTTCTCCCCCTGATAGGAAGCCTCTAAGAATTGATCCAAAATAGAATAAGCAATGGACTAATATACACACAGGTGCATTACTGAACACTAGGAAGGGTCTAAATTCCCAACTTGCTCCTGAGATACTCGAAAGTATCCATGCACAAAGGTTTTTTGAAAATATCTACAATATACTCATTTTTAGGTACATACTCAAGTTTAATATCCTTCTCCAATACCTTCTCTCTCAAGAAGTGATATCTAAGAGATATATATTTTGTCCTGGAATGTTCTACTAGAATCTTTGAAATGTTTATAACACTCATACTATCACACACGATTGAAATAGACCCATCAAAAGTTATCACTATATTCTTCAAAGTCTATTTCATCTATAATACCTGAGTACAATATGAGGATGTTGCAATGTTGTAATCACCTAAAAATGGTCAAGAGAAATCAAATCTCTAATTTTTAATAAATTGATCCAATTAAATCAAAGGAACATTAAACCCTAAATGTGTGATTAAGATCAATCAAATTAATTACATAATTATTCAATAGTCCTAAGCAATTAATATCCTAGATATTTAATTAAATAAAGATAACAAAATCCACATGGCTAGAGAAATTAATTACTTTGATTTAATTAAATCCTAAATATTCTCTCAACATGTCATTAAGTCAACACCTTGGCTAATGGGAGAAGAGTGCAAGGATAAATCACATGTCTTTTTCATCTCAACCATCCAATTCAAATTGGATTTATCTTCACCATCCAATTTAAATTAATTTATTTTCCCTTGAGAAATCTATAAATCAACCTCAATTTAAGTCATTTGAAATCTAGATCATTTGAAAGTAGGTCATGCTAGTTTGAGCTCTTAGTGTGCATTTGAGAGCTCATTTTTAGGAGAATTGCATACATTTACATCATTATGATTTGAATTCATCTAAGATTTAATGATGTAGTTTCATCTTTACACCAATTTAGCATCAATTCTAGGATCATACATAGCATAATTCATCTCAATTCCATCACGTATCTTCATCAATTTGATCCATATTTTCATAATTACATGCATTTCATTTTATAATCTTCCATTCCATGTATTTTTATTCAATTAGATCTAAAATGCATTTTGAGAGCACTAAAATAGACTGATTGGTCTTCATGACTAGGAAACAATAGGACGATTTCTAATGAGTTTGTTTGTGTATTTGATTTGATTTCTATATACCAACTCATTTATCTAATGTTCTATTGAAGTATTGTGTTTGTAGATAGGTACACAATTTCACACACATTTTTGGTGCCCAATGTGGGGCTGTAGCTCCAAGATTTCATCATTAATCTTAACAAATTTCCTGTTTGCAATTCTCTAACATAGAAAAAAGTTGCATTGGGGATCTTAAATTATTTCTAACCCCAGCCTGGATAATTTTGGGTAATAATTGTATCTGATCAAGTCTTAAGTCATTTTTGGGATCCTTAGTCATTTTTGGGGAGTTCCTTAGTTGTTTTCAATTATTGATCATATTTAAATTAATCCTTAGTCATATCTAGGGTTTGCAAAAAATCATATCCAGTGTTATAGAAAGTCATTTTCAGGATAGAGACCAAGTTTTTAATATTTTTTATTTCAATTGGGTACTAATGCTAATCATTTGATGTTTCTTTGTTCTATCTTTGTGATTTTGTCAACAACTTAATAATTTCTTGTAGGATGCTTGTCGAAGATTAAATAATCTAACTCCAATCAAGTGATTTTATAGGTTTTTTTTGGAGAATCAAATAAATATTTTTCTTGTCTTAAATTTATTTCATTTTTAGGCACCTAGTTTAATTGGTTAGTACCCAATGGAAATCTCAAGGTGATAGGGGATTATGATCTCACCTTTTAGGTGATCAGAAACCTAGAACCACTCTTGATTAATCTGGGCTTGGGAATTCCATAGGGCTACTTAATTTCATTTGAAATAATGGAATTAAAGAGAAAAATAAATATGTCTTGTGCACTTGGGATCTTAAGTGTGGTAGGAGAGTATTCTCTCACCCTTTTAAGGAAATTAGAAATATAGACCTATATTTAAGGTATAGTTTTAATTTTATTTCACCTTAGATTTCCTGTTGTAGTGGGAGAAAGTAATCACCCCACAAGAATCACTGAAGTGGAAAGAGGTCAAAGCCAGGCCATCCCTATCCACTATAAATAAACGCTACCGCTAGCCAAAACTATAGTAGATGAATGTAGTTAGGTGCACTCTCCTAGGAGAGACCCTAGCAGTCCCAATGTGAATCCAAATTAAATCCTTAGGCTAGTAGCCTCCTTGTTATCCTTTGTGATTTTTCCATAGTGCATAGGGGTTGTGTCACCCCTAAAAGATTTTAAACTCACCATTCCTGCATCCATGGTAGTTAGGTGAAGGGTTCTTGGATTTCATCACCTTGAACTAAGGAAATCCCCCAAAGGGATCCCCTACTCACACACTGCTTTAAGGCTCAATTATGTGTAATAATTTCTCAACATCTCCACCTGGGATTACCTATTAGATTGACGGGGATATACACACTAGAGTCAAGTGTATTTAGTGTGGGCCTATGGAAATTGCATTGCAGCCATTTTGAGGTTAGCTAGTTTTCTATGTGTTTGTTTTGTACTTAACCCGATAAAACATTTCAAACATACACTCAATGCTTAGGGATTTAGAAACAAAACAAGTGTTTTCTCTATTTTCTATAAGTGTTTTGATCGCCTAAAATAGCTAAAATAATCTAAAAACACCCTCAAAATATCAAATTTACTCTAAAAATAGTAGCAGAACACTTGACCAAATATAAAATCATTTTGAGTATCATCTTGAGTTGTTTCTAGCATATCTTAGTCATTTTCAGCTAAATGCTAAGTCATTTTCAGGAATAATCGTATCCAGTCCTACCTTAAGTCATTTATGGGATCTTTGCTCGCATCCTATAGAATCAAAGATCATTTTTGGTTCCTGCATCATCTAGCATATCATCCTATGTCGTATTGAGTAAAAGTAGAAATTTATATGTAGTGAGTTGTATCCGGGATAGAGGGAATTTCCGTACAGTCTCCAATAAAATCAATTATTGATTTAGATACCCTTTTCCAAGTACTTTCAAGTTTTGTTGTCATGATTGTCCAAATCAAATAGAATAACCTTGCTAGATCATCATAATCAGTTCAATTGATCATTGTCTCATCAACAATCATAGTGTGTTACTTTGTCAAAATCAATCCTTCTATCTAGTTTTAGAGATCAACATCAGAGAAAATTGGTCTAGTCGAACCAGAGACCTAAATCTGAAATAAAGTACCCTATGTCCTAACTAGGACATCAAAATTAGTCATATTTGTGTAATTGAATTAGATAGATTTAATTACATAATTCATCAATAATCAATAATTATTGATCATTTAGAAAAAGGTATTAATTCATTAATTAATCCTAGTCATTTAATCAAATCAAAATAAAAAATCACACAGATAGTGTATTTGTTCATCAACTAATGGAGATGATGAAGAATGAGTGATACCAAGTATACATGTTTGTAGAAATGGTTATATCAGTTGTTATTTTTTCATTCATGTCAAGCAACTGATTACTGATTTATTTTAAGTTACCATATCATAAGAAGGAGAAGTTAAATAGGTGACAAATATAGATCAGACAATGATGAAGTAATATTGATATAGTTGTTTGCTACTATATATTTGATGTTATCAAGTTGGTACATTTGATTGATTAAGTCATAGATTGAAAAGAGTTAAGGTATGACTAAAAAGAGTTACTCTACCAAGTGAGACAAGGTCAGTCGATATAGAGTTATGTTAGTCGGTTTCAGTTACAGAGCACTGAGAATGAGTTAGGCACCTAGAAGTAGGTAACATTCCAAAAGAGTTTTTAAAGACCTCTAACAAGGACACTCTTAATGGGGTGAAGATCTTAATAGATCTGAGGTAAATCCCCTAACAGGGTCACATCTAGCAAATGTGTTTGTAATCTTTAACATGATAAGTTCTTAACCGAGCGTACTTTAGAAGGGTACATTTTTATTGTGGGTCCAAACTCCCATTGAGGTTTTTCCCTTATTGGGTTTCCTCATTAAATCTAGTGTTAATTGATTTTGAATGATTGATTTTCATATTATGAGATGTATGGTTGTTTAAGTTATTAAGTTATTTGGTGAGTCGGTCATTACTGTATTCATTTCTATAGAGTGAATCAGTGAGCTAAGTTTAAAGTATTAAAGTTTGATTTTGTCTGATTCACCCCCCCTCTCAGTGGACCAACAATTGGTTTCAAAGCTTGGTACTCTAAAGTGTTAAGTTTAAAAGGAATTTAGTTAAGATCTAAATATGTATAAGAGGGAATCACCAAAGCTGAATAGGGATCATTTCTCTACATTGAAAAGTAGAATGATATTGCACATGTCTTGTATAGGAGAGCATGAACTTCATTTTCTTGAGAATGCATATGTTTCACCTACTACTACACCTATGACACTTGATGAGAAAAGACATAAGAAATAACACACACAAGTGATGATTGAGATTGCTACTACATGTTGGAAAGTGATATTTTTGGTATGTTATGAGTCACTTTTTGGTTCTCATTTCTGGAAACACATCTGGTATATTGATTGATTGGAATGAAGTTAAGTTTTGGTGATATAGTTCTGGAATCGACTAAGTACAAAAGCAAAATACAGATTTTTTTTGGGTATCAAAGATCGATATCGATGAGTTATGACTAGCGATATTAGAGGAAGATAGTATGGGGTATGCATGACTTCCATCTAAGATCTATTTGGTTTTTATGATGATTAGAGAGAGTTAGAGAGATTTGAAAGTATGCGACGACAACATAACAATGTGACATAATAGTTGGACAGTAGTGATGATTTGAGGAGTATGTTGTGGACTCCTGGAAAGCTAAGTTGGATTATGATTTTGGATAACCTATATTTTGGTTATGTAAGAGCTATGAATTTTTATTTTCTCTTTACATTATTAAATCTATTTTATATTGAGATCCAACTATGTAATACTAGTTAAGTGAGCCGAATTGTCAATGAAAAAGATATATATATATATATATA
>MU226057.1:123588-150540 GCA_018584345.1 Thuja plicata | reverse complement strand
TATATGTATATATATATATACATATACATATATATATATACATATACATATATATATATATATATATATACATATGTATATATATATATGTATATGTATATCTATATATGAAGAATTTTTGTAAAGAGAAGTGAGAGAAGACATATGAAAGTTGTGATATGTATTTGAGATACATGTATGCGAATGGAAGATCAGAGGATTGACATAGATCATTGAAGAGCTACGACTGGAACTATCTAAGCATTGAAGATTCTTGTCTTGTTCATTATTGAGAACACTTTGTAACATAAGTTTTATTGTAAGAGTTGTAAGCTCAGTTAGCCCCTAATAGGGTATTGTATACCCTTAACAGGGTTGTTATTCCTCTAACAAGGAAATGTACTATGTAATATTCAGCTCCTAATAGGGCTAGGTCTCCTAACAGGGACATTATACTTTAGTGCATGCTTGTGGGTACCATCCCCATCGGGGTTTTTCCTTGGCCAGGGTTTCCTTGACAACAAATAATGGTGTTATGAGTTCTGTGTTATTTGTTTATGTTCTTTTCATTTCAACATGCTTATGGTTTATTAGGAATTAGTTTAAAGTTTATTTTAAGTGTTGTAATATTGATTCACTCCCTCTTAGTATTACTTAATCTTAAAACTACACTTACCGACTAGGAATATTATGAACTTGATGGATGTACTACTACAAAAAAAATGTGGGATAAGCTTGTTTTGACCTATGGTGGAGATCAACATGTTCAGAAGGCAAAAGAAGAAAGTTTGAGAGGGAAATTTGATTCAATGAGAATGAAAGAAGGAGAAAACATAAGATAATACAATACTAGACTTAAGGATATTGTTAATTCTATGAAAGGAGCTGGTGGAACCATAACAAAAGAAGATGTTACAAGAAAAATGTTGAGAACCCTGCTATTGAGTTATAATATTTGAGTATCTTCTATACAATATTTTGGATCCATTCCTCAGATAAATGTTTCACTTGTTGCTACTATTGGTAAGCTGGCTACATTTGAGATTAATGATTTTGATAATAGTCTACCTGCTACATCTAAGATTGAGTCTACATTTAAGTCATATTTGAAGATTGGAAGTTCTAAGGACTCTAGAGCGAGTGATGGATATGTGAGTAGTGCTAGTGAGAGATTTTACAACTATCAGAGTGGTTTGGAAGAGTTATATGCTGAAGATGAAGATAATGAGAGAGAGTTTGAAGCTTTGTTGGCTAGAAGACTACAAAGAGGAAAAGGTAGATATCAAGGTAAGTTAGCGTTGAAATGTTTTGATTGTAAAATGATTTGTCATATTACATCTAACTACCGTGAGAAAGATAACATGGAGAAGAAAGATAAAAAAAGATAAAGACAAAAGAGAGAACATATTCAGGAGATTTAGAGAGTATAAAAAAGGTAAGAAATCTTGTCATATTGTTAATGAAGGACTAAGTTATGATGATTCAGATGACAATGATGATGAAGAAGTTGCATATGTTTCTATTAAAAATAATTATGATGGAGAAAAAAAAGAATAACCAAGAGCCTAATATCACAAGTAAGTAA
Organism: Thuja plicata; assembly: GCA_018584345.1. Taxonomy (NCBI): domain Eukaryota; kingdom Viridiplantae; phylum Streptophyta; class Pinopsida; order Cupressales; family Cupressaceae; genus Thuja; species Thuja plicata. The sequence continues at coordinate 148,976 of MU226057.1, read as the reverse complement.
GAATGAAACATGGATTATAGATAGTGGTTGTTCACATCACATGACCGGTGACATACTTAAGTTTATTTCCTTGCAGAATCATGATGGAGGATTTGTTAGATTTTGTAATGATGCTCCATACCCTATGAAAGGAAAAGGTTCAATAATTCTACTGAATAACACAAGGTGTGATGATGTTTATTGGGTTGAAGGCTTAAAGTATAATCTATTGAGTGTTGCACAACTAAATAACATAGGTCACTGACTTGAATTTAAACATGGAAAGGTGAAATTTCTTGATAAGAAGGAGAGTCTGATTGCTACTGGAGAAAAATCTAAAGGTAATTTATTTTATCTTGATACTTCTATGAAGAGTTGCCTATTTTCTAAAGCTAAAGATGTTTGGTTATGGCTTAAGAGGCATTGTCATGTTAATTTTGACAACTTGATCAAAGTGAGTAAAAAGAATAGAGCTAGAGGAATACCGAGATTAGAGAAACCTAAAAATGTTATGTGTAGAGAATGTCAAATGGGTAAGATGACTAAATCTAGTTTTTCAAGAAAGACTTATGTTACACAATAAATTTGGGATTTAGTGCAACTGATTTATGTGGGCCTACGAGGAATCAAAGTTATTATGGAGAATTTTTTTATATTTTATTTGTGGATGATTATTCTAGAATGATGTCTATAATGTTTTTAAAAGAAAAATCTGATGCATTTCAAATATTTAAGTGGTACAAGGCTAGAGTTGAGAAATAAATAGGAAGACAATTGAAATGTCTGAGATCTGATAGAGGAGGTGAGTTTACATTTGATGAGTTTATACTATTTTGTAATGAAAATGGAATTAAGAGGCAGAAGTCAGCACCGAGGACACCACAACAGAATGGTATTGCCGAGAGAAAAAAAACATATCTATTGTTGATTGTGCAAGGACACTAATGATTGAAAAATGTAATTCACAATTTTTTTGGAGAGAAGCAGTCAGTACTGCTATTTACGCATTGAACCGAGTACAAATGAAGAAAGGTACCAACAAAACACCTTATGAAATCTAGTATGAACACAAACCTAATGTGAGTTATTTCAATTTTTTTGGAAGAAAATGTTATATTTTGAAAGATTCTAGAGAATGAAAGTTTTACTCTAAAAGGGATGAAGGGATATTATTAGGATATTCTACAAGGAGTAAAGCCTATAAATGTTTGAATAAAGTTACTAACAAAATGGTGGAAAGTGCAAATGTGGGAATCAATGAGTTTGCAGAAAAGAATGATGAAGAAAGTAAAAAGGAACTTGAAGATTATGATAAGTTTGTATATATACAACCTGATGTTTCAGACACCTTACTAAGAGAACCTACCAAGGGGGAAGCTAAAAAGAGAGCTCAACAACCGAGTGATGAGGATGAAGTACCGAGATCTACCAAGCCTATTTTAGCAAAATATGTGAGAAGGCAACACTCCCCAAGAAGGATTATTGGAAATAATGATGCTGGAGTGATGAAAAGAAGCAAGATAAGAGATGACTTGACTTTGATGCCCCTTTGAAGGAATATAAACAAGAAGAAAGGTAAGCTCTGATCCCCTTTCTTTTTCACTGTTCTCTTCAAACATAGAGATGCCTGAATATGACAAGTACACGTGAAACATGAATCCTTAAGGTCGTGTTAGGGAATTTTGTACTCTTAGCATGTAATTCTTTCACGACTAGACTTATCTCATGAGGTTGTTTCCTACAAGCTTGGGTGGCCAATATATGGAAAGGTTTTCAATAAACAATGAAAAAATAAATCATTTAGTACATTTATTAAAAGATGGAGGAAATTCTTTGCAAGATATCCTAGACTAATACCTAAATGTGAAAAGATGGATATCTTCATCAATAACCTAATCATGGAAATCAAATTTCATCTTCAATTGCAATACCTACCTACATTTGACAAAATTATTGAGAGTGCAATGGAGATTGAAGATGCCTTGATTAGAAAAGGAGAAATCAAACACTATAAAGATACCAAAGGTTTCTCTAATGGTTCCAACATCAATAAATCAAAATTATGGAACAAGAAAAAAAATGTGGTAAATGACAGATTAGTTGATGCCCAAAACATCAAACCAAAACAAATGGTCTTTAATCTTTAAAACAAAAAATCAACTCATACTCCTAATGCTGCACATAAGACTAATTAGGAATCAAACAAATCAAAAGTAACTTTGACATTTGGTTCCAAAAGAAAATTCACTCCCATAGGGGAACCCCTTGAGACAACATTGCAAACTCTCCTTGTCAACAATATAATCACTCTACTTGAGGCTAGACCAGTTGAACCGCCAATAAAGCCCAAATGGTGGAATGATTCCCATTATTCTAAATATCATCCCAATAAAGGTCTTAGAACTAATGAATACATGAGACTTAAACATGTTGTGAAAGATTGGATGACAATGACATTATCACAGTTGAAGGAAACAAAAACAAATAAGATCATGTTGCCTTCAAACACCATTATGAAACTATGACAAAGGTGATCCTTCTAATTCTAAAGAAGCGAAAGTCAACTGTACATATCCACATGACAATGTGATTAACATGATTGAATCATATGTTCAGTCCATTAATGTAATTATAATCATAGAAAAACAAGAACATGAATCATCTAGTGTTGTTACCCAGGGTTAAGCATGAGTCACTTTGAAAGGAGAATTATCAAAATAGTTGACATCATCCAAACCGACATCATTAGATAAAGTAACATTATCATCATTGAATTATAGGTTGATTGATCAATTGAAAAGAACTCTATCTCAAATATCAATTATTGAGTTGCTTAATATTTCTCCTTCTCATAAGCAAATTGATCGAGCCTTGGTAGAAAAAACTGTCCCAAATAATCTAGATGTCAACCGATTCCAAGCCATGGTCATACACCTAAAAACACCACATTATCTATCCTTTTCATAGGAATATTACTGATCCTTAAATTATTTGCATAACATGCCATTACACATAAGTTCTCATCCATAAACATAGAGTCAAGAATGTATTGATAGATGGAGGGGCTGGTTTAAATATTTGTACATTGAACCTCATTACAACATTAGGGTTCTCTAAATCAGTCATGGATCTGAAGAGAAAAATTAAAATAAAATCTTATGATGATGAAGAGAGATCTTCTAAAGGTCTATTAGTCTTCCCCATCATAGTTGGACCTATACAAAAATATGTAATATGCCAAGTTCTTGATTTGAACTTATCTTATAACATTCTCCTAGGAAGGCCATAGATTCACAACATGCAAGCGGTGCCTTCTACATTTCATTAATTCCTAAATTTCACTACATTGGAGAAGAAATCACTATTTTAGTAGATACTAGTTATTTTCAGTCTTATAACAAGATAAAAAAAGTGAACAACGTGATTCCACACAATAGAGAGGTGACTAATGAGCAAAAATTTAAGGTATTTTGAAAAGAAGCAGAAATTAATAGATAATGGGATGGAAGAATATAAATTTGATCAACTCTATTCTATATCAGCCTTACCCATCTTACCAAGAATATATGGAAAGCTGTAATCATCAACTCCTTTAATTTCTACACCATTAGGGATCTATGATGAAAACTTTGTGAGGGTTGGAACTCAAAAATATGGAAGAGGTTTCCATATCATTAAGTCTATGAGGGACAAGGACCTCTCAAAAAGAAGAAATAAGGGATCTTAGAACCAATACAAATGACTCCTATAAGTAAAAAATATAGAATTGGATTAGGATATAGAGAAGAAGAAGCCATTACTCTACTTCATGATGGTCCTATCTTTGAAAAAATAAGATGAATGAGGAATTAAACCAAGCTCATCTGAAAGGATACTTTATTTGAAAGAATAAGAAACCACAATTCAAGGAGAACAAACCATGCAACAAAAAAAACTATCCCAAGAGCATGAACACCAATTAGAAGGAAACATTGTTGAAACAAAAGAAATAATTTCACAACTTCTCTCTGAAGGTAGCCTTAAATTTCATGAAGGTAGTAAGTTAGAATATTATTATAATGAGTGGGAGTATAAATTTGTAGCGATGAAAGACATTAAGATAGATGTGATCACAAATATGCATTTAGATTTGAAGAGGGACGAATCTCAGGTTAGAGACATTTTGAATTTGGTTGAGATGATATCGATGATGACTCTAGTGACGATAGTTTGAATCTAAGTGGTATAAAAAATCATTTGGAAGGTTACATTATATAACTTTTTGGTTTGGTCGAAAGTTATGATAATGCGATCATGACCTTTAAAGAGACTAAACTATATCCTAATGATTCCTTACCATTAGTTTACTCCAAAATTATTAATTGGACCCAAAATGAATCCATTTAGTTACAAACATTTCTCAAAGACTATCATTTCCTATTACCTAAGTGGTATTGAACTTGTAATGAATTCCACTGGTAAACCTAGCTCTAGGATGACAGTGGAAGATATCAATTTTCTTAGTGGAAAAAAGAAAAATAAAAAGAATAAAACATCTAATGGTGAAATTGTCGGAAATCAGTGGCATTATGGTACCTTTTTTAATTGATGTCAAATAGAATAGTATTAGCTATTGGAATTACTATTAGAAAGGAGGAAGAGTTATCAGACTAAGGAGGTCAACTATCAAAAGTTGACCACTATCGGTCGTAAGAAAATCATGCAGCAACCGATAAGAGGAAGAACAAAAAAATAATTTATGGATTGATCAAGATTAAATTTTTTATTAACCCTAAGATCAAAGGTTAGGAATGAGTTAAGGAGATTCAAAGAAAAAAAGCTTAAGGAATAGATTATGAAAATATTTTAAGAGGAGAAGTTATGAGGAATAATTAAGAAGAGAAACAAATTGAAAGAAGAGCATAATTATAGGATTTGACAAGATTTGGGAGAGAGCGTATACAAGTCATTAATATCTTGTGAAGAATCCTAACAGTTTCTACAAGGTATTGTAAATCCCTTAACCAGGTAGTCTCTAATAGGACTGATAAGTTCATATTGTGTGAGCTTTTTTCAAATCCTTTAACAAGGTGAATGCCCCACATGAGGGATTAAATCTGTTAGTAGAGTAGTATTAAATATCTTAGCAGAGTAGTCTTAGCACATGAGGGATTAAATTTCTTAGCAGAGAAGTATTAATAGGACAATATTGTAAGCCCTAACTGGAATACATTTTTTCTATAGTGAAGAGTTGTTGGTGCCATCCGCACTGCAGTTTTCCCTCTGACCAAGGGTTTTTTCAAGACCAAAAATCTATGTCTTATGGGTGTGTGGATCAGATTATGTGTTACTATTATTTACTTTATGATTTTAAGTTAAAACATATCAGTAATACTATGGACACTATCGGTTAATGTTACTATTGATTAATGTTTAATGGTTTACAGTTCTATCAAGTGCAAGAGTGGTATAAGTTTGTTAATACTGATTCACCCCCCTCTCAGTACCTAATATTTCCAATTAAAAATTGGTATCAGAGCTTATTTCTCTAGAGGGAAGTTTAATAGCAACTGCCCTGGAAGAAGATCTAACTGAAGCCCAAAAGGAACTTGAAAGTCAAGCCATAAGAATGACTTAAGTATTGGAAAAGATGAGAACAAAAAAAGATGCCCAAAAAGACCTTGAAGTTGGAAAAGAAAATATTGAGAAATATATCAGAGATAAAGACACTATTATTCTGAGGTTACAAGAGGAGAAAAACACATTGAGTGAATTTCTACATGGTACAAATGAATAAAATAAACTGATACTTACCGATAATGAAAATCTAAGAAAGGAAGTTGAAAATTTGAAGAACAATCTGAAAGTTGAGAAAGAGGTTAATGAAAGACTCACTAAGTTTGAGTTAAGCATGAAAAAAGTAGATGAAGAATTGAAAAATCTGAGAAGAACAAGAGACAAAATCAGCATGGGATATATCAGTGACAAAAAATTTGAAATCAGTGAATCATCAATATCCACAATAGAGAATCAACCACAAGAGCCAAAGGAGCCTATCGGTACACATGGTAAGAAACCTACTAGACCTACATATTACAACTGTGGAAAGCTTGGTCATAAATCAAATTTTTGCAGAAGTAGATCAGTCAACATTTAATGAGCTACATACTTTCATGGATGTTGCTAAAATTGTAATAAGTTTGGACATCAGGAAAAAGAATGTAGCAAATCATCAAAAGGAAGTTTTACAGGTTAGTATTACACATGTAGTCATGGACATATAGATGAACACTGTAAAATGAGAAATCCAAGAAGAAATTCAGGACCACGGAGATGAATAGGAATGATATGTTTTGTTTTTCATAAGTACAAACATATTGCACAAAACTATTGATACCGACAAGACAAAATTGAAAACCAAAAATGAAAAAACAATAGCAAATCAAGAACATGTGAAGAATGACATGAAGAAGATTTGGGTCAAGAAGGAAGAAATCAATGAGCAAAAAGATAACCCTACAACCTCAAGTCTGGAGGACTCATCATCAAACTAAGAAAGTAAGTTTTTCTTAGGGACCAAAAAGAAATTGTTAAATCTATTTTTTCCTTTACAAATGATTATGATTGAATTTTACATCAGCATGTAAAGATGTAGTAGAGATCATACTGAAATTAGTTAGTAGTAGAAATTATCATTTTATCATTTTGAAAATATATATTTATCGCTGAAAATTTTTAGTTATCGGATAGAAGGAATGATTATCGGTAGAAAAGTTACTGTTGAGAGAATTTATTATCATAATAGTCATGTGATAACTTTCTTGTTAAGTGTCAATGATATTCATTTACTTCACTACTTTTTTGAAGAAATCATTTGAGAAGTATCTAAGAGCCAATATAAATCTATTGTGAAGTATTATCAGTAAGAAATTATTGCAGAAGTGATCAAGAGTATTTTTGTACCCTAGCTAGAAAGAGTTGCAGGAAGCCCTAACAAAAGTCTTTGCGGACATTTGAAGTTTTGAAGAGAATTTTGCAGAACAAGATGACATACAAAATTGAAAACTTAATAGTCACTAGTATCAATGAAGAACCAACACCTGAGTTTAAGTTGTGCCCTCTGAAGGCAATAGAAAAGGACAAAACCAAAGCCCTATCATCATTGCCACAGAAGGTAATGTTGATTGAAGACATAAGAACATTTATTCATAAAAAAATGTTGAATTGGGTGATGCAGAGATCAAGAAGATTTACTATGATGAGTTATGTGAAAATAACATATTAAAGGACGAGCATAAGCATTTGGAGTTGAAAGGATTAACACACATGGTATTTATGCCTAAAGTTTTTAATGAAGATTGGGTTAGATATGTTTTGCATCATGTTCATGATGAATAATTGTGGTTAGATGGAGACAAGCCAGTGAGAATAAAAAAGGACCTAATTCATATGGTCAATGGCTTACCCTTTGAAGGTAAATAATGTACCCTATGAGTAAGCAAAATGGATGAGATGAGGAAAATAAGTAAAAAATCTAAGGATGGAAGAGCAGTGAGAGTACACAAGGTCAAGGACTTAGAAACACAATTTTCAACAATGATCCTTGGATATAAAGTCTATCAATCTAGTTGACCAAAAAATGTACTAGGTAGCGCTGTGTATGCAACCTACAAGATATCCAAATTATGAAAGCATTATGATTTTTTAGATATGGTGAGAAACCAGATATTTTCCAACATGAAAATATTGAATAAGGATAAAAAAAAAGAGGTTAAGTTCGGATCACTACTTATTTTTTTTTATACTTTTATGTTAAGAATTTCTTTCCAGGAATAGGTGAAGTGAATTGGAGTACAAAAAGACTAGTGATTTACCAAATTAATGATTATATTGAGCAATTAGGAGATGAATTTAATAAGATCATGTGAGGAAATTTCAATAAATTTCAAATCAAAATGTAAGAACATTATTAGATACCCCCATCAGTAATAGAGAAGTATAGAGATTCTATTTGTTTTCTTGTAGACATAGACACATGTAGAATCTAACCAGTGGAACCAAGGAAATCTTTAGTTCCCGCATTGGGTTACAAAGTTATAGAGAATTATATAAATGGATGTGTTGAATACATTTTGAAGCAACCAAAGGATACAATCGTCAACATATTTGGTACATATGAGGAATCTTACAAAATGATTACATTAGACATCAAGAAGCCTAAGATTCAAAAGAAGAAAGAAAAAATGATTAAGAAGTTGACAAACAAGTATGGAAGGAGTGAAGGTGAAAGAAGTACACAACTAGAGGAGATAGAAGAGCAATGACAAGTGAATCCCCTACTATCTATTCATGAGATTGAGGACAGTGAAGTTTAGGAAGTGGAATAAAAATGACCACACCTACAACTATCAGTAAAAGAGGAAAAGAGATTACGGAGACACCGAAAATGAAAATGCCTAGAAAGAGGCAATCACAACCTCAAGTATCTAAGAGGAGAGCCACCAGAAGTAAGAAGAAGAATCCCCATACTACTATGAAGAAAAGTGACACAAATGTAGAGGAAACAGAGTTAAAGAAGGCGATCATGACATGGGGAAAGTGATCAGGTAGAAAATAATTCAAGATTCCAACAAACTCGATCAAAATGGAAGAGTACATAACTGAGATGAGATTAGTTGGGATAATCAATCCCACCACATTTGAAAAGTTGATAGAGGAAGATAAGAAATTGATAGAAGATACTATTATTCAATATTTTCTTAAGTATAACAAATATCCTGCAGATGTGAAGGATAATGTTCCCAGAGAATTATATAAGAATTTATTGACAAGATGGGATTCAACCTATCACAGAGTTGAGGAACTAAAATAAAAAATATTGAAGAACCTATTTCCAAATTTATCAAAGAATGTTGTCAAAGTTTATATGGATAAGAACAAGCCAGAGTTTAGAACAAAGACACTAGCAACCATTATTCTAGATAATGACAAATCCATATTAGAGAAAGACATAAATGATGTATGGAAGAAAGTATTGAATGAAGAGAAGAATAAAGCCTATTTAAATGTAGGAAAATCAAATATAGATGATACATTTAGTGTAAGTGAGCATATCAGAAATGCACCTAATGCAACCAATATGTCAGCAACCAAAGATGTAGTTATTATCGAGGATATTACTAAAGAATTGGATAAGTCAATTGAGCAACAAGAATATTTAGCACAAGTATCTATTAGAAGACAAGATGATAAAGTTACAAGAGAGAAGACTACACATGATAAAAAAAAGTCAAGAATAGGTCCTTGCATAGGTAACACAACAAGGACATTTACTAGACCCTTTACTACAGAGTACATAATAAATAGTACAAAAAATGAATAAGAAATATGAAGTCTTACACAAGAAGAACCCTATATCAGCTGAGCAACAACATTCACCTACCAAAATGGAGAAAAAAAATACTAAGAAGGAAACAAACACTGAGAAGTAGAAAGATAGAATAGATATCAGTGATGAGCAACCAGACACTAGCGAGAAGCATCCCGATGAATAAAAGAAATATGAAGCAGAACAAAAGAAGGAAAAAGAGAAGAAACAAGGAGAAGATGATGATAAAGAAAAAGATGAGAAGAAGGAGTAGAAAGATGCAAAAGGTAAAAGGAAGAGAGAATTGGAAGAAGAAGATGAAGATGAAAATGTAGATGATGACGACCCTGAGTTTGAGATACTCAAACAGGATCCCAAAAAATTGAAGAAGAATAACGATAAGGAGGAATATGAAAGAGTTTTGGACAAGAAGGCCAAATTGGATAAGGAAAAATCAAAGAAACAGAAGAAGATACTATAGTAAGAACATTATATCTATTTTAAGATCTTATGCCAGACATTACTATGGATGAAGAAGAGTCACTATTTTACTAACTAAACGCTTATATTAACAAAATCAATTAACTGAGAAAAGATTTGGAGGAAATACTAACCAGCAATGTGACAAAGAAACTAGAAGATAATATTGTACAACAATTGTTAACCAAGATTGTAGTTTTGAAAGTTGAATTATTAGAAGTTATTGAAAATTTGAAGGAAATTTAGAAGAAAGCTACATTAATGTACACAAGCTTTTGTAATTTTGTAGAGTTTAAAGAGGATATCGACAATAAGATTAAAGGAAATCATAATGATCTAGCACAACATATCGTCAATCTCCAACCTACAATAAACTTTATGGACCATTCAATGAAGCTGAGAGAGATTATTTGAAAGGAGCAAGATCTAACAACAGAGAGAGAAAGCCAACATATGAGGATACTAAAATTACAACTTATAATAATGCTACATATAGATATTATTAAGGCTAATATTTCAATAATGGAGAAAATTGTGTAGACACCAGAGTTAAGTGTCATGGAAAGTCTTGAAGCACTTGCATTAGAATTAAATGAACATATGATATGATTGAAAGCACTAAAAGAATCATGGGATACAATGTTGAAGAACAAATGAGACAAGTACAAGTTCATCATGGATAAACTATAAGGATATGGTAATTGAAAATATAATTTGGCATTGAGTGCCAAAAAAGGGGAAGTATAGTAAAAGGTGAAGTATAAAGAACAATAGGAAAAAGAAGTATAATGATATATCTAAGGGGAAGTATATCGATATATATAGAGTATATCGGCATATACAAGATATATGACATATGAAAAAGTTTTTGCCATCAATGCTAAAGGGGAATATTGTCGGAAATCATTGGCATTATGATAAGTGTCAATGATGTCAAATAGTATAGTAATAAATATCAGAATTACTATTAGATAGAAGGAAGAGTTAGCAAAATAAGGAGGTCAACTATCGAAAGCCGACCACTATTGGTCATAAGGAAAATCACACAGCACCCGAAAAGAGGAAGAACAAGAAAATGGTTTATGGATTGATGGAGATTAAGTTTTTTATCAACCCTAAGATCAAAGGTCATGAATGAAGGACAAGTTAAGGAGATTCAAAGATAAAAATATTAAGGAACAAATTATGAAAAGAGTTAAAGATAAGAAGTTACGAGGATGAATTAAGCAGAGAAATGAATCGAAAGCAGAGCAGAATTGAGAACATAGATTTAGAGCATAAGGGATCTGACAAGCTTTGGAAGGAAGCATATACAAGTAATTAATATCTTGAGAAGAATCCTAATAGTTTCTACAAGGTATTGTAAATCTTTTAACCGGGTAGTCTCTAACAAGACTGATAAGTTCATTTGTGTGGAATTTTTGTAAATCCTTTAACAGGGTGAACACCACACATGTGGGATTAAATATCTTAGAGGAGTAGTCTTATTAGGACTGTAGATACACTTAACAATGTATCACTTACTCCTAATCAGGCGAGTTACTCAGAAGGTGACATATTGTAAGCCCTAATCAGAAAAATGTTTTTCTGCAGTGAAGAGTTGTGGGTGCCATTCCCACCACAAATTTTCCCTTTGACTAAGGGTTTTTGAGGGACCAAAAATCTATGTGTTATGGGTGCATGGATATAATTATGTGTTACTATTATTTACTTTATAATTTTAAGTCACAACATATCGGTAATACTGTGGACGCTATCAGTTAATATTACTATTGGTTAATGTTTAATGGTTTAAAGTTAAATCAAGTGTAAGAGTGGTATAATTTTTTTAATACTGAGTCACCCCCCTCTCAGTACCTAATATTTCCAATTAACATAAAACCACACTATGGTAGTCTCAGATAAATAAAAAGTAAAATTAAAGGATGTATCCAATAGTGAAAACCTCTTTGAGGCACTAGAGGATGAGAAGCTTGACATCTTTCTGAAATACTTTTAGGAAAGATCATAAATTATTGTTGAGCCTACACAGCTGGTCAATCTTGGAATAGAAGAAGTGCCTAAGATAATTCACTTGACTCAGTCATCATCAGAAGAGGAGAAACAAGAATTCACCCAATTCTCTAATGACCAAAAAATAAATTTTGCATGGTCTTGTTCTAATATTCCAAGGCTAGATCTTGACTTGACCATGCATCATCTATCCATAGTACCTAGAATGAAATATGTCAAGAAAAATTTATGTAAAATGCATCCACAGGTTGCACTATTTGTGAAGGAAGAATTAGAAAAGTCGCTAAAAGTTGGCTTCATTAGATCAGCTATTTCTTATGCTGATTAGATCTCCAACATAGTGCTAGTATCAAATCCTAGAAAATCTATTAGAGAGTGCATGGAATTTGGAGATCTTAATATAATAAATAATTTCCTATAGACAATTTTCCTTTACCTAACATAGATATTCTAGTAGACCTGAAAATAGGTTACAAGATGATATCACTCATGGATGATTTATTAGGATAAAATAAAACTAAGATAGTGCTAGAAAACGAGGAAAAGACAACCTTTACTTGTCCATGGGGGACATTCTACTGAAATATCATGTCATTTTGGCTTAACAATACTGGGGCTACCTATCAGAGGGTGATGAAAACAATCTTCTAGGACATGATGTATAAAAACATGGAAGATTACATGGATGAAACCATGGGAAAATCAATTAACATAAAATATAACTTGAAAGATCTAAGCACAATCTTTGACAGAATGTATTATTTTAGGCTTAGATTAAATCCTAATAGATGTGATTTTGGAGTGAAATTTGGAAAAATCTTAGGATATATTGTTTCGGCAAAGGGGATCATAGTAGATCTGACTAAACTCGAAGAAATCATGGACATGCAAACACCAAAGAACATAAGTCAATGCAAGTCTCTCCAGGGAAAGTTATAATCAATCAGAAGGTTCATATCACAATTGGAGGATAAATCAAAACCATTCACAAATATTCTCCACAAAGGTGTTTCCTTATTGTGGGTTGAAACATGTAAAAATATTTTAGTCAAGTAAAGAAATATCTGGAAAACCCTCTTATATTGATGTCTCCTATCCAGGGAAAACCATTTTTACTCTATATCTCAACAAGGGAAACATCACTAGGAGTATTACTAGAACAACAAGATGAAATAGGAAAGGAAAGAGACATGTACTACATCAATAAGACATTGATGGCCTATGAAATTAACTATACAACTATAGTAAAAGCATTCTTGGCAGTGGTCTTTGTGTCACAAAATCTAATACACTACATGATTTATCATTCAGTTAAACTTATTGCTAAAATTGATCCACCCAAATATTGTTGAAAAATTAATATTAACAAGAATATTATCCAAATGGGTATTGATAATGAGTGAGTTTGATATTGAGTATGTGGACCAGAAGACTATCAAGGGACAAGTTACTCTTTATCAACTGGCTGAAGCACCTTTGTAGGATGAGAGACCACTAAGGATTGAGTTCTTTGATGAATTTTTAATCCATATCACTAAATATCCAAGGAAAATGAACTTTGATGGCTCATTCACACAACAAGGATCTAGATTAGGAGTACTGCTCATAACAAGTCAAGGATATATGATTCCTAAAGAATACAAAATCTTGTTTTTGAGAACCAAAAATATAATAGAATATGAAACCTTGGTCAATGGTTTGAAAATGGCATTAGAATGGAAAATTACTAAGTTACACATATATGATGACTTACAGCTGATAGTCAACCAAATCAATGACGAGTATTAGGAGAAATATGAAAAATTGGTGCCATACAAGAAAATGGTGGATGAACTCAAAAATTACATTATATACATTACCTTTATAGAGATTCCTAGAGCCAATAACAAAGAAACCAACACAATGAAAACCTTGGCCTCTTTTCTATAAATGTTTGACCAAAAAATTCTCTATGAGTTCTTGGTGGAAGAGTTACCTTATCCATCTTATGTGTCTTAATTCCCACCTCATTTTCCAAATAGTAGGATATGAATTCTCTTGATATGGATAAATCTATGCGTACCTTAAAGACAATATCCTCCCAAAAGATTTATCCAAAAACCAAAAATGAAATCTTATCTATTAAGCCTCACAATACCTTATCATAGATGTTGACTTATATCAATGAGGTGTCAATGGTGTTGGAAATTTGACTCCTAGAGGATACATGACTTATTTTGTGTTGTCATTATGGAAACAAATTCATATTAAGTTTCTATCAAAGATAACTTAGAAGATAAAATGACTAAGTATGGAAAATAGGACAGATAGAGTTATACAACGATCAACAAATCAGCACACGTGCAAGAGATCAAATCAAAGTATGTGTGTTTAGATATATGTTCTATGTGATTTACAAATACTAAGCCCAGACATGCATGGTATGGAATGATAGTACGGACAAGTTGTAGGAAGAACAATACTACTGCAGTTCAGGAAATAGAGCATGTAACTGACTTCAGTTTTTGGATCAGCGTGAATTATTTTATTGTGTAAAGGCCAAGCACCTTTTATTATATGTTTGTAATAATTTATTTAGTATTTTTGTAAACACGCTTAAGCCAATTTTTTTGGAAGCATTGTGTATTATGTTTTTAGGGCCGACTATAGCCTTGTTTTGAGTCACGTCTATTCGGACATGAACATATAAATATGTAATGTAAATGTACATTACAAGTGTCAAATAAAATGTATAAGAAAGATATAGAAGAGTAGTATAGTGAAGTTAGTATGAGATAAATCTCTTTAAGAGAGTAAGAGCATTAGTGCATAAATGGAACTGATCAGACAACAATGTCATCACAACAGTTCATTCTTGATATAGTGTATATCAACTATTAGAAGGTTGTAGCCTTCATCTTATTGGGCAGTGAGCTCAGGCAGTGAGCCATATACCTTTAATAGGGTTTTGTAATAGACTACTAATAGGGTCATTGTACTTGGATTGTAAAGACTGCTCCTAACAGGGAAAAGGAACTTTAACAAGTTCATTATACTAGTGCAATATTTGTGGGTACTAATTCCCACCAGGGTTTTCCTCTGATCAAGGTTTCCCCATAAACATATCATGTGTAATGAATTCTTGTGTTAAGATTCATTTAATGTATGTTTGATTTATGTTTAAAGTGCTGAAATATAATTAATAGATAAACACTGATTCACCCCCCATCTCAGTGTTTCTAACAATTGGTATCAGAGCTCTGGTCCTCTGAAAGAAAGTTTAACCACTTGAGGAGATCATAGACTCGGCAGAAGAAAAAAATTTGAAAAAGAATCATGAAGCAACTCTTGAAGATCTTGATAGATCTAAAAAAGAAAATGAAGAACTTAGACTGAAAGTTGATGGCTCACAAATGCTTATCAAGAAATTGAAAAAAGATTTGAAAGATTGTTCTACAAGTGATTTAGGGAAAATGGTCAAAAAGATGAATGAAGAGAACATGTCTCTGAAAGATAAAATTGAAAATCTGGATGAACAACTAACAGACAATCAAATTGCTATTGAAGAAAATATCAAAGAAAGCAAACAATTAGAAGATGAAATTTTGCAAGAAAATATGGAAGTCTTGGAATTGGAGAACATAAAAAAAAAGATGGAATCTGAATTAACAAAAGCAAAGGATAAGATTGATAAAGTCCACACAAGTTCTAATTCACTTCAATCTCAGCTTAATGCACAAAAGCTAAGAGGTGACACTGCTGGTCTTGGATACAATATAGCACAAGTTGAAATCAATTCATTGAAAGAAAGAAAGAAAGCGCATGAAGTATCTTTAGAAGCAAAGAAAGTTGAAAATGTTGCAGAGACTAAAACAAATCCACCTAAAGGAGAAATCAAGCAAGTTAATAGAGCTTTTTATGCATGTAATAAACATGGTCATTTGGAAAGAGATTGTAAAGAGGTAAGAACTTTCAACGGTTATTGTTACTCCTGTAATAAGTTTGGTCACAGGGCTATACATTGCAGAACAAATTAAAGAAATCAGTCACAACAGAATCAGAGAAAAATGAATCAAAACAATCAGAGAAATTAGCATAACATTACATGTCAGATATGTAATTACAATGGACACACAGCAAAGCAGTGCAGCATGATGAACAAAAACATCAAACCTCCTGTCATTTGTCACACATGTGGAAAGGCTTGACACATCTCAAGGTTATGTATATCCAGAACTCAAAAATAAGAGGATCCTAAGAAATCACTATTTGAAGAAGAAGGAGAAGTGAAGTTTGTTCAAGAAAAAGAAGATTCAAGCAAAATTTGGGTTGAAGTAAAGAAGGTCAATGTAGAGAACAAAGTAGTTGATGCATTCACAGTGGATGCATCCTCTATTTCTGGTTGCATAGACCTTCTTGGTCTTAGCAAAGCTATTCTAGCTCAAAACCCCTGCGTGGCTAGTATACTCACCTCTGAGTATGCGCCTATAGATTCATGATTATGATCACATGATATAGCAGTATGCATACATGAATTTTCTATAATGAATTTAGAACAAAGTTTGAAACTCTCTGTGAAAACTGCATATGGTTGCAACATTAAATGTAGTAACCTTTATAAAAAGATGTAAATGTTTGATCTTCTTCACATTTTCATTTGAGATTACAAAATTTGGAGAGCATAGGAGCACTGAGCATAAAATAATGGAATCACAATAGATTTTGTGGTTAAGTAAATGGATAAGAAGTTGAAATGGAACCCTAGCAGTCGTGCCATCTCAAATTATCGTGAAACCCTACTTAATCAAGTTCCAATTAAGTATGGCAACCCCAGTTGTTTTTGACATTGCTGAGAGGAAGAGATTTGTCTTTAAGAAACATCCATTCAAGTCCATTCTAGATGATGTTGAAGGAGCATTCTCCAAAACTCCACTCAGAGTCGTGCACATGGAAGATATTCGCACATACATCTACTGCAAGAAGGAAATAGTAGGAGACAATAGCATATCCACTCTTATGGGATCCATGATGAAACAAGACTACTCATTCAAGGGTAATTTTACACATCTGACTGATAACCCCATATTTGAATACTCCAATGCACACGAGTTTTATTAGCCAGAATGGGTGAAGATACTACTGAGTAGAATACATGATGACCTTTTATAGATTGGTGAGGTTCCTGTCCAAATCACTATAGACCCAATCCATGAATTAACATGACTTCCTAAGACTAGACCAGTTCTTCCTACTAGAAAGGATGTCTAGAAGAAATTTGAACAAGTTTTTTTATCAAGAAGTGACAAGCATGGTATGACAGTTGATCCTATCAAGGAAGATGATATAAATATTCTAACTATGATACTTGGTTACAAGTTCCAGCATGAAAGCAGACTAAATAGTGTGTCAGTAGCCACAGTTCTAGCAGCAATAAGGATGGTGAAGGATAACACTCAGTACAATCTATGTGAGATATTGCATGCTCAATTGATTGACAACATTTGAGCTAAGCATGAAAAGAACAAGACATTCAAGTTTGGGTCTCTGATTATCTACTTGTACTTCCATATTGTTGGTAAGGTTGCAAATCTTTACCTAGATAGAAGCAAAACTACAATGTCTCAAATTTCACTTAAAGCCACATCAGAGAGCAGTGTGAAAGATTCCATGGACATGGATATTAAAACATTCAGGATCAAGATGCAAAAAAGGTTTAGATTATCTGAGAAGATAGTTGATAAATATAAGGAGACCATATGTTTCATAGTAGAAATAGATTGCACTTGTATGGAGGCAGTTGAACCTAGAACCAAATGGATTCACCCACTTGGTTATGAAGTGGAGGAACATGTGTTAGAAGGATATGCACAAGTTCTCTTATCTGCGCCTAAAGATCTTAATGAGCCCAGGTGGGGCGCTTACAGAGAGAAGACTAATGTAGTTGATTCTGTATTATACAGTGCTGACAACAAAAGGAAGGAGTCCAAAATTACATCTAGCATCCTAAGAGTTCATGGAATCACTCAAGAAGACTTAGATAAAGCCAAGGAAGCTAAGATTGAAAAATAACTTGAGAATACTGATGAAATCCAGAAGAAGAAGAAAGTAGAGAGAACCTCTGCGACCTCTACCACCATTGACCTAGACTCATCTCCACCTTCTATACCAAGAAAGAATTCTAGAGGAAGGAAGCAAGCACCCATAGGTCACCCATCCTCAAGAACTAAATGGAGCACAGTAAGAAATACTCAAGCTCCTCCTGAAGTAGGATTCAGACCTATCTAAATGTCTTAAAGAATAGGATTGTTAATGAAGGTAGACTAGACACACTTGCTAAGGTTTATGAAAAGTATCAAGAGATAGATAAATCTGAGATACATTCTATGATCATCTCTCATATGATTAAGTTTAAGAAATCAGTTCTAGAACTGAAAATAGTGATACCTGATAAGTTATGGAACATAATGGAAATAATGTAGAGACATGAAATTGAGGAAGATATGAGGATAAGAGAAGAAAGATTAGATAATCTTCTCCTTGTATGCTCACATGATGAGAAGGCAATTCTGTTAGATTTGGTGAAGCCTCATCTAGGAACTAAGACAAGAATACTTCATATTATGAACAAGGAATATGAGTTAGTTGGGAAAGAGACAAAAAAAGATTTTGCACATGTGTTTATGGATAGACACATGTATCCATCAATGATGCCTACAACTAAGGTAAGTCCAGCTCCTCCCAAACAGGTTACAAAACCAGTGATTCAAAATGCACCTATGACAGGTCCACAGGTTTCAACGCCCTTAGTGTCAATAACTTATGATACAACAAAAGACTTAGAAGATACTATAGTGATTGATGATATCAAGATATCCATGACAACATCTATCAATGACATGGAAAAAGTTGATAAAGCATTTGTAATCATTGAAGAGTTGTGCACTGATGATACATCTTTACAACAAGATGAAGTTCCCTCCAATGATCCAATAGACTTAAACAAAGAGAAAGATACTAAAGATAATGAGACACCAGTCAAGGAGATACCAGCAAAGAGTGAATGCATGGATACCAATCAAAATACTATATTAACTCCATCCACTTTACCATCTACTTCATTATTGTCAAGGTTAACTCCCGACTCAACAAGTTTAGATGCATGGGGAGAAGAAGACTTAATGAAGATCAACGTTCTAGCTATGGAAAAGGCCAAAGAAAAATAGGTTATGAGGAACCCTCTTTTCTTGGAATTAGTAAACATCTTGAATGATCTAGTTCCTATAGACAAGAAAGTAGCCAAAATTCAATCAGTTGAAGATGTCAACAACATTCTAAAAAGCTTCAAAGCACACTTTACAGACCTAGTAGACTCTGCTACTAGAATTGTAGAAGATGAGTTTAAAAAGGAGAGATTGAATGAATTGGTAAAGAATTTTACCTTAGACTTAAAATATTTAAATATTGGGCAATCTGTATTGAAAGAATTGGCAACTAAGGGTAAGAAGGTTATAGCAAAATGCATGGATAGAGTGAAGTTCACCTCTGAACATATCAAAAAGATAGAAGAATTAGAGATCATGGTGGACACTATTAGAAAATCAGTTGAGACATCCACCCAAGACATGAACATCTATAACAATGTCTATCAAGGACAGGTGGAAAGAATTGAAAATGCAAAATTGGAGATCAATAAGATGAGAATCAGGCAGAGCCAACTGAGGAATGCTCTAGAACCCTCTCTAGCAGTTTTGGAAGATAACATCAAATAGATTGATGCCACCATTGTCACATATGATCAAGGTCCCTGCATGGATCTGATAAAGATGGAGAAGTTAACATATGCCCTATGCGCCCATCTCCAAATAGTTGATGCAATGAAGGTATTCTGGTAGAAAGAGATCCAGTCTCTTCAGATTGTGTATCTAGATGTTTACATGGAGTAAGTATCTAGAGAATTACAAGTTTTGGAAACCTTTGTCATTAATGTCAAAGGGGGAGTAATGTATATATAGAATGTGCATATATGGGGAGAAATATATATATATATATATATATATATGTGTGTGTGTGTGTGTGTGTGTGTGTGTGTGTTAAAAGATGCAATGATTTTGTGTGTTAAGTCATTTTGAGAAACTTGGCCACATTCCTTTGTTGCCATTAATGAAAAAGGGGGAGATTGTTGGAATGTTGACTCCTAGAGGATACATGACTTATTTTGTGTTGTCATTATGGAAACAAAGTCATATTAAGTTTCTGTCAAAGATAACTTAGAAGATAAAATGACTAAGTATGGAAAATAGGACAGACAGAGTTATACAACGATCAACACATTAACGCACATGTGAGAGATCAAATCAGAGTATGTGTGTTTAGATATATGTTCTATTTGATGTATACATACTAAGTACAGACATACATGGTATGGAATGATAGTATAGACAAGTTAAAGGAAGAACAATACTACAGTTTAGGAAACAGAGCATGTAGCCGACTTCAATTTTTGGATTAGCGTGAATTGTTTTGTTGTGTAAAGGCCAAGCGCCTTTTATTAAATGTTTTTAATAATGTCTTTAGTATTTTTGTAAACATGCTTAAGCCATTTTTTTTGGAAGCATTGTGTATTATGTTTTTAGGGCTGATTATAGCGTTGATTTGAGTCGATTCTATTTAGACATGAACATATAAATATGTAATGTAAATGTATATTACAAGTGTCAAAGAAAATGTATAAAAAAGATATATAAGAGCAGTATAGTGAAGTCAATATGAGATAAAGCTCATTAAGAGAGTAAGAGCATCAACACATAAATGGAACTGATCAGACAAAAGTGTCATCACAATAGTTCATTCTTGATATAGTGTATATCAACTATCAGAAGGTTGTAGCCTTCATCTTATTAGGCAGTGAGCTCAAGCAGTGAGCCATATACCTTTAATAGGGTTTTGTAATAGACTCCTAACAGTGTCATTATACTTGGATTGTAAAGACTGCTCCTAACAAGGCAAAGGAACTTTAATAGGTTCATTATACTAGTGCAATATTTGTGGGTACTAATTCCCACCGGGGTTTTCCTTTGATCAAGGTTTCCCCATAAACATATCATGTGTTATGAGTTCTTGTGTTAAGTTTCATTGAATGTATGTTTGATTTATGTTTAAAGTGATGAAATATAATTAATAGACAAACACTTATTCACCCCCCCCCTCAGTGTTTCTAATAGATGGTATCTTATTGAGATGTTTAGAATCAGAAGAATCAGATAATTCCATACATGAAGTCCATGAAGGTATATGTGGATCACATTTGAATGGTCTCTCTCTTGCTAAGAAAATTTTGAGAATCAAGTATTATTGTCCAATAATGGAGAAATATTATGTTCAATTTATAAATCAATGCAAGAAATGTCAAATCCAAGGAAACCTCATCCATGCACCAGCAAGATATTTGTTTCCTTTCATCACACAATGGCCCTTTTTCCAATTAACATTTGATTTAACTAGACATATATATTCCTCATCTCCAAACAAACATAATTTTATCATAACTGCTATAGAATATTTCACAAAGTGGGTTGAATCTATCCCTTTCATCACTTCTACTATTAATTTTTTTTTAATGTTTATATTGAACTACATAATATCACCTCCAACAGCTCCAAGGCCCCCACCCTCAACTTTTCTCACATCTCTCCCTCCATCATAGGAATGGTCTTATCAATCTAGAGTCAGCTTGAATTACATCCAAGGCCTCTTTCCTAGACCTTATAATGATTCAAAAAACCCTAATCCTCATGGCATGTCACTAAGATCTCTACTCTTCCAACCAAGAACAACCTCCTATCAATGAGTTCTTTCAATGCACATTAAGCCTACAAGAGTAGATTCCACCAACTTAAGCCAAATTTCACACAATGATTTCAAGGTTAAACTCCATCATATATCATCATTTTACACCTATCTTGAAGGCATAGAACCACCCTTAATTAATTTTTTCATCGAGTTCCTAGATTGTAGGAATAGGCCTAATTACTCCTTGGTTACCTAACAAGACACAAAATTTGGTTTAACTCAAAAAATTTAATCAGACCCCCAAATATAACTTAGGATCTAAATACCCTTTTCCAAAAAATTAAATATTTTCAAGGTGATACTTCTCCAATTCATCTGCACAACACCTTAAACCAATTAGGAATTTTGTCCTTAAAAATAGGGCTAATTGACCTTTACTCTGGTTTTGCCTTCACAACCTGATGAAATCAACTCACAAGTTTCCTCCACTTCATAGAGGGTCATATCACCTCTCTTTTATCATTCTCTATTCATTGGATTATTTCTACCAATCTAACCCTGCAATTTGTGTTTTATGTCTCTCTATTTCCCTAGTCAGGCTATAGCCAAGCTCGCCTACGACAAGAGCTCAAAAATCAACCCTATCACTTATACTCCTAAAAAAAAAGGAAAAGTATGTGAAATGACACCTATTTTGTTCTATCTAGGCCCATTTTAATTACCATGGATTAAATATCCTTGAAGAGTCATTTTCTATGTACACTCCAAAATTGGACTAGAGAACACCAGTTAGAAGAAAATTTAAAAAGAAACTACAAAATGAAAACTATATGATAATATAACTCCACATAGAGTTAAGTAAAATAATGAGAATATATTTACAAAGGAAATAAAATAAAACTAATCCATTTACATTTCTATTCAATCCAAAATGCTCTAAATCTGTTATAGTGTCAGTCTGTAACCTTGTAATGAATGAAAATTCAATCAAAATGGCATCCAACCTTTGTATATTGCCATAGAAGTGCTTATATAGACCTATTTTGACCAAAAAAAACAATCCAAATGATCAGTAACTATCTTTAGGACAAAAAAAAGTTTTTATGCGAAGTTGTCGAGCAACGTTTAGAAGTTTCAAATGTTGCTTTGAGCAACTTTACATCTTTTTGCATCTTTTTGACAAAGTTGATTTTTGATGGTTTTAACTCTATAGATATGTCCCAAAAGGTCTCAAATCAACTCCTAAGACTCAAAACAACATAAAGACACTCTTATAAGCATCTAGATTGTCCATTCCACATTTTAACCCAATTTGCCATTTTGGACATTACAAAGAGTGGATGAAAAAATAATTTTCCAAGACAAACTAAAAAAACCCTAAACCACTTCAAAATCATCCTAAACTTCCCTAAATTGACTAAGAAAATAGGATAGATGACAAAAAAACCAAAATAAGGGATTTTAACCCTAGGTGCTACCACACCATTCTCCCCTAAACAAAAAGAAATCAACTTGCATTTGTGGTAATCATGTTAGGATCTATGCCTAACTTTTAAAAATATGTCTCTAGTACCCTTGTAGCCTTTGAATCTTCTTTTCTTTGCTACTTTACTAGGTGCTCCATGTACACTTAGGTTCTAGTCTACATTGGGCTTTGGTATGACTAGAAGTTTCAATGCCTTTATTTCCTTTGCATCTTTTTAATGACCATGGTATCCTTTTTGAGTTGGTCCTTTGTAGGACACTAAATTTGCAACATTAAAGACTCAAGAACTCCTAAGTCTGCAGGTAACTCAAATTTGTAAGCATTAGGTCCATACTTTGCTAGAATGACATAAGGGCCTATTTTCATCATCTGAAGCTTATTGGGAATACCTTTTTGTAACCTTTCTTTGTTTAAGTGGACCATTACCAAGTCTCCAACCTATATTTGAACATCTCTTTCCTCTCATCCATCTTCTTCTTGGTGTGAGTAGTGCTCTCTACTAATGCTTGTTTCACTATTTCATGGACCTCCTTCATAGACTGAGAAAATTCCTCAGCATAGCCACTCTTATTTGCATTTATCCCAAGGTCTCTTCATTCAGATATAACCCTAGGATGAATCCCATAGACTACTTCAAAGGGGATTTTACCTGTGGATATATTTATGGTGTCATTGTAAGAAAACTCTACTTGAGAAAGTAACTAATCGCATGTCTGTCCATACTGTCTGGTGAGATACCTTAAGAGGTTTCCTAGGCTTCTATTCACCACCTTAGTGTATCCATCTATTTTTGGATGATATGAAGAACTAAAAGAAATATTTTTACCAAGATTTTTCCATAAGGTCTTCTAGAAATGACTCATAAATTCTAAGTTCCTAGCTGATATAATGCTTAAAGGTTATCCATGGATTATGACTGCTTCCCTAAAGAAGAGAATCACTATATATCATGCATCATGGGTGGTCTTACATGGCACAAAATGGGCCATCTTTTTGAATCTATCCACAATCACATAGATACTATCCAATCCCTATTTTGTCTTGGGAAGTCCAACCACAAAGTCTATGTTGAGTCACTCCCAAGGTCTAGTTGGAATTGGAAAGGGTTGACACAAACCTATATTTAATGAAGTCTCCTTAGCTTTTTGATAGACTATACAAGTCTCTACATACTTCTGGATATCCCTATTCATCTTCAACCAATAATAGAATCTTTTAACCAGTTCTAATATCTTATGAACCCCAAAATATCCACTAAGTGAACCATTATGTTTTTCTTGCACTAGGTTCTCTCTCATTGAACCTATAGGAACAGAGAGTTTCCCTCCCCTAAAAAAAAGACCTTCTTAGAGAGTTAAATCTGAGTACTCACCATCAAAATGGTTTTGGAACTCTTTACACACCTTATAAGTTGTTGAGAAGTTGTCATCCTCTAGATAAAATTCTTTAAAACTATCTATGCCAATGCTCCTTAATTGGATTTATTGAACTATGAGAAATATCCTATTCAATGCAACTACCACCTTATTTCAGAGTCCCTTCATGTTCTTGATAGCGAAGGCTTAGGCTTAGATATACTCCACCTACTCCACCTACTTGTGACTTAGCTTATCCTGTGAATTTAGGAAGCTCAATGCCTGATTGTTAGTATAAACCACAAATTATTTAGGAAGGAGGTAATGCCTCCACTTCCTCAATGCTTTTACTAATGCATATAACTCCAAATCATATGAGGAGTACTTCTTCTTCACATCACTAATTTTTTCACTGTGAAAAGCCATTGGCTTTCCTTCTTGACTCAAAACTGGACCTATGTCAATATTACTAGCATCACATTCAATAGTAAACAATTTCTCAAAACTAGGAATTCTTTCATCCTTAGTGTAGACGTCCAAAATCGTCCTTATATTAATTTAATTAATATTCCCATAGCACTATAATTAATTTTAATTAATTATATCTGTTATATTCTTCTATCTATTTAATTAAATTTATTTAATTAAACATGATTCACTTCCTTTAAGTATTTAAATTTAATTTAAAAACTACTCTTGCTAATGTATTAATTTTATTAATGCATCACCCTTCATAAATTCCCCTTTTAAATAAATTTTAATTTATTTATTCCCTCACAATCTTAATATTCTTCTAAACCCAATTAATTCAAATTTAATTTGGATTAAATTAAAAAAAGCTATTAAACCTACCTAGCAACCTACCCTATTCCTACTCTACACTACCTATTCCTCTTAAATAATCCTACTTTCCCACCTAATCACACACTAATCACACTTAAAGTGTGATTCCTACACTTTT
>MU226057.1:90589-123488 GCA_018584345.1 Thuja plicata | reverse complement strand
CAAGCTCATCGGAGGTTGTGGTTTAAACCTTTGTTTTGAGATTTCATGTAAGCATGCTAACCCTTGTTTAAATCTTGTTATTTTGATAACTAATCCTAATGTTTGCATGTTCTAGTGTTGTCTCTTGTAGGTAGGTTTCTATCACATACACTTAGGACATCAAATCTCCCTCTTAGGCTTTCTATCTTTTCTCTTAGTACATTTGCATCTCCTCCATGTACCAGCTTCAACTACATTTTCTTTGCAGAGGTGCATGTTTTGACATCTTCAAACTCAGCATCAGAGAGTGATGATGCAAGTTCTATCATCCTGCAGTTATGCTCATGCTCTACTCTTAATTTCTCAAGAGTGTGAGGTCCTATAGGAAACACATATTCAGTATCTAAGTATTGAACAATATCGTTTCCAATACTTGATAGGTGGAGTCTTATTTTGCTTTTCCATGATACTTGGGCACATCTTGTCTCTTCATCTTGTGGTCTTTAGCTTGAGCTGTTAAACTCCATTTCTAAGAAAACAAGCTATGATACCAATTGTTAGTAATAATTGAGAGGGGGGGTGAATCAGTGGCCTAAAAAATATTCCAATAATCAACCCAAAAACTTAGTACCACAATATTAAGCCTCTAGTTATCTTTAGTCCTATAAGATGAATGCCTTCAAATACTATTATCAAATTACTACTGCTTGGAATTTTTTGTTAAACCTTATACTGTATGTTTATTGAATAGTAGTCTATTAATTGATAGAAAGATAGTAAATTATCTAGAGTATACCGATTAATCCAAATTAGCTATGTGTAATGTAAAACACTAAAGTAGTGACTCATAAACACATTGACACAGATTTTTAACGTGGAAACCTTGTTAAGGGAAAAAACACTTAGGACCGGTAACCAAAAATTTTCACTCTTCTGAAGTGAGCTCTGTGAAGAGCCAATCTTGTTAAAGGTTACAATCACACTGTTAGTGATGACATGTAATTGATTAAATGTTTGAATATGTTAAGTTGATAATCATGCAAGACATTAAATCAGTTAATGTATTGTATTATCATTAATGTCAAGCTAATATATTCTGTATGGTCATGAAAAAAATGCCAAAGACTTTAGAGAACCAAAGGAATGAAGGCTATGCTATTAGTAATGTATACAAATCAAGTATTCACTAAGTGACAAACACCACCAAAGCAGTGCACCTGACGGACGGAGAAAAAGAACAAAGTCACAGTGTTACCCGACAAGAAAATGCACAGCACTATCGATGAGCAGAGTTACAGTGTTGCCCAACGAGCAAAGAACAGAGTAACCAGATGGAATAAAATATAGTGTTTCCTGACGGATAGAGATCATGAATCTCATTGGAGTCTTGCTTACCGAATAGTTAGTTGTCACCGATGACTAGTTGCAGTGGTGACCAACAGAACATAGAGTCCAGAAAATGACAAAATATCTAGCTGGCAGAGCTAAATATAGACTTAACTGGTTGTCTAATTTGTTTTATTCGACCAGAGATAAGTGATTGATTTAAAGCTGATTTGTACAGTTGGCAAGAATATATCTATGAGACAAATCAGGAGTTATTCTTTAAATCTAATTGGCTGGATTGTTTATCATGCCAAGAATCAAGAATCAAGAACCAAGAAACAAAGAATATTATGTCTATATAAGAGACAAGCTTAATTCATTTACAAGAAGGATTAAGGGGAGTGAATATAAAGAGGATGCTAAAGAGAAACTGATGAAGAACTACTTCATGCAGTACTTTCCAAACAAGCTAAAGGAGAGCTAAGGAATTCTGCAGACAACCGACGAACAGTGAGCACAACATCACATAGCAGAAAGTATGGAGCACAAGGATTGAATTGACATATTGGTTAGAGAGGTAATGTACTTAAATAGATCTAAAAATCTATAATTTAAGTTGCAATATGAACAGGTCATAATGTTTTAGTTTAACCATTGAAGCATCAAGTCTCTTAACCGAGTAGGACTTAACAATCTTCTATATATTGAGGTACATCCCAAGGAGTGCCAAAAATGTTGATTTATGAAAGTAGCTTTGGATATGCCTGATGCCTATTGACAGTCTAAGAGAGAGGCTGATTTAAGGATGGAAGCATTAGATGCTTGATACTAAGTGACAATCTCTATGTATAAAATTCTCTAACAAGGTCACACCTAACAGTGTGTTTGTAACCTTTAACACGGTTGGCTCTTAACATGGCTCACTTTAGGAGAGTGAAAATTTGGGGTACCGGTCCTAGTGGTTTTTCCCTTAACAGGGTTTCCACGTTAAAATCCATGTGTTATGTGTGTATGATTCATTTCTTTAATATTTTGTATCTTACATAATTCATTTTGGATATATCAGTATACTCTGCATATTTACTATATTTCGGTAAATAGATGACTACTTATCAATAAACATTAAGAAGAAGGTTTAACAGAGTAATTCGACAAGTAGTAAATTGATATAATTTATTCAAGGCATTCATCTTGTAGGACAAAAGATTACTTGAGAAATAATTTGTGGTTATAAGTGTTGAAGGGTTGATTTAAGGATTAATTTAAGTCCACTGATTCACCCCCCCTCTCAGTTATTACTAATAGTTAGGTGTGACCTTGTTAGAGGATTTAAAAGTTTAGTCTGTCACTTGATATCAGGAATCTCTATGCTACCTTCCTTGATCAAACACTCACTTGGCCTATCAATAGGTATCTGAAATCTCATGCTATCTTCATGATCAAACTTTTTGATACTCATTGGGATGTATCTCAATATAGAAAGGATCTTTAAATCCTAGTCGGTTAAGAGACTTTCTGAATCAATGGTTAAACTAAAACAGTATGATCTGTTCACATATACAACTTATACTTGCAGATTTTTAGATCTATTGTAATCTCATAAAACTAATATGATCAATATATCCCTTTTTATACCTTTGCTCCACTTTGATTCTGGTCGGTGATGTTGTGCTCTGTTGCTCAATGCCTGCTTAAAAATTTAGCTCTTTCCTCAACTTGATTGATCAGGACTACATGAAGTTTTTCTTCATCAGTTTCTCTTCAACATCCTCTTTTCATTCATTCACCCACTCAATTCGTAATGAATTTAGTTGTCTCTTTTATAGATATGATATCACTATTGTTAGGTTCTTGATTTTCCGTATCTTGGCATAATCCACATTTCTTGTCAATTATATTTAAAGAAAAACTCATGTTTTATCTCACAGTGATCTTCTTGCCAACTAAACAAAAAAACTTTAAATCCTTTACTTGTCTCTGGCTTTATCTTATTGATGAAAACAAAGATACTATGAGTTAAGTCCATATTTAGCTCTATTAGCTAGATATTTTGTCATTTCTGAACTCAAGTTAATTTCAGTGTTTTAACTCTTTGATATCTTCGGTCAACACTCTAGTTCTCCTCGGGCTTGTGCATTGGTTTACACCATGTTTTTGGCAATCGGTTATGCTTGTGATTATGCTCGTCGGTAATGTTTGTTGATATTCTTGCTCTGGAATCACTGTGACTTGACTTTTGGTGATCTCTATCCATAAGGTTACACTAGTTGTCGATATTTGAAGTCACCTTGTGAATGCTTGTCTTTTATGCATTACTGATAGCATAATATTTTTCTAGGACAGGCAGAGAAATGAAATTCATTTACTCAAATGAATACAAATAACACGAGTGATGTAAGTCTTAATTATGAGGAATTAATCCTTTGCAAAGCCACTTGGTGTTGTAATACTTTTTTGCACAGATTTTGGGGGCTCACAAAAATTGAGGAGTACATTATTGAAAAGGAGAACAACGGAAATATCAAGCACATAGAGAGCCAGAGCAACATTGTTAGAATATACAAAATGGGTGGAGGGAAGAAAAGACATAAACCTGCTGATTGTAGCGAATGGAAGCAGAATGAAAAAGTCTAGGAAATCCTCCATAAGGGGAATTTTGCAGCGTATATGGAGAAGCTTCATGGGGGAAACCCTACAATTACCAGTTTCTTCATGCATAACTAGAAAAAAGGAAAGATCAATTTCAACAATCAATGGATAGAAATCACTAAGGAACTTATTGCAGAGGCCACTAGTCTCCCTATGAATGGCATGAAATTTTACCATGACCATAGTTATTCTGATAAAGCATATGAGCGGTTCTCTGAGAATGAGGAGGAGGCTGACAGACTTGCGAAGAAGGTAGGAGGTTTCTTTAGTACTACTAATATCAGCCGCCCTTGGCATTTTGTGTTATATGCATCTATCTATTATCTTACCCTAGATGGAAAATTTACTAGAGCCTACGGGCATCACTTCGTCATCTTGAATTATTTTAGGCATAATGAAGAAATTAGCATTCCTTTCTATCTCATGAGATCTCTAAATGTCACTATTAAGGAGTTTCAGAAAAACCCTTTTGGGGATCATGCCTGCCACCAAGGTTTAATGTTTCTCATTTATGATGTTTTAAAAATGAGGAAGCTAGATAAAATAGTAGGTAAGGGTAAAATTCTTAACGATGTGGAGATTGAGGATGAAGAGTCAGGAGAAAGATTTGATGATGACACTGAGGATGAGAACATTCCTAGTATCAGGGGTAAGGGAAGCTTGAAGGGTAGCTCTTCAAAGATTTCCAAGAAAAAGTTGGAGAATGAGGATATGAACCCTAATTTGGAGGGTTTCAGAACTGAAGATGAGGAAGCCCCCAAAAGCCAGAGAAAAAGGAAAGCTTATCTCATGAATAAGATTTCAGCCTTTAATAAATCAAAGAGGAATAAGGGTATCCTCATTTCCTCTGACGAGGAGGACCCTGATCATGAGAGTCTGGAAAAAAAGGAGAAGGTGAAGAAAGAAAAGGAAAATACTAACACTAAGATCGAGGAAAAAGAGGTTAGTCTTCCAAAAAAGGTTAATACTAATACTATATGGAATAATAAGGAAAGCTTCAACATTGGCATAGACTAGAAAGATAGCATCCTCTCTTTTGGTAGGTTCATGGCTACCATAGCACAAGATATTATGAAAATGAAGACTGATATCAATGAACAGGCTAAGACTGTGAGTATGATAAAAGTTGCTACCTTTAGGGAAGAGTCTATGGCAACCAACTTGAAGAACTGGACTAAAGCTGTTAAAAAAGGTGAAGCCTTTGGGGAGTTGGGCACTAAAGTGTTGACCATGGAGGATAAGATTAACAACAAAGATGTGGAAGTTAGCAATATTGAGGAGCGTCTGTCCTCACTAGAAGGTAATATGGAAAAAAATGGTTCTGATGGTTAGAAAAATTTGCGAGCAAAGCTTTAATATTTTGAAAGTGTTTGTTGAGAAATGCAAGAACCTGATAGAGAGATTTGAGGCCAATGGAGGGGAGGAGAGTAAGGACCCCAAAGAGGGGCTGGGTACTAGAATCCATACTCGTTCAAGCATAATCAAGAAAGACACAGATCTCGAAGACCTCAGGATTTTGGTGGATAATATGGAGCTCCTTGCGGAGCAGGAAAAACACTTGATGGAGACCAGCTAGTTCCCTATGCACTTTCTTTTGTTTTTTGGCTATCTTTTCCTCTGACGCCGTCTTTTTCTATTTTTTGGGCTTGTAGGGCCTAGTGCCCATGTTTCTCTTTTGTCCCATTTTTTGGTATTTTGACTGATCAACTATGTCTATCTTCTGATCTTTTGTACAAGGTTTTGGGACCTTTCAAATCCTTCTTTTACTTAATCAAAACAAAGCATATTACCATCAAGTATCATTATTTGAGAGAACAAGTTCAGAAAAAAGTGGTGATACTTGAGTGTGTGCAATCAAAGGAACAATTGGTTGATATTTTCACCAATCCACTGCCCAAAGATGCATTTGTGTACGTGATAAGGAGACTAGGGGTCAAAGCCTTCTCTACTAGTTAGTAAGCTGACTAGAAGGCTGCATCAACCTACATATTATCGTAATAACATTCATTATTGATGCAAGCAAAGAGATGAACTTCGAAGCTAAATCTATATATAGACAGTTATATATATATATATATATATATATATATATATATCTTCACCAAGCACCAGAGCATACTGTTGTATTACTGATGGATAAGGGAAATTCAAGGAATATATTATGGATAGAGAGAAAGTTTGCTTCACATTAATGTCAGATAATTGTGAGATATTTGTTTGGCATTGCTGTCAAAGGGAGAGAAATTATCCATATTATGACATCCTTCTAGAAAGGGAGAGAGTATCCATTATCACACTACTCCAACAGGGAGAATTTATATCCTTAGGGAGAGAGATTGTATGGAAATATTATACAAAGGGAGAGTTGTTGACAAGTGAAACAGAAAACACCAAAAGAAAGGAGAAAAATCAAAGGGAGAGAGTTTGACACAAAAGGAGAACATATCATACCAGAGAAAGAAAGATTATACATCCATCCAATGAAGGGATTAAAGATAGATAAAGAGAGCTACAAGAATCAAATCTAAGCTAAAATAGAGCTTATCGATGGTCAAACATTTATCGGTTAACAGAACAAAAGATTGGTAGTTTGATGAATCTCAACTGTTGTATTTCATATTGTATTAGAAATAGTATAGTATGATAATATAGTATGTTTCCATCAATGCCAAAGGGATAGATTGATGACATGAACTCTGATTAAATGTTTGAATATGTTAAGTTGATAACCATGCAAGACATTAAATCAATTAATGTATTGTATTGTCATTAATGTCAACCTAATATAATCTATATGGTCATGGAAACAATGCCAAAGACTTTAGAGAACCAAAGGAACCAAGGCTATGCTATCCGTAATGCATAAAAATCAAGTATTCACTAAGTGACAAACAACACCGACAGAGTGCACCCAATGGATAGAGAAAAAGAACAAAGTCACAGTGATACCCGACAAGGAAATGCACATCACTACCAATGAGCAGAGTCGCAGTTTTTCCTAATGAGAAAAGCACAGAGTAACCCAATGGAAGAAAATATAGTGTTTCCCAACATATAGAGATCACAAAGCTAACTAGAGTCTCACCGACATAACAGTCAGTTATCACCGATGAATAACAGTGGTGTTGACCGACAGAATAGAGAGTTCAGAAAATGACAAATTATCTAGCTGGCAGAGCTAAATATAGACTTAACTAGTTTCCTACTTTGTTTTATTCGACTAGATATAAGTGATTGATTTAAAGATGATTTGTACAGTTGGAAAGAAGATATCTATGAGACAAATTAAGAGTTATGTTTTAAATCTAATTGGCAAGATTTTTTATCATGCCAAGAATCAAGAATCAAGAACCAAGAAACAAAGAATATTATGTCTATATAACAGACAAGCTTAATTCATTTACAAGCAAGATTAAGGGGAGTGAATATAAAGAGGATGCTAAAGAGAAATTGATGAAGAACTACTTCATGCATTACTTACCAAACAAGCTGAAGGAGAGCTAAGGAATTCTGCAAGCAACCGACAAACATTGAGCACAACATCACAGAGAAGAAAGTATGGAGCATAACGATTGAATTGACATATTGGTCATAGAGGCAATGTACTTAAATAGATCTAAAAATATGCAATTTAAGTTGTAATATGAACACGTCATAATGTTTCAGTTTAACCATTAAAGCATCAAGTCTCATAACTAAGCAAGACTTAACAGTCTTCTATATATTGAGGTACATCCCAAGGAGTGCCAAAAAGGTTGAGTCATGAAAGTATCATTGGATATGCCCAATGCCTATTGATAGTCTAAGAGAGGTTGATTCAAGGATGGCAACATTAGATGCCTGATACTAAGTGACAACCTCTATGTATAAAATCCTTTAACAAGGTCACACCTAACAGTGTGTTTGTAACCTTTAATAGGGTTGGCTCTTAATAGGGCTCACTTCAAAAGAGTAACAATTTGGGGTACTGGTCCCAGTGGTTTTTCCCTTAATAGGGTTTCCACGTTAAAATCCATGTGTTATGTGTGTATGATTCATTTCTTTACTATTTTTTATCTTACATAATTCATTCTGGATATATCGGTATACTTTGCATATTTACTTTATTTTGGTAAATAGATGACTGTGTATCGATAAACATTAAGAAAAAGGTTTAACAGAGCAATCTGACAAGTAGTAAATTGATATAAGTTTTTCAAGGCATTCATCTTGTAGGACAGAAGATAACTTGAGAAATAATTTGTGGTCATAAGTGTTGAAGGGTTGATTTAAAGATTAATTTGAGGCCACTGATTCACCCCTCATCTTAGTTATTACTAACAGTTAGGTGTGACCTTGTTAGAGGATTTAAAAGTTTAGTCTGTCACTTGATATCGGGAATCTCTATGCTACCTTCCTTGATCAAACACTCATTTGGCCTATCAATAGGTATCTGACATCTCATGCTATCTTCATGATCAAAATTTTTGATACTCATTGGGATGTATCTCAATATAGAAAGGATCTTTAAATCCCACTTAGTTAAGAGAATTTCTAAATCAATGGTTAAACTAAAATAATATGATCGGTTCACATATACAACTTATACTTGCAGATTTTTAGATCTATTGTAATCTCATAAAACTAATATGATCAATATATCTTGTTTTATACCTTTTCTCCACTTTGATTCTGGTCAATGATGTTGTGCTCTATTGCTTAGTGCCTGCATAAAACTTTATCTCTTTCCTCAGCTTGATTTACTAGGACTACATGAAGTTGTTCTTCATCAGTTTCTCTTCAGCATCCTCTTTTCATTTATTCACCCACTCAATTTGTAATGAATTTAGTTGTCTCTTTTATAGATATGATATCACTATTGTTAGGTTCTTGATTTTCCATATCTTGGCATGATCCACATTTCTTGTCAATTAGATTTAAAGAAAAACTCATGTATTATCTCACAGTGATCTTCTTTCCAACTAAATAAACCAACTTTAAATCCTTTACTTACCTCTGGCTTTATCTTATTGATGAAAAAAAAGATACTATGAGTTAAGTCCATATTTAGCTCTGTCAGCTAGATATTTTGTCATTTCTGAACTCAAGTTAATTTCAGTGTTTTAACTCTTTGATATCTTCGGTCAACACTCTAGCTCTCCTCGGGCTTCTCCGTTGGTTTACACTATGTTTTTGGCCATCGGTTAAGCTTGTGATTATGCTCATCAGTAATGTTCATCGATGTTCTTGCTCAAGAATCACTGTGACTTGACTTTCAGTGATCTCTGTCTGTAAGGTTCCACTAGTTGTCGATTTTTGAAGGCACCTTGTGAATGCTTATCTTTTATGCATTACTGATAGCATAATATTTTTCTATTTGATTGTCTAAAGTCTTTGACACTTTGATTATAACCAATTAGATTATATCAAGTTGACATCAATGAAAATAAAATCCATTAACTAATTTAATGTCTTGCATTATCCTTCTACATTTCAGTGAACAACATAATATCTTCAAACATTCAATCAGTTAAATTTCATCACCAAGGACACTGAAGAGGTAAAAAAGGCTATAGATAAAGATAAGGTTGATGTAGAGACATATAATACCAACCAATAGGTTCATACCAAGAAGCATACCAAAGGCACAACTCCTCCCAAGAAATCACCAAGGACAACAAAGAAAGAAAAGGAACTTGCTATAATCCTTCATTCCCCTGCTTCCAACACTATACCAAAGAAGAAGAAGAAGAGTAAGGCACCAGTAACACTTGATGAAATAATAGATATACCCGACTATAATCCAAGAAAATTGGATCCCACGTCACTAACCATGTATGGAGAACTATGCAAAAGGAAGGAAATATAGGAGAAGCTCAAGAAGGAGCACGAAATTCACAGGTCGTGGATACTACAAAGTAAATACTATTGCAAATAGTACCTAACACTCAAATTGATCAAAATGCACCCATTATTGATTAGCTAGCAGTTCTTATTGAGGCCATAACATCATAGAATGTAGAAGCTGACAAGGTAATTGAGGAATGTGTAGAAGAGAAGTGTCACTACAAGCTCACAGAGAAGATCAGCCAAGAAGTGGTAGAAAACAAGGTAAAACTTTCTAAGCTAGTAAAAACATTGGAGATAGCTAAAATTGATGAAGATCTTAACACTATTGCACAAAGTCTCACAACTAAGGAAAATGCATTCCAATTATATTATGAGAAGATTGTAGAATCAAAAGGGTTGAGACTTGAGATTCAAAAGGCTAAAAGTAACATCAGAGATGAGGTAACCGAGCTCTAAGCTATGTTACAACCAAATCTCACATTGTTGTTGAAACACATGACTTTAGAAAAGACATTAATTGCCACCCCAGAGATGTCAATAACCAAGAGTATATATGACATGCATGCTAGAGCACCTCAAGAAGAAATGGGAGAAGTAGATGTCAGACATTCAAAAATCCCATGCCCACATATTTGACAAGCTCTAAGTACTACACCTTTGTCATTATTTTCAAAAAAAGTGGGAAAATATATGTATACATTAAAAAGGGGGAAAATGTATATACCTTACAAAAAAGGATAACATGTCAAAGGCCAAAGAGGGAAATACACAAAGGAGAAAACATGTACATACAATGTACTGAGGAATGCATATAGGGGGAGTTATTAACAAGGTAAACACTTGGTGTATATAATTAACATATCAGTTTACACATATCAGTTTTTGATACTAATGTCAAAGGGGGAGATTGATAATACTAAAGGATCATAATTTGTCATTAGTATACAAGGAAATATTTTTTGGACTATCGGTTACATGATCAATGAGTGACAACATTCAGTCAAGTGCAGACATAACCAAAACAATCAATCGTAGAGGTCATCGAATAGTCAAGCACAATGATTACCAAAATTAGTGAACACCAATAACAATATCACTGATAGATATTTCAAAGAGTAAATCGAGAGCATAGTTCATAGAGTAACTTGAGAACACAGTCTATAGAGCATACCGAGCACTATTCTACCAAGAGACAGTTTTATTTGTGATAAAAGTGGATCTGAGATACACTATAGCTAAAACACTGTAGTTTTAAATTATATTTATGCTTAGCTATAAAACCATTTCTTGAGGATCAATTAAAGCATAATTAATCATTTTAATCAGTCTAACTAATTGTAAACATGCAAACCAGGAGATCAAGGTCAAGTTGTAAACCTTTGATCATAGAGTTTTTCTTGTAAAGCATGAAACCTAATTAGGTCAAAACCTTTGTATATATAGATGTATAATCATTCAAGAACATGATGATTGTAGCTAAAGAAGACATCTATGGATCAGACAATGAGTCTCATGCAGAAGGACACAAAAGGAAGAATTTAGTTATGAAGAACTAGATTCAAGGCTACTGAGAATAACATAGGTATTATTCATCACAACAAGGTGATATTATTTTTGTGAGCTTAATGGATCTATATTCAGCAATTCAAGATTTCAAGTCATCAGGTCATAATTATTTATGTCTACTCTCTAACAATTTTAGCAAATAGAAGAAATATTTCAAGAAGGTGGACTTAACAGTCTTATTTTAAATCTCTTAATCGAGCGCACACATACATTATGTTTCTAAAATATTTTAACTGAGTAGACTTAACAAGTATAACATGTTACTCCTAATAGGGTAAGATCATCAGAAGTAATCACACTTGTGTCCTTAACCGACACCTTCCATTCTACATATAGTGAAGCTTTGTGGGTTTCATCCCCACCGTAGTTTTTACCTTCTAACAGGGGTTTTCTACAATACCAATCCTTGTGTTATGTGTAACTAAGTTTCATGAATGTTTCTATGATTATTTACATGCACTTACATTTATGTTATGATATTACATGCATAAGTTAGAAAAGCAATATGGTCGGTAATGCAAGAAAAGATTACTAAGGCTAATTGATAAAAGTTTTAAGAGTACTGATTCACCCCTCCCCTCTTAGCACACACCATTCCATTATTCCAATAGGTTTAGCATATTGAAATATTGAAAATTATTGTCTCATTTAAAGATGAGTTGGCAAACAAATACCAGGTCCTACTATAGAAATAATCTAGAGAGTAATATTGGAGAATAAATCCATACACCTGGTAGGAAACAATGGTCTAAAAGGGGTGGGTCTAACCATAACTCCCCTAAATTTTCAAAAGGGAGAATGGAAACCCCTATTCCTAAGAGAGTTTCATCTTCATCTAAAAGTGATGAGCATTCAAGGCCAAATGACCCTTATATAGCTGATACATCTTTTGATCCCTTCAAAGATGGAGAGATTACAAATGCAGGTTTCTTCCCTGCAAAAGAAACTCTAGACCAACAAGGAGAAACATCTACTGCTGAGATTGCATCCTATGATTCTGAAAAATTGCATAATGAGGTTCTATCTTTGAGGAGAAACAAGTGTGAGCAAGAATAAAAAATAGAAAATGTAAGAAATAAGTGTGATCAGGTTGTATGACTTGTTAGTTGAAAGAGAAGAGCTCTTGAAAGAAACAAAGAGAAATGACCTTAAATCCAAAAGTCTAAATGAGGAGGTCAAGGGTTTGGATGAAGATTTGTTTGGTGATCTTGGAGCATTGAGGCAACAAACTGCTAATAACAAATAAAATCCCAAGAAAGATGAATTTGAAGGAAAGGGACATGTTTTGAGGCAATTGCATCCATATGAGATTGAGAAAAATGAAAAGCTCAAGAGAAATGACAAGGATGTCTTTGAAAAAGGTAAGAAGAAAGTGGTTGGTATAAGTATAAAGGAACCCAAGAAAAGAAAAGCTACCCCTGCTGGTATGACCCAATTTGACATAGAACTTGAAAAAGATAGAAAGGCTAAAGAAGATTTAGCTAAGCAGCTAAAAAAAATGAAGTTGGAGGCTGCTGCAGCTGACGTGAAAATGAGAATAGCTTTCTTGCATTCTACACTAAATACTACTACAAGTAGTTCAGTGCTAGTTGTCACTGGGACACTACAACAGAAGCTACTGGGTGTTTCAATGCCAAATGCTCAAGTTTCTGCTCCAAATCTAAATGCTCAGTTTTCTTCTCCTAAGCAAGGTTCTCCTCAACCTGGTCAAAATCAAGGATTTTTTGCATGCACAAGTGGAAATAAATTCCTTGGAAATATTCAAAGAAGACCTATCCATTTGGATATATATCATCCTCTTTTCTTTGATGGCATCCCTGGTCATCCAAATATGATCCCAGATGAGATAAGAGACCAAATCCCTTAAAATATAAACAATCCTTTTATATTTATATTTAATAACCTAGATGTTTATCATTTGGATTGAAGAATACACGTAATTTTGTTAATTCCTTGAAGATTGAATCATTAGGTCAGCCTTCTTGAGTTTAGAACTTGAATAGAAGAAGGATGAGAATGCTTATTTCACTGATATTTTCTTTTGCCAAGTTCATGGTTTGGCTTGTAAATCTCTGCATGAGATTGGTTATTATCATTTTTAGAATGTGTTACCAATTGTTGTAGTAAAAGGCAAGAGAAAATCAATGTAAATCCTTGATCCACTGTCAAATTTATTGAGAAGCAATAAATTGTAAAAGGTACACCCGCCTAAGTCTATGGACCTCAAAGAAGGAGGATCAAATCCTCATCAATTAGACTTTTCCTTGTTTGAATCAAGTCTTTGGAATCATAGAGTCAAGCATTAATACTTAATAAAGGTTCTACAAGAAAAATATCTAAAAAAATGGTGACTCTACTGGGGAGAAGTGGATTATAGCAATAGGGTTTCAAAGTTCATAGTAACTAATTTTCTATGCATCCATTTTTTGATTGGTTTGTAAAATTTTCCCATACTTGTTATGGGCAGTGACTCTATACTTTGTGGATTCTAGTTTTGGATTAACATATTAAAATATTGAAAATTCTTGTCTGATTTAAAGATGATTCAAAAAAGAAAAACTAGGTCCTACTATAGAAATAATCCAGAGAGTAATATTGGAGAAGAACTCCATACACCTAATAGGAAACAATGGTCTAAAAGGGGTGGGTCCAACCATAACTCCCCTAAATTTTCAAAAGGGAGAATGGAAACCCCTGTTCTTAAGAGAGTTTCATCTTCATCTGAAAGTGATGAGCATTCAAGGCCAAATGGCCCTTATATAGCTGATACATATTTTGATCCCTTTAGAGATGGAGAGATGACATATGCAAGCTTCTTCCCTGCAGAAGAAACTCTAGACCAACAAGGAGAAATGTCTGCTGCTAAGATTGCATCCTATGATTTTGAAGAATTGCATGATGAGGTTCTAGCTTTGAGGAGAAATAAGCGTGAGCAAGAATAAAAAATAGAAAATGCAAGAAAGAAGCTTGAGAATGAATTGTATGACTTCTTAGTTGAGAGAGAAGAGCTCTTGGAAGAAACAAAGAGAAATGAGCTTAAAGACAAAAGTCTAAATGATGATGTTAAGGGTTTGGATGAAGATTTTTTTGGTGATCTTGTATCCTTGAGGCAACAAGATGATAATAACAAATCAAATCCTAAGAAAGATGAATTTGAAGGAGAGGGACCTGTTTGTAGGCAGTTGCATCCATATGAGATTGAGAAGAATACAAATCTCAAGAGAAATGACAAGGATGTCTCTAACAAAGGTAAGCAGAAAGTGGTTGGTATAAGTATAAATGAACCCAAGAAAAGAAAAGCTACCCATGCTAATATGACCCAAGTTGACATAGAACTTGAACAAGATAGAAAGGCTAAAGAAGACTTAGCTAAGCAACTTAAAAAAATGGAGTTGGAGGCTACTCCAAATGACATGAAAATGAGAATAGATTTCTTGCATGATACAACAAATACTACTACAAGTAGTTTAGTGCCAGTTGTCACTAAGATACTACAAAAGAACCCAACAGTTGGTTCAATGCCAAATGCTCAATTTTTTTCTCCAAATCCAAATGCTCAAATTTTTGCCTTTAAGAAAGGTGCTCCTCAACCTGCTCAAAATCAAGGAGGTGCTGCATGCACAAGTGGAAATAAAACCCTAGTAAATTTTCAAAGAAGACCTGTCCATTTGGATATATATCATCCTTTGTTCTTTGATGGCATCCCTGGCCATCCAAACATGATCCCGGATGAGGTAAGAGACCAAATCCCTAGGTTCACTAGTAGTAATGTTGTTTCTTGTGAAGAACTTTTGAAAGCTTTCAATGATAATATCACTAATTTTGAGATTGAGAATGAAGATTTTACAACAAAACTTTTTGTCCAATCTTCAATAGAAGATGCTAGGGACTGATTTAGAAATTCAGCATCTTGGGATGAATTTGTCAGATCTTTTAGGGAATAATACTAAAAACATGTCAATTCAGGTTACATGCTAAATGAATTCAATAACATCTAGAAGTTACCTAATGATAGCATGGAAAATTTCAACAATAGATTTCAAAATTCCATGAACAAATTATTCCAAGTGTTGAGATTAGATGAGCAAGTATTTTTAACCACATACTTCAACTCTATTGATGGAAAGATGTCCTATCTTCTTAGGGATAAGAACCCACATGCCATGAGAGAGGCCTACAAAAGAGAAATAGACATTGAGAGTAATAGACAAGCCTTAGGGAAGATGGGGAAGAAAGAGTATGAAAATTTGTGGAAGGAGACAAGAGGACAAATAAGAAAAACTATTAAAGAGGATGATAGGGTGGATAAGTTGATGAGTGCAGTGAAGCACCTCACTGCCAAAATAGACAAAATTGAAAAAGGTTTTCATGAAAAAAAAGTATCAGTACCAAAGGTATTATAAACAACCAAATCTAAGGGACATGCCTTATAGAATAAACTGAAAAGATGGCAAGCCAATATCTGAAAATCAAGAAAACCAAAAGATAAAGGAGACACATGATCTTCTAAAGAGAAATAGCATAAATAATGTGGAGAAATATTATGAATAAAAATTCACAAGCACAACTAAGAGGGGGGTGAATCAATTGTGATATAGAATATTAAACTTTAAACTTTATAAACCAAAACTGCAATGCAAATGATAACATAGTAAATGCCAACACAATAACACAATACTTGTTGTCAAGGAAACCATCTTAAAGGTAAAACCCCAGTGGGAATTAGCACCCACAAATAATGTACTGAGAGTATAGTATTCCTATTAAAGGGTTTAGCCTTGGTAGGATCTTATTACAATATTATAGTATAGAGTCCCTGTTAGGAGATAGACCCTGTTAGGAGTCAAGAAAAGTAGTAGGCTAACTGCCCAGACACATTGCCAAAGAAGGTTAAAGCTACCCTCAAGGATTCACAATCTAAAAAAGTGTATATAATAAATATACAATCCAGTGAACTATTTGATAGAAACTATATTTGCTTGGTCAGTTCCAATGAATTATTCTTATCACAAACTCTTCTCTACATACAATATAAAAACAACCCTCGTAGCTTACACTTCTCTTCCTTTTCAATATCTACCACATCTTTCCAAAAGAAAATATCACTTATATAAAATCTATTACAATAATTCATTAGGTCAGCCAATTAAGCTTTCCTAATACACAAAAAAATAATTAGGTCAGCCAATTAGGCTTTCCCAATATAAAAATAATTATTTAACCCCTTGCTAAGATACACATGGTACCTATAAAAAGTAAACATCAATTAAAATCCATCAATTATACTCCAAGTTCCACAATCCATGCTCACAATTCATAATATATGCTACATGTCTGAAGTCGACCACCAAAATAGGTCTCCTCCAGAATACATGTCATAGCTGGCATCACCATTACTTTCACAACTATCAATCAGTACCAAAAATTCTTCAATGTGTCCTTAGTCATCCCATAAGCTTGCATAAGCTGAAACATATTCATCTATAATATATACACAAAATACATAGACCTTCTTTGTCAAGCATTACTGTCACAGTCCAGAAACCAGTCTTCACCATATCATCTGTAACATCATGAATATGCAACCTCAAGTCATGTGACCTTAGGAATAAGGTCATCACACATCTGTCTTTGTATCTCTATATTTGATTGTTCTGAAACATCTGTACAGTGTCTATACACTTCTTTCAGTTAAATAACTAGTCTTTCCTCTTCACAGAAACATATATTGACATCAATGACAAAACATAAATATCAACAACATGAATAGTATCCAAATCTGATATACTCAACATAAATCCCCCCAAAATAGTAGGTATTTTCACATAGAATCTTACCCCCTTTGGTAGTAATGGAAAAGGGTGCCATAACTCATCTATAATATTTAGTAAGGTGTAGCTTTTTCAAATATTCATGTCTAATAGCTAGGTGCAAGATCACCTAAATGTGCTCCATAGTGTTCCTTTGATTACTCCCTCGGAGAAGTAGAGCCATACATAAAGTCCAGAAAATGATATAGCTTTGAAAGCCACTAGAATGATGCATACCTTGTTAGGAATAATAGTCCACAAGACAACTAAGAGGGGGGGTGAATCAATTGTGATATAGATTATTAAACTTTAAACTTTATAAACCAAAACTACAATGCAAATGAAAACACAGTAAATGCCAACACAATAACACAATACTTTTTGTTGAGGAAACCCTGTTAAAGCTAAAACCCAGGTGGGAATTAGCACCCACAAATAATGTACTAAGAGTATAGTATCCTTGTTAAAATATTTAGCCCTGTTAGGATCTTATTACAACATTACAGTACACAGTCCCTATTAGGAGACATACCCTGATAGCAGTCAAGAAAACTATTAGGCTCACTACCTAGGCACACTTCCCAAAGAAGGTTAAAGGCACCCTCAAGGATTCACAATCTGAAACTAGTGTATATAGTTAATATACAATCTAGTGAGCTGTCTGATAGAAAATGTCTTTGCTTGGTCAGTTCCAATGAAGTATTCTTATCACAAAACTCTAGTCTACATCTAGCAACAAACAAGCCTCACAACTTTCACTTCTCTTCGACTCTTATATCTTTCCAAAATAAAAGATCACTCATATATACCCTTTTATAATAATTCATTAGGTTGGCCAATTAAGCTTTCCTATTACACAAATAATTAATTAGGTCAGCCAATTAGGCTTTCCCAATATACAAATAATTATATAGCCCCTTGCTAAGATACACATAGTACCTATAACAATTAAACAACAAATACAATACATCAGTTATACTTCTAGATCTGCAATCTAGGCTCAAAATTCATATTACACGCTACATGTCTGAAGTCGGCCACCAAATAGGTCTCCTCTAGAATACACTCCATAGATGACATCACCAGAATGCCCATGCCAATCAAACTCAACCAAATATTCCACAATATTTCTAGATCCTTCCACTAAACTCACTTACCAGAAATATATTGGCTAGTAAGATATACTCAAAACACAAAGACCTGCGCTGTCAAGCATCACATTTATAGTCTAGAAACCAGTCTTCAAGAAGAACAACTGTAACAACCACAATATGTAACATATATCCAAGAGACCTTAGGAATAAGATAAAAACACATCCTTCTTCATATAGCCAACTTTGATAATTTTGAAAAATTCATATAGTGTCGGTACACTTCTTCTAGTCAAGTAACAAGTATGTCCGCTCCACAGAAACATATGTTGACATCAGTGACAAAACATGAATATAAACAGCATGATCAGTACCCAAAAATGATATCATCCAACAATATCCCCCTTTGGCATTGATGGAAACATATGGGAAAATCCATCAACCCAAAATCAACTCAAAAATACTTTCTCCTCTCAATACAATCTTCTCAATATCCTCAACACAAATCTCCCAAAATAGTAAGGATTTTCACATAGATTCCTTCCCCCTGTGGAAACAATGGAAAAGGGTGCCATAAATCATCTGTAATATTTTGTAGTTTTTTCAAATCTTCATTTCCATTAGCTAGGTGCAAGATCATGTGCTTTAGTGTTCCTTCAATCACTCCCCTTGAGGAGTAGATCCATCCATCAAGTCCAGAAAATGATATAGCTCTGAAAGCCACTGGACTGATGCATATTTGCATCAATTAATTATCACAAGGAGGGGATCTGACCCCAAGAATGATTTTGAGATACTCAAAAGCATCTTTTGGAAAAGGTTTTATAAATATATCTACTATTTGTTCCTTTGTGCTAATATATTCTAGTTTAATCTCTTTCTCTACTACCTTCTCCCTCAAGAAATGATACTTAATTAAAATATGTTTATTCTTTGAATGCATTACATGATTCTTTGACATATTCACTGTGCTGGTGTTATCACAATGGATAACCACTGGTTCTTCAAAAATTATTCCAATGTCCTTCAACATTTGTTTCATCCAAACAACTTGTGTGCAATTAATTGCAGCAACAACATACTT
Source organism: Thuja plicata (assembly GCA_018584345.1). Lineage (NCBI taxonomy): Eukaryota > Viridiplantae > Streptophyta > Pinopsida > Cupressales > Cupressaceae > Thuja > Thuja plicata. The sequence continues at coordinate 104,154 of MU226057.1, read as the reverse complement.
TGATTCAGCAGTAGGTTGAGCAATACAGTTCTGCTTCTTGCTCAACCAAGAAACCAACCTTTTCCCAAGGAAAAATGCACCACCACTAGTACTCTTTTTTTCATCCACATTTTTTGCCCAATCAGCATCAATATAAGCCTATAAAATAAAATCATCTAATTTTTCATACCATAATCCATATTATGTTGTTCCTTTCAAATATCTGAAAATTGTTTTCACAGGAGCAAGATGTGTCTCTTTGGGATCTGCTTGATACCTTTCCACAATACCAACTGCATTGGTAATATCTGGTCTAGTGTGAGTTAGATATTCTAGACCACTAATCATAGATCTATACTTTGTCTAAACTACACTTTGAGTCTCATCATTACTAGTCAGTTTATATACATTCAACATAGGTGTTGCAACAGGTTTAGAATCTTCCATTCCAAACTTCTTCAACATTTCCTTAAGATACTTGGTCTAAGATATAAAAATACCATTCTTACTTTGATTAATTTTTAAACAAAGAAAAAATTTCATTTCACAAATCATTGACATCTAAAATTCATTTTCCATTTATTTAGAGAACTTCTTACTCATCTTATCATTGCCTCCAAAAATGATATCATCCAACAATTCGTTAAATGCTTCAAAATTATCTCTAAGAAATACAACCCTTATCACAACAGAAAGCACAAAGAATGAAATCTATACCATAACATAAAGTACACTGAATATTTCACCATAATATGATCTTGTTCTTGTAGGACAACACAGATCTGTATGCACCAGATCCAACTTCCCTTTTGCTGAATAAGATTTGCTTTTAAAACTACTTCTAGTCTTCTTCCCCATAACACACTCTCTACACATAGTGTTAGATGGCTTTACAATCTTAGGTAGATCTCTTACAACATTATTCATACTTGCCTTCACAATGTTATCAAGGTTAACATGACAAAATCTTCTATGCCATAGCCAACTATCATCAACCTTTGCAATAAAACACATAGCTTTAGATGTATTCAATGCAAATACATTACCTCTATATTTAGTACCATATGGAATCAATCTCCTTATTTACTTCTCATATATCATTTCCCATTAATGAATTTTAACTAATAACCTATGTCTACTAACTGTCCAACACTCAACATATTATTCTTGAGTACATCAACAAGTAATACATTGTCAGTATTAGTATTTCCATCAAGAGAAATAGATCCAACTCCAATGATAAGTTTAGGAGTATTGTCACCAAATATAACAACACCACCATCATATATTTTCAAACTCACAATTTTTTTTTTTATCTCATCATATGATGTGAAGAATGACTGTCTATAACCCATTCAGATTTCTTTTCAACACGAGATACTAAGGCTTTTTCCTCATGTATAGGTTCATCATCCTTTACAGCAATAAATCCAATTTATTCATAGTCACCATCATCATCAGAAATACCCTCACTAGCATAATAACATTCCTTTTCTTTAGGATACTTCGATTTTTAAAACTTATGTTTGTGCTTAGGAACCATTGTAGGACATCTAGATGCAAAATGACCAATCTTGTTACATGAAAAACACTTCAAAGGTAATTTTCCTTCAAATTTACCCTTACCTCTCTTCTCTCTTCTAGAGATCAATTATACCACTTCATATAGATTTCTTTCATCCTCATGTATTTTTTCCCATTCCTCAACATATTCTCTAGTCCCTTCTATCAGGTAACAATTGATGGTTCTTGCAATTACAGATAAGGTCTTTTTGTTCTTGTGCATGGTTCCTTGAATGCTGACTCAACTTTAGGTAAAGTATCTCCCTATTTTGTAGCCTCAAAATTAGTTAGCTTTCCAATCAAAATTTCTCTAGCGAAGTTCAGTGTCAAAGGTATAATCTCCTCTATAGCCTTTACTTTGGTTCTATATGCAGGTGTCAAAATTCTAAGTATCTTTGCAATCACTTCTTCCTCACTGTAAGTACCTCTAGAGTTTCTAATGCTAGTAACCATTTCAATGATTCTTTGTCTATATCCCCTAATGTTATCATCTTCTCTCATCTTCAGTGATTTCATCTTTGTCTTCTAGTTCTATAGCTTTTCCTATTTTGTAAATTTTTCTCCTACATATAGTGCTTCCAATCTTGTCCAGATCTCATGTGAAGAATCCAAGTCTTTTACCTCTGTGAATTCACCTGCAGAAAGTACGCTTATCAATTATTCCATGGAAATCATATTACATGAAAATATCTTCTTTTCATCTTTAGTAGCCTTCTCTAGTTCATCATTAGTCACTATCTTCTCATCCTTCTTTGTGATAATCCAGTAGTCGAGTCCCAAACATAGCAAATGTGTTCTCATGCTGTTCTGCGAACTATCAAAGTTTTTAGGATCAAATTTTGTACTATCCTTCCTATAGTAAGACATCTTTAGGATCACCTCAAGATGTTAAGATTTCTCTCTAAGGACCAGTAGCTCTAATACCAATTGTTAGGAATAAAATTCCACAAGACAACTGAGAGGGGGGGTGAATCAGTTGTGATATAGATTATTAAACTTTAAACTTTATAAACAAAAGCTGCAATGCAAATGATAACACAGTAAATGCCAATACAATAACACAATACTTGTTGTCGAGGAAACCCTGTTAAAGGTAAAAGCCTAGTGGGAATTATCACCCACAAATAATGTTTCAAGAGTATAGTATCCCTGTTAAAATATTTATCCTTGTTAGGAGCTTATTACAACATTATAGTACATAGTCCCTGTTAGGAGACAAACCTTGTTAGGAGTCAAGAAAAGTAGTAGGCTCACTGCCCAGGCACACAACCCAAAGAAGGTTAAAGCCACCTTCAAGGATTCAAAATCTAAACAAGTGTATATAGGAAATATACAATATAGTGAACTGTCTGATAGCAACTGTCTTTTCTTGGTCAGTTCCAATGAATTATTCTTATCACAAAACTCTTCTCTACATCTAGCAGCAAACAAGCCTTGCAGGTTTCACTTCTCTTCCACTCTTACATCTTTGTAAAAGAAAATATCACTCATATATACCCTTTTACAATAATTCATTAGGTTGGCCAATTAAGCTTTCCTAATACACAAATAATTAATTAGGTCGGCCAGTTAGGCTTTCCCAATATACAAATAATTATATAACCCCTTGCTAAGATACACAAGGTACCTATAAAAAGTAAACATCATATATAATCCATCAGTTATACGTCTAGATCCGTAATCTACACTCGCAATTCATATTACACACTACATGTCTGAAGTCATCCACCAAATAGGTCTCCTCCAGAATACACGCCACAACTGACGTCACCAGAATGCTCATGCCAATCAAACTCAAAAAAATATTCCACAATATGTCTACAGTCCTCCAATAAGCTCACTTCACCAGAAATATCTTTGCTAGTAAGATATACTCAAAACACAGAGACCTACTCTATCAAGCATCATTGTTAGAGTTCAGAAACCAGTCTTCACCAAAACAACTGTTATAGCCACAATATGTAACATAAATCCAAGCAACCTTAGGAATAAGGTCAACACACATCCTTCTTCATATAACCAACTTCAATCATTCTAAAACATTCGTACAGTGTCCGTACACATCTTCCAGTCAAGTAACAAGTCTATCCTCTCCACAAAAACATATGTTGACATCAGTGACAAAACCTGAATATCAACATAATCATCAGTACCCAAAACTAATATCATCCAACATACCTTGCATCAATTAATTATCACAAGGAGGGCCTCTGACCCCAAGCATGCTTATGAGATACTCAAAAGCATCTTTTGGCAAAGGTTTTGTAAATATATCTACTATCTATTTCTTTATGCTAATATACTCTAGTTTAATCTCTTTCTCTGCTACCTTCGCCCTCAATAAATTATACTTAATAGAAATGTGTTTAGTCTTTGAATGCATGATAGGATTCTTCAACATATTTACTATACTAATGTTATCACAATGGATAACCACTGTCTCTTCAAAAATTATTCCAATGTCCTTCAACATTTGTTTCATCCAAACAACTTGTGTGCAATTTATTGCAGCAACAACATGCTCTGATTCAGTAGTGGATTGAGCAATACAGTCCTGCTTCTTTCTCAACCAAGAAACCAGCCTTTTTCCAAGAAAAAATGCACCATGACTTGTACTCTTTCTATCATCCACATTACCTGCCCAATCAACATTAGTAAAAGCTTGAAAAATAAATTCATCTAATTTTTCATACCATAATCCATATTTTGTTGTTCCTGTCAATTATTTGAAAATTCTTTTTACAACAGCAAGGTGTGTCTCTTTAGGATCTTCCTGATATCTTGCCACAATTCCAACTGCATTGGTAATATCTGGTCTAGTGTGAGTTATATATTATAGACCACCAATCATAGATCTGTAATTTTTCTAAAAATGCTTTGAGTCTCATCATTACTAATCAGTTTGTAACTAGTCACCATAGGTGTTCCAACAGGTTTAAAAAATTCCATTCCAAACTTCTTCAACATTTCCTTAAGATACTTGGTCTAAGATATAAAAATGACATTCTTACTCTGATTGATTTGCAAACCAAGAAAGAATTTCATTTCACAAATCATTGACATCTCAAATTCATTTTCCATTTCTTTAGAGAAATTCTTACTCATCTTATCATTGCCTCTAAAAATGATATCATCAACAAAAAATTCTATGATTAAGATTCCATCTTCATTAGTTCTTAAATATAAATTATTGTCTGCATTACCTTTTCTAAAACCAAGACGAAGTAGATACTAGTCCAGTCTTTCATACCATGCTCTTTGTGCTTGTTTCAGTCCATACAGTGCTTTCCTCAGCTTACAAACCATGTCTTCATCTTCTGTCAAATGAAATCCATCAGGTTGATTAATGTATACTTCTTCTTCTAGATCACCATTCAAGAATGTTGATTTCACATCCATCTTATATACTTTAAAGTGTTTATGTGTAGCATAAGAAAGAAATAATCTCACAGCTTCCAACCTAGCAACATGAGAAAATGTTTCTTCATAGTCTATGCGTTCTTGTTGCGAGTAGCCTTTACACACCATTCTCGCCTTGTTTCTTACCAATTTTATTTCTTCATCCATCTTATTTATGAAAACCCATTTAGTTCCTGTCACATTTTTTTCTTAGGTCTTGAATCCAATTCCCAAGTATTTTTTTTCTTTATCTGTTCAAGTTCTTTCATAGCTTTAGTCTATGATTCATCTCTACATTCTTAATCAATATTTTTTGGTTCAACTTGAGAAATCAAACAAATTTCAGCTCTAGTTCTAGATCTAGTCATCATACCTTTACTTGCATCACCAATAATTGAATCTTCAGGATGGTTCTTCTAGCATACCTCAGAGCCTTAGGAGTCTCATTAACCTTAATCAATTCATCTTCAATCTCATTATCAACCATCAAAGGCTCTTCCGGTTTAGCAGTGACCTCTTTCATCTCTATAATCTGACCATAGTCATATATTCTTTTTGAATCTGAAACTTTTCATCTATCCTCAAATTAGCATTTTCAATCAAATTCCTCAATCTTAGATTGAAACATTTATATGATTTTCTCTTAGTAGAATCACCAAGAAAGATTCCTTCATCACTTCTAACATTAAACTTCCCTATCTTATCATCTCTTTTGATATAACATTTACTTCCAAAAATTATGAAATATTTTACAGTAGGTGTATGATCAAACCATAATTTATAAGGATTCTTACTTGTACCTTCTCTGATCTGAATTCTATTCCAGGTGTACACAACAGTGCCAACTGCTTCTCTCCAATGAAAACATGACACATTTCCTTCCATCAACTTACTCCTTTCAACATCTAATATTTTTTTGTTTCTTTGCTCTTCTATCCCATTCTGTTGTGGTGTTCTAGGAGGTGATGTTGTCTGTATATTCCATTTTCTTCACAGTAGGTATTAAATAAATCTGATGTAAACTCTCCACCTCTGTCTGATCTCAAACATTTTATCTTGAAACCAAATTCGTTCTCAAATTTTTCTTTAAATAAATTGAATTTGTCAAATGATTCATATTTCTCTCTTAAATATGTAACCCACATTATTCTATAAAATTCATCAACAAAAATTATAAAGTACCTCTCACCTTAATACGATCTTGTTCTTATAGGACCACACAGATCTGTATGGACCAGATCCAACTTCCCTTTTTCTGAATAAGATTTTCTTCTAAGATTGCTTCTAGTCTTCCTCCCCATAACACACTCTCTACACATAGTGTTAGATGGCTTTACAATCTTAGGTAGATCTCTTACAGCATTAGTCATACTTTCCTTCACAATGTTATCAAAGTTAACATGACAAAATATTTTGTGCCATATCCAACTGCCATCAACCTTTGCAATAAAGGAAGAAGCTTCAAATGTATTCAATTCAAATACATTACCTCTATATTTAGTACCAGATGTGATCAAATCTCCTGATTTCATTCTGATAGAGTGTTTCCCATCAATAAATTTTAATTCATAACCTATGTCCACTAACTGCCAAACACTCAATAGATTATGCTTAAGTCCATCAATAAGTAATACGTTTTCAGTATTATTCTTTCCATCTAGAGAAATATATCCAACACCAATTATAAGCTTAGGAGTATTGTCACCAAATCTAACAACACCACCATCATATCTTTTCAGACTCACAAATTTATTTTTATCTCCAATCATATGATGTGAACAAACACTGTCTATAACTCATTGAAATTTCCTTTTAACATGAGATACTAAGGATTTTTCCTCATGTATAGGTTCATTGTTAACCATAGAGTTTACTTTATGTTGTGTCAGGGGTTAGTTATATTATGTGTGTTCTGATGGTACTTAGTTACTACCAAATGGTGATTAGGAATGGGTGGTGATTTTTGGTCATACCCATTCGGGTTTTATATAATAAATGTACTTTATCTTTGTAGAGAGAAGAATATAATAGTGACTATTGCGTATGTAATAAACATTTGATTAATGAAAGCTTTGATCTATCTTATGTTATTTGCATTTCCTGTATAATGTCTATGCATCAGTAAACTAAGTTACCATAGTAGATAAACATCTGGTGTCGTTGCCTACACATACTCAAGAAGACAAGAGATGGATGGTGTATGGGCATTATGGGCCTAGCAGTTGGTCATATTAACCCAAAGGCCGACGACGCATATACCAAGCTCTATGAAGAAGACAATACAATGAGGAAAACAATCAATTGAGAAGTGTTGGAATAGAACGACATGAATGAATAAAATAAAATAAAAAATAAATTGATGTGTTTATTATTTACCTATGGAGAAGTGAGAAAAGAATTCATGCCCAATAAATTGAATAAAAATAGAAATAAGGAACTCGAGGAGGAACAAGTGGCTAGAAAATCTGTACTCACATAAAAACAAGCCGAGCAAAGGGAGAGATTCAAAAGATGCACCAAAGGACTACCAAAGGGAGTAAGTGAAGGAGAGGGTCTAGAGGAATCTGACCAAGAGGCCGAGAGAAGTGATAAGGAACTCCTCAAGGAAACAAGGATCTTGTTTCGGTCCTTAACCTTAACCCCATGGACAGAAGAAAGAGAATCCCAAAGGAAGGCAAAAAAGGAAGCCGCATGAAGGGAGGCTCAGGATACCTCTATCGCCATGAGTATTGAAGTGAAAGAGGGGCATAGGGATAACATTATCCCACTAGTCCATAATAGTTCTTGTAGTTCAGGGAGATCAATTGGTATGGTACCAAACATTTCTTGGGTACCGACGTTGGTAGTACTATCCTAGCCTATAACACAATCCATGCTACAAACACAGCCTTCACCTAGAAAAGTAAACATGGCAATGAACAAGGAGAAGTTGTCAAAGTTCCATGGTGATGGAAAGGAGGATCCCATCCAGCATTGCTGCACATATCATACAATTTGGTCTATGAATGGAGTCGTTGACCAGGCAGAGTGGATGAAAAAGTTTTTGGCAACCCTCTGAGGGGTAACAATTGATTGGTACTCTGACTTAGACAAAACTAGAGTGAAAACCTAGGATGAACTGAAGAAGACATTTGAGAAGGAGTTTCAGCTCCTGAGAGATGAAAATGAAATCATATCCAAAATATATGAACCAAACAAGGGAAAAAGGACTTGAAGAAAAGATGGTTCATAGAAGGGATGAAATCAAACCTCCAAAGGAAGATGAAGATAGTTCCTCCCACATTGTATGATGATGTAATTAACCGGGTGATGGACATGGAAAGTGAAAAAAAGATGTCGAAGAAGAAGAAAAATTAGTCCTCTTCATCGGATGAGGACGAGACTCCAAGGGACGATAGCGGTAGTGATAGAGAAGCAAAGAAAACTGTTACTGCACTAAAAAACGATATGGAAAGGAAGCTTAAAGAATTCAAAAATATGAAGGGAAGCATCAATCATAACAATGAAGGAGACTTGTGGTGTACCAACTGTAAGGATGCTGACCACACCAAAGTCTCCTATCCAAAAAAATCATTCTATGATATCTGCCAAGTTATGGGTCACTACATCAACGAGTGTACATACAACATGAAGAGACAAAGTGCACAAGTATTGTTCATAGAATAGGCCATAAAATCTGCACCAGCAGGCACCTTCCAACAAACAAATACCATGACATCATCCGGAGGCTACTAGGATAGGCGAGGGGGAAATAATAACAACAATAAAAAATTAAAGCTACATCCTATATGACGCCAAAGGGAGACCTATAATCCAATGTAGGGCCTGTAGCCAATGAGGGCACTTTTTTTGAGACTACAAATCTGAGGGTTCTTCCCCACAACACTTGTATAAATGGTGTGGTCCCGGTGACCACAACGATGCACACTGTCCAAAGTGAGTGAACTTCATAGACATTGATAATACCATGCTCGTACTTACAAGGGGCCAAGAAAATAAGGTCACATATCTGGATTCCCATATGGAGATGGAGAGGGAACACTAAGAAAATGAAGCAATTGAGAAGGATATGGATGCACAATAGAAGAGCTCCCAGGAAGCTACCAGCAGCTCACGCATGAAGGTGGAGGAAAACATCCTGAGGTAGGTATTACATATGGAGGTGCCGGTAAAACTCCAGGACCTCCTGGAGACCATACCACTAGTAAGGAAGGCTATCCTTAATATGACACCATCACATCCTTGTCAGGTACCCAAAAATTCTCCAAGTCTTACCACAGATCCTATGTTGTTGTCCGTGAATAGTGGGTGTCACCCAACGGTGGTCGAGATGGGTATCCTTGCCACCACTCTCACAGACACTATTGTAGATGGAGGGTCTAGAGTAAATTTAATTTTAGAGGAGACATGCATTAAGTTGGAGAAACCCATGTTGTGGCCTATGACATTCAGCCTGTTGGGAGTGGACCAACACAATATAAAATGCATCGGAATCCTCATGGCTCAACGCATGATGATTGGGACACAACCCTTCGTACTCGAGTTTGTGGTGATCCCACTAAAGAATAGGGGTATGATGCTATTTTTGGATGAGGGTGGCTCACCTTGGCAAAGGTGAACCATAACTAGAAGCAGAACACACTCACCATGGAGATTGCAGGGAAGAAGTACGTGATTGATCTTCGCACGCAAATGGTGAGTGAAGAGTTAGCATCTTCAGACTTAGAATCTGAAGGGGAGAAATTGGGAGAAGAAGGAGGGAAAATAAGAATTGAGCCCAATGATGAAGGGGAGTTGTTGGAAGAATGTTCTGGGATAATAGAGATACAATGAATGGCCTCTTTCATTGGAAAATGGAAGATTATGAGTTCTTAACACCATCTTATAACATGCTAAGAATTAGGGAGGAGGAAGCCTCCCCCACACCATTTTATGAAGGAAGAACCCATCAAATTCCAGGAGGTAAAATCAAAGGGGAAAAACCTCGATGATGACGTTTGTGTCAGAGAAGGTTGGAACCCTGTAGCCGTAGTCTTCAAAATCTTTATTCTCCTTCTTCTAATTTACAGGCGAGAGACCATGGTTCCTATAGAATTTATGGTTCCAAGCTTTTGTATTGACATTGAAAATATACTCAATGACGTGGAAAGCTTGAGGGAGCGGTTGCACACTCTAAATAAATTAGATGAAAGAACAATGATAGCCCAATGGGCAACTGAGGTTGCACAACAATGTAGAAAATACAAGCACCTTCGTCCATTGAAATTTACACCTAGTCAATTGGTATTGAATTTAATGGGTCAAAATTGAAAATTTATCATGAACAGCCAGACAGAAGGCCCCGGTCACATTCCGAGAATGATTAGAATTTAAAAATTTAAAAAAAAAAGGGAAAAAAAAGTGTATGTATGGTATTGTATGACCTGATGTCGTACGGTAACATAAAAAAAACCATCATAGGGCCATACAGAAAAATGTTGTACGGTCCCATGGGACTCAACGCATGAGAAAAAAGAGCACAAACAAGTTATATTAAAGGTCGTACAACCATACAAGATTTAAAACATCTAGGCATTGATTACCATACAGACACAACATAGACGTTTCCACAAGCCTATACAGATAGAAGGAGCATGAGGGAAGGAAGAAAAAATAATGGAAGTGATTAATTGAATGTTATACAATTGTACGGTAAGAGGCGAAGACCATAAATTGTGTACAAAACTGAACAGCAGTATGGACAGGAAGCAAAACAGGCGAAGCTTATAAGGACCATACGGTAGTATGGATGCAAAGAAGAAAAAACATATAGAGTTCCTTTAATCGACTGTTATTATCATACAGTCATAAGGAACTAGAAGGAGACATAGGAAGAAGGTTATGTGGCTGATCTATACATGTCATATGGATGAGTTGAGAAGGAAACAATACGGTGTCATACAGTACCATAAGGATGATTATTTTGTTGTTGTAAGAACAGCCTGTATGATATTGTACAGCTTGATGTTGTACGGGTGAAAAGCACAATGAAATACAGTATAATCATATGATGCTTGGCCGTACGTTCATTCCATTCCAACTGACAAAATCTCCTACCATCATACGATAAGGGTGCTGAAAAGAACACCATACGACCATACAAATATTTTGCAGGCAGAAAGGAGGCCATATAGATTGTGTTGTAGACAGAAATGAAGTTGTATGGTACAAAATATGCACAAGAATAAAAGTAAAGCTAGTTCTAGCAATAGACCGTACAACATTAAGGGAGGATGTATCAGCGGTACGATCATACGAAACATAAAAATGTGGGAAGAGTTAGGTCGTATGGTCATTCGACACATTGAAGCACAAAAACTATATTATGAGGAAAATAAATGCCAGGAGACCATACCACCATATAGAAGGTACCATTTCACATGGATAAATAGTGACTATACAAGCATAATGAGGCAGTTAGGGATTCCTCCACTTTTAGTGCATAAGGGAAAACAAGACAATTATTGACGACATCACATTTTCTAAAAAAAATGATGGAAAATAAAGAATAGTTCATATTGAGTAGCATATGGTACCGAAGGGACGGACATAACTAGGCAGTGAAGAAAGCATAGTTATTGGTTGTTTGCACATGCACCATCAGAGATTATGACATCAGATGAAAATCATGAAAACGATGCGCCATGGACTTCTGTGTGGGTTTGAAGGTGCTAATTTGATCTTGGTGGTGGGGGCGCTGCCCCTTGACCCTGCTGGGGACATTGTAATAAATTCAATTTCATCATCCTTTATAGAAATAAATTCAATTTCATCATAGTCACCATCATCATCAAAAACACCCTCACTAGCATAATAACATTCCTTGTCCTTAGGATACTTAGATTTGTAAAACTTAGGTTTATGCTTTGGAACCCTTGTAGGACATCAAGATGCAAAATGACCAATCTTGTTACATGCAAAAACATTTCAAAGGTAATTTTCCTTTAATTTACCATTACCTATCTTTTCTCTTTTGGTGATCAGTGCTACCATTTCATCTAGCTTTCTTTCTTCCTCTTGTATCTATTCCCATTCCTCAGCATAGTCTCCAAGCTCTTCTCTCAAGTTACTATAGTTGGTGCTCGCAATTCCAGATAAGGTATTTTTGTTCTTATGCATAGTTTCCTTGAATGTTGACTCAACATTAGGTAAAGAATCTCCCAATTCTATGTCCTCAAAAGTAGTTTGCTTTCTAATCAACATCTCCCTAGTGACGTTTGGTGTCAAAGGTATAATATCCTCTATAGCTTGTACTTTAGTTCTATATGCAGGTGTCAAAGATCTAAGAATCTTCACAATCACTTCTTCCTCATTGTAAGTACCTCCAGAGTTTCTAATGCCTGCAACCACTTTAGTAATTCTCTATCCATATGCCCTAATGTTCTCTTCTTCTCTTATTTTGAGTGATTCCATCTTTATCTTCCATTTTTGTAACTTTTCCTATTTTGTAAACTTATCTCCTTCATACAGTGCCTCCAATCTTGTCCAAATCTCATGTGCAGAGTCCAAGTCTTTTACTTCTGTGAATTCACCTTTAGAAAGGGAACTAATCAATGATTTCCTTGCAACCATATTACATGAAAATAGATTCTTATCATCTTTAGTATCTTTCTCCAATTCATCCTCAGTTGCTATATTTTCATTCTTTTTTGTGATCAAGTGGTCAATTCCCAAACATAGCAAATCTGTTCTCATCTTGTTCTTCCAACTGTCAAAGTTTTCAAGATCAAATTTCAAACTACCCTTCCTCTACTAACACTAATACATTTGGGGTTGATTTGCGATGGCTATGTGTCGCAATTGGGATAGCCATGTGTCTCAATTGCGACAGTAATAGACGTCGCTATTTTTTAGTCAAAAAATACGACGTCTTTCCTTTTCTGTCACAATTATGACTTCAATCCGTCACTATGTAGCCCTATCAACCCCAAAATTTGGGGCATCACCAATACAGGAAATCTGTCGTAATTCTATATGTATACGTCACAATGGTGACGAACACCCAAGCAACTATGATGGTATTTGGGCGTCACCAATATAGCGACCCCGTCGTAGTTCTGGAGGTAAACGTCGCAATTGTGACGAACACCCAAGCAACTGCGACGATATTTGGGCGTCACCAATACCGTCACCAATACAATGACCCCATCATAATTTTGGAGGTAAACATCATAATGGTGACGAACATCCAAGCAACTGCGACGGTTTTTGGGCGTTGCCAATACAGCGACCCCGTCGTAATTCTGGAAGTAAACGTCGCAATGGTGACAAACACCCAAGAAACTGTGACACTTTTTGGGCATCACCAATACAGCGATCCCATCATAATTCTGAGGTAAATGTCGCAATGGCGACGAACACCCAAGCAACTATGACGGTATGTGGGCGTCGCCAATACAGCGACCCCATCATAATTCTGGAGGTAAACGTCGCAATTTCGACGGATTCAAGATAGAATTTAAAAAAAAATGGTTGTGCAGCAATGATGTTGACACTTTTGGGCTTCAAAAAGTCAATACACGATTACAACTTTACAGAAAACAAACCCCATGCTAAATCATGAAAAATAGGAGGCAAGGAGCATG
>MU226057.1:63768-78814 GCA_018584345.1 Thuja plicata | reverse complement strand
AAAAAGACATATATATATATATATATATATATATATATATATATATATATATATATATAAAAACACACACACATATATATTTAAACATATACCTAAACATTCATATATATATATATATATATATATAAACATATGCATATGTGTGTACCCATATGCCTATGTGTATATATATCCATAATTATAAAACATACATTTATGAATACACTTGACCAATCTGACAACAATGTATTTAATTTCATAATACAAACATATTATTACTAACTGATGGTCATTCTACAAGAGACAAACTCCACATAAAAGTCACTACTCACCTAGTCCTAGGGACTATAATGAACCTCCACAATAATCAACTTAGAATACTAAGCTAACATAATCAAACACTAACCAACCAAAGAACAAATCCAAAAGACCCAACCCAGGAGAAAGGATCAAGGATAGGCTTAATCTTGCGGGACCTGGTACTGTCTCTATAACAACAACAATGATCAAGGATTTTGGGGCATTCTCAGACCTATGAAGCCAGGTGAAGTCGATGCCTAGTACCTGCAAGCCTACATCACCAAGAAGAAAGACATGTGAATTGATGTACACATTAAAGAATACATTGTATACAGATGATCGGGATCAATAGATCATGTGGACCTCATCCATGTGAGTAACTACGACTTTGTCCCAAATCATGAAAACGCATCATGTATATAGGCACACACACACACACACACACACACACACATAAGTAATGTAACATGAGGGTTAGAATCTTGAGCATTGGTTCAGTCAATAATCAATACTAATAATAAATCACCATAATCATAATAAATATCCTAAAGCATTAAGCCACATACAAGATTCACTGAAAGTAACTTTAATAGAAGAAAATATCTATATCCATCTAGCACATATCACATAACATCCTAACTATGTTTAGAAAGGTATTGAAGGTCCTTTATACATACATGGAGACAAACACATACATAAATGATACCTTCAAACAATATGTCTAATATTAGAATTATCAGGTACAAGCCGATGAAATCATTATAAACAACTTACAAGAAAATAAGTATTAAGCTATAAGGAAACATCTAAAGATCTTACTTCATTCAAAAATTTGTATTAGGGTTAGACGTGCATTAGAGACTAGTTGAACTAGAAGGCATGTTAAGAATTAATGATAATTACATGTCTTAGAAGTCCAATGCCAAGTTGGAAGACTTGGAAGAAACAAATTTAGGATCAAAGACATCCCCTCAATTTGTCTATATTGGAAAAAAGTTAGATAGAGATGTGAAGACGAATTTGATAAAATTGCTTAAAAAATAAAAGCATGTTTTTGCCTGGTCCTATGAAGATCTCAAAGCGAGAGGACTTATTACAACATGAAATTCTATTGAAGGAAGATGAAAAACCTTTTAGGTAGAAACAAAGGCCTATCAATCAATTATTGGCCACCAAGATGCAAATGAAGTTGATGAAATTGAGTGATGCATGCATAATTGAGCCCATAAGACATTCATTATGGGTTTGAAATTTGGTCCCAGTAAGAAAAAAGAATGGAGACATAAGATTGTGCATTGATTTCAGGAATCTGAATGTAGCTTCATTAAAGGACAATTATGGACTACGTAACATGGAAGATATGTTGCATAAGGTGACTAGATGTAATTTATTATCAATGATGGATGGGTTCTCTGGGTATAACCAAGTGTTTGTCAAATAATATGAACAATTTAAGACCGCCTTTACTACCCCTTGGGGAACTTATGTGTATACTTGTATGCCTTTTGGTTAAAAAAATGTTGGTCCTACATTTTAGAGGACAATGGATGTGGCTTTTAAAGATCATATAAATGTTCTCATGGTAGTTTACCAAGATGATTTTACTACTTTCTCAAAAAGAGAAGAAGATCATTGCATCCATTTGGAGAAGGTTTTAGTCAAAGCATTCGAATATGGTATATCACTGAACCCAAGAAAATTTCAATTTGTTGTTACAGAAGGAAGAATATTGGGGCATATTTTAAGGATCATATAAATATTCTCATGATAGTTTACCAAGATGATTTGATTGCTTTCTCAAAAAGAGAAGAAGATCATTGCAGCCATTTGGAGAAGGTTTTAGTTAAAGCATTGGAATATGGTATATCGTTGAACCCAAGAAAATGTCTATTTGATGTTACAAAAGGAAAAATATTAGGGCATATAGTATCAAAAGAAGGGGTAAGGATAAATCCAAAAATATTTGAAGCCATTCAGAAGGTCCTTTCTCCCAAAAACCTTAAAGGTGTGCAGTCATTCCTAGGACAAATTACTTTTGTTAGGAGATTTATTTCCAACTTTGTAGAGCTAGTCAAACCAATAGTCAAACTATCGAAGAAAGATGTAAAGTTTGAGTGGAATCATGAGGCACAAAGACCATTTAAGAAAATTAAACAAGTAATTCAAGAGGCCTCTGTTCTAATTTCTCATGATTATGCTAAACCATGCTAAAAAGATGGGGAAGGATTTGAGCATCCCATTGTGTTCTTTAGTAAATCACTAAAATCAACTAAGTTAAGTTATCAATTAATGGAAAAGAAAGATTATGCAATGGCGAAAGAAGTCAAGGCATTCAGACCTTACCTAGTGTGTGCTAAATTCAATGCCTATGTTCCCCATGATGCAGTAAAGGATATCTTGGTCCAAAGTGAAGTGACGAGGAAAATATGCAAATGGATTAACACGATTAAGTAGTTTGACTTGGAAATCCATATTACTAAGATGGTAAGGGGATTGGGACTAGATAAATTAATGAAAAAAGAAAATTTGGATCTAGTTCAAGTG
The DNA here is from genome assembly GCA_018584345.1 of Thuja plicata. Taxonomy (NCBI): domain Eukaryota; kingdom Viridiplantae; phylum Streptophyta; class Pinopsida; order Cupressales; family Cupressaceae; genus Thuja; species Thuja plicata. The sequence continues at coordinate 75,991 of MU226057.1, read as the reverse complement.
AATAATGTCAACACTTGTGGAAAAATGGTTACAAGTATTGAAATGCAGACCTGGTATACTAATATTGTGTATTTTCTTAAAAAGCAAGTTTCCCAAAGGGTTTGAGTGACCACCAGAGGAGAATTTTGAGATTGCAAGCTCAGAGGTATGTACAATTGTAGGGTGCATGTACTAGAAAAATAGGGATGGAATATTGTTGTTATGTCTAGACAAAGGGCAATCTGAAAAGGTTTTGAGATAAATGCATTCTAGACTATGTGGAGGACATTATTTAGCCAGATCAACAACTCATAAAATCTTAATGGATGGCTATTATTGGCCCTATATTTTTAAACAAACCCATTATTTTTTTATAAGATGTGAGCCATGTCAAAGATTATCTAGTAAACTAAAGTTTTCAGGTGCTCTATTGCTAAATATTGTAGTTGTAGAAGCACCTTTTGCCATGTGGGGGATGGACTTCATTGGGGAATTTGTAGAAAAATCAAGTGGGGGACATAGTTGGATTTTGGTTGCTACTGATTACTTTACCAAGTGGGTTGAAGAAATTCCATCTAAAAAGGCCATAAGCACAATGGTGGTCAACTTTCTGATGAATAATGTGATTACTAGGTTTGGTGTTCCTATTAAACTAGTAATGGATAATGCAACGTGTTTTAGATCAAAAGAATTTCTTGATTTGTGTTCTGACATGGGAATTGTGATATCATATTCATCCCCTTACCATCCACAAGCCAATGGGAAAGAAAAATCTAGTAACAAAAGTATTCTGCAAATTTTGAAAAAGACCTCAGAAAATAATTAAAAGGCATGGCATGCAAAATTGAAGCTTGCTTTATGGGTAGATAGAATTAGTGTTAAAAGGGCTATAGGGAAATCTCCTTTTGAATTAGTATATGGTGTAAAATCTAGAATGCCTGTAAATAATCTGCTCCCAATTTATAAGTTCATCCAAGATGAGGATTTAGAAATTTCTAAGCCTATGCAGGACAAAATGGTTCAATTAGTAGAATTGGATGAAATTAGAAGAGACAACCATAAAGATAATGTTAAATTGCAAAAAAAAATGAAGTATCTTTTTGATAAGAGGGAAAATGATAGAAAGTTCCAGCATGGTGATTTTGTTCTCCAATGGAATGCCAGGGCCAAAGATAATGGAAAGCATAAGAAATTTGAATCTTTGTGGTTGGGCCCTTATATTATTTATCAGACACATGGAGAAGGTTCTTATTTCCTCAATAATCTAGATGATGAGGAATAGGAATTGCTAGTGCATGGACAATTTTTGAAAAATTTCTTCAATTTAGTCCATTATTCCATGCATAGTAGCTTTGTATGTATGTGCAGTCTAGGGCTTAGAAGTTTGTTGGTGTGTTTCCTTTTTGTTGTATGTTTGTTTTCTGTAGTTGGTTAGTGTAGTTGTGGTCTACCTCCTAGAGATTTGTAATCTTTCTATGATTTTTCTTTCAAGAATCCTTAGATAGAACCACTGTTGGGACTATTTTGGGTCTTGTTATCAATTTTGTGTGCCTTGACTTCTATTAGTTTCAAGCATGCCTACAAATTTTTGAAAAAATGTCTACATTCAAAGGCAATTATGTTTTAAGAAGGCTTTGTATTGCATAAACCCTACATGATTATTATTTATTTCTTGGAGGTAAAACCCTAAGTCCTACTTAGTCAGTTTCCAAGAAAAATCCTAAACCCTCAAGATTTGTTCTATTTTGGAGTTACTTTACTGGTCACTTAAGTTTTATAAACCCATGTGCCTTATGTTTCATGTCCGAGTGGGGCCATCCCTCTTAATATTTCATAGATGTTTTAACAGGGTGAGCAATTAATTCTATTTCATTTCCCTCAGTCCTAAAGTTCTAATATCCCCGAGTTACCTTTATGTCTTTATATCTCCCATGAAACTCATTTTAATCAAACAGTGGGTGCTATCACTTCATCGCAGATATGAAGCCTTTTAATGTTCAAGGAAACACTCTTGGATGACATGTGGTGTTTGGCGAGATTGGGTATGCATAAAGATAAAGTGTTAAAGGAAGGTCAACTTCAAATAAAATCTATGGTAGGCGCTTTGCCTTAATCATGAGATGTTGTTGATTTACCCTTTGAGGCATTGCACTTGATTGCCACGTGTAAAGTTGCTAAGGCCACGGGCAGGTTAAAGATAGGATAGTTTTAATTAGATTAATGGTTGTCACTTTGCCTCAATGAAAAAGATGAAGTTCTTTAGGTTTCAAGGCATCGAGCATGATTTCCACATAACATCGCTGATGTCATTCATTTTTGGGTTATCAAAGGCAGATAAAGAGATAGTAAGTTTAATGAATATTACGGTCAGTGTGAAACCTCAGGGAAAAGATGTAGTTGATATAACATTCAAGGCATTGTGCCTTTATGCCATGTGTCTCATGTGGGTCTGGCTTAGAGTTAAGAGTAAATTAAAAGGTAGGCATGTTAAATATGATCATGTGGCTGGCGAATTACCTCAAGCCAGAGATGAAAGATGTTTAGTCATTAAGGTATTACACTTGGATGATATGTGTCATCTCCAAGATATTATATCTATGGTTAGTAAAGTTGTGGTTAGGTAATAGGTGGTCAAGTTAAAGTAAATTTGAGGGATGGGAAAAAGCCTTGAAGTAAAGATGATCGTGATCTAGTGTTCAAGGCATTGTGCCAACACGACACGTGGATGAGTGATGGGACCCTACGAGAAGTAAATAAAAGTAAAAGGTTGAAAATTTTAAAATGATCCAATGGTGGGCGTAAAGCCTTAAGGAGGAGATGTAAGGAGATTAGTGGTGAAGAAAATGCGCCTAGGTGACATGTGTCATATGTAAGATCATGGGCCCCAGTTTTTAAAGAAAGGTAAAGGCACTGTAAATAGATCTTAATCCAATGATTAGAGTAAAGCATTAGGGAAAAGATGATTGTAATATAATGTTCAAGGCCTTGCACCTGATGGAAACCTGTCAGAGTTAATGGTAGTCTTCATCAATTTTTGTTGGCCGCAAGATTTGATAGGAAGTTGTTGAGATCAACGATTGTGTTTTAAACTAGTAAAGTAAATTTTTTGAACCATTGGGATGTGAAAGTTCAAATGAGGTAGAAGTAATGGCAGAACATGTGGCCATATCAGCTAAAATTTAATGCTAAATAGTGACGGGATTTCTTATAATATTGTTTACTTCAGTTTTCAAGTGCCATAATTGTTGAAGTGATTGAAGCAGAGCCGAGTTGCATTGTTTTTTGTTTGATTTCCAACTTTTGTAGAATGGTTAAGTTGCTCTGTTATGCCATTCTAAACCATTGTCAATTTGGTATCCAGTAGGGTTTTGGTAATAAAAAGAAAGTAGGACTTGTGTACAAAGCTGAGGCTTTCTGAGTAATAAACCCTAAGATAGAAATGGCACCCAGAAGATAACTTACTGGAAAAACAAACTATCTTGAAAATAATGTCTATGAAGATCTTTTACAACAATTAGTTAGATCAACATATGATACTACCAAGATCAATGAAATGGTACCAAAATACCCTAGTTTGAAAATTAGAGAGGGTTTTTATGATAAGAGTAGATGGGTGAGAGATGCAAACATTAGCACGCCTCGTTTAGCACTGTTCAAAGTGGCTTATAGTCAAAGAAATGCATTTGCACCCAACAAAAACATAAGACAATTTGATGTGAGAAATTTGGTAGTCCCAGAAGTCATCATGGACATTGATTTTCTAATCCAAATAGTAGAGAAATATGATAGTGAGGTCAGGGTGGTAAGAGATATAAATGGAAAGGTGTTATTAAACATCACACCTGAGGAACTAAGAGAGGTTTTCCAACTAAATGATCCCACTATTCAAATGGATAAAATTGATTTTGATCAATTTAAGCAGGTATATAAGGCCCAAAGGAACTATCTCAGAGGTAGAGCCCTAAAAGAATTCTTTAATAAGATAGGGGATTTGGTTGTAATAGGACCTAGTACACAAGAACCATTCAAGTTGTATTATTTCACTCCAAAGGCTAGATGTGTAGACCATGCCCTGAGTCAAATTTTTGGGGATGATGAAGAAATAGAAATGCCTATTCATTATATGCTCATGATGGTGTAGATTCTCCATCCACATCTCATCATTATTTTGACTTTGCCTCTTATGTTTCTGATCTGATTCACCATGGTCTAATAGGCATTAAGAATAATGTAAAGGTAACTAAACCATTTGGCTGGTATTCAATGTTGATGCACATGTTCTTGTTCAAAGGTGTTGATTATTTTGAAAAGTATATGGATTTGATGAAAGTCAAGGATGATGAAGAGATCCATGTCCAACTATAGAGTGCATATTTATCATAGGATAGGAAAGAGGCCAGTTACATCACCTTTGATAGGTTTTTCTTCTAGACATAGAGCCCCTTTTTTTTTATAATCCTAGGATTCCTACATCTTTGTTAAAACTATTAAGACCAAAACAATATAATCAAAGCATCACTATAGTGCATAATTGGGGTGATGTCATTTTATACCCTATTTCAATAGTTTTCAAAGTATATGGTTTTAGAGGTGTCCCAAATATACTTCCATATCAAGTCCCTCTTAAAATGGTCATTGAAGAGATAATCAGGAAGATTGGTGGACTGTAAGAGGAGGCATTGACAACAAAAGGAGAGGGTACCATATTTCCTACTATTACAAGTGTACACCAATTTATTATCACAAAAGGAGGTTGGAAACATTTGTAGAAGTATCTTGAGCCTTATCATTTGAAAACCTCAATGATAAGATGTGTTGACCCTGAGGGATTCATAAGTGACATCTTTAGAAAGAGGACAAGGTTCTTGGTGTTTGATAACCAATTCAATTTTCCTAAGGACATCATCATAAATGAATTTAATTTATAGGAGAAAGAAATAAAGAAGGAAAAGTGGTTGGTTTACAAGAAGACCTTGGATTTTGTTCATCATTTTTATAGAGGACATGATCCCTTAAAAGAATTCATACGTTGGGAAAAGAAAATAAACTCATTGATGACATTGTTTGAAGATATTATGCAAGCTCTAAACTAGAAGAAATGATTGGTAATAAAAGAAGAGACAAAGAGGGATAAGGCCATCCTAAGAAAGTATACACATGCTCGGATTATTCCACCTAGGAGATATATTTTACAATAGAAAAAAGGATACAGAATGGTATTTCCAAGAGGAGAGGAAGCTTCTACCTCAAGAGGGAAAATACCAATGGAGTTGGATTCATAATCATTGCCATCCCCTAAGAGGCAAAGAACAGAGGAAGAAGGACAACAATTAGAGAATATTTACTCCCCTTCCTAATCTCCTTTACATATGGATGAACAAGCAGTAGCTGAAGAATTCCTGGAAATGGGAAGTGCAGGGAAAATATAAGTAACATCTCAAGAAATGCAAGAGGGGATGCCAGAGGCCCCCAAACATGTAGAGATGGACTTAATAGTTGTAGGATTTTCTAGGAAGGAATTAGACCCCATAACAAAATAGGCTAGTGATGATTTTTTTTCAGATGAAATTTTTTTGAAGGCCAGGAAATTTATTCAATTCTTGTGGAGAATTCATATTTGAGAATTCAAGGAAAAGTTCTAGAACAAGAAAACCTGCCTGACAAAGATAGGAATGAAATTGAGGATGAAATAAAACAAGAAATGTTAGATAATTTTGAAAAGATCACCCCTAAATAGGGAAGAGAATTAGTCAGGAAGGAAGGAGTCCTTATTCTGCCAGAGTGGGACATAGCTAATGCTATAGTTTTTGATGCTGTTAGAAAAGAAATAAAAACCATGCACGCTACTAATGAAGAAGCTCAACAAGCACATAAAGGAGTCAAATTTAGTGAATATCATGCTGCATTAGTAATGTGGTCACTGAAGAGAAGGGAAAACAAGAAAAATAATGAAGACACTCAGGTTGAGCATTCAGATAGCCTACTAGTGAGAAGAGTTGTAGATTCCATAGGGGTGGAAGTAGCAGGCATAACACTGGAATCTATGAAGTTTATTTTTAAGGTAGCAGAGAAGCAAGAAGAGGAAAATAAAAGCATGATAATCAAGTTGGAAATAGTACTCAAAGCCTACAATGATGAAAATGTGAAATCCTTGGAGAAGGAGAAAATAATTGCTAAATTAAGAGGACAACAATCAGTCCTGAAATCTCCACAGAGGATGATTACCAAGAGCCAAATCAACCATCTTCCTCTAGTCCAATTATTGAACTTCCTCCTTCTCCTATACCATATAGTTCTCTTTTAGAGGAAAAATTAAATTATGAAAAAGATAAATTGGTAGCAGAAAAGACTAGATTAGGAGTGAGAAAAAGTTGGGAAGAAGAAAGTGTAAAGTTTCATAGTGCACAAACACTTGTACAACAAAGATATGAGGATAAAATAAGAGGCACAATTATGCATTTTGCTGATAGTCTGGATCCTACCTCTATTCACCTACATGGGAAGAACATTATGATCATATTGAATTTTTTTGAAGAAGACAAAGATAAGTTGGATAAAATTATGCAAGGGTGGAAAGGAAGAAGGCGAGAGTTGAAGTCTTTTTATTCTTTATCTAAAAAGGAAGACAATGTTGATATTGTATTAACTGCCACTCATAAATGTCTCAAGGATTTAATTGATTTGGACATAAGGAGAAGTGTCATCCAGAAAAAGGAGGAGACATTAAGAAAATAATATTCAAACACCCATTTTGAGATATTCTCTAGCTAATTTAGAAAGAATGGTAAAATAAAAAGGGAATCCTGGTGGATGAATGAGATGGGTGAAGAATTTTCAATCATAACTAACAACATCATTAGCTTAGAAAGCATAATCTTATTTGTTCAAACTATAGAAACCATCAAAGAATCCAGGTCATACTTTGGGTTTTGGAAAAAGGAAGTTGAACAGATAAAGTCAAAGTGGGATGAACTGAGTGCTGGATATATTTCTACTTTTCTGAGTCTTGCTAAGATTTTTGGATTCCCAATGTCAATTTAGCCTAAAAGTGTCAAGGTCTGTTCAAGTGTTCCATCAAATTTTCTTGCAAGTTTTGTTTTCCAAGAAATGGAGTGCAAAATGGTTGAAAAACCCTAAGCCCTAGGTCAATTGTGTCCTTGTCATGCAAAAACCCTAGTTCTAATTTGAAGTTACTTTTGTCGAGTAACTTAAGTGATTTATAAGTCATGTGCTTTTAAGTGGTTTCCTTTATCTCCTGATCTGGTAACCAAGACTGAATATTCCTTTTAATCTGGAGACTCAGCACAAGCTTTAGTCATGCTATCTCAAGAAGAAAATAATATGTTCTTAAATATTGTTTGATTAAATGCAGGCAGTTGATTGTGATCTAATCATGCAGTTGATGTTTAATTTGATCGTGTGGCTTGTGCTTAGTCTCAGACTGAAAGTGCAGTTAAGTGAAAAGTCTCAAGATTCAGTTCAGATCGTTAGATTAAAGCACAATCAAGGGTTGGTGCATAATCTCAGGAAGAATAGATCAAGTACATAAATTTTGTGAGACTTAATGCTGATCATTGATTGGGAAAAGATCTGTTGGTTGGCATGTAATCTCCAAACATAACCTGAGTTAGAAGTTTTATTCAAATCTTGTGGCTAGCGCTGAACTGCTAGAAGAAGTAAAAAGTCAAGGATTATTCAGTGATCAAGAAATAATGGCTAAGATGCAGACATGTGGGTAAGTGGATGAGAGATCTATGGCATTTTTAAAATATAACAATAAACTCAAGGTTGAGAAACTTATCTAGTGACTCAAATATAGCCTTTAGTCGCATGCTTTTGTAACAAACTAGAGTTAAGGCAAAAGATTGGGAGATTCAATGCAGGCCATAGATTAAAAGGGAGATCAAGGGTGGTTACATAATCTCATGAAAATTTTAGCAGGTACAAAATGTTAGAATACTTCAGGGATAACTAAGAGGGGGGGTGAATCAGTTAGCAGTAACTTTAAATTTTTTGTACCTATTAATATAGATTGATATAAATTAAATGCACATTCAGATAACACATTACACAACACATCAATTTGGTTACGGGGAAACCAAATGGTAAAAACCCCGGTGGGAATTAGTACCCACAAAGAACTATACTATTTATAGTAATCCCTGTTAAAAGATCTTTTAACCTTGTTAGGAGTTGTTCATTACAATGCAGTAGTATAGTGACTTGGTTAAGGGTCTGACCCTGTTAGGAGTCTTTTACAATAACCCTGTTAGGGGTGGTGGACTCACTATCCAAGGACTCACTTTCCAAGTGGTGAAGGCTACAACCTTCTGGATATTTGATACACACTATATCAACAAGATGAACTGCTGCTTGTGACACTGCTTGTCTGATCAGTTCCTTTTGTGCGCTGATGCTTTAACCTCTTGTAAAGAATTACAACAATCTTATTTGTATTCTGAAAGCTTTAACTTCAATATATATATTATCAACATATGATAAATATAGCTCTGCTACTTTAACACTATGCTCTATTTTTCTTATCTCTGGCTTTCGCAACTCTTCTTATCACAAATGACCTTCTATAAGTACATACACCAAGTATGAGATCATGGGACCTCTTAGACAACTCTTCATAACATCCTTGTTGGCTCTACTAAGTGCGCAAGCATAATTACAACTGCGCAAGTATAAATTGAATAGACATGTCGCTTCACTAAGTCAGCTTCACCAATTTAACCATAACTTTGCAATCTTCTTGAAATATGTTTGGCACCTTTAGATTAATATCAACAACTCACAACTAATCATGAATATACACATGTATATCCTAATGATAAGCACAACTCCAGAAACACGTTACATACGTTGGCCTTAAACCGTTATTCCTCCAGAACTGTAACCGTCAATAACATAATTACATATCTTTACTGAAACATCATATCTGGGTCTGCATGTATGAACATAACATAATAAACATGTCAAAAACATGTATCTATCCACAAAAGTCTTCATGTCATCATATGGATAAGTACATACATAAGTACTGCTGTGTATTATATGTTGTCATCAATGACAAACATACAATCAATCAACTATTCAGAATCAAATCTCCAACACAAAATAATTCATAAATTTAGCACAAGAAGTTGATCTTGATCTGATTGGTTGGTTAGTGCATGATCTTAGAGTAAACTCAGGGAAAAGAAAAACATTCAGTGACTTAGAGATAACACAGTCGCGAGATCTCTGAATTAATTAAGGTTAAATTAAAGTAAAGGTTGAGTTGACATGAAAGATCTGAACCGTTGATGTGACTAAAATCTAGAAGTGTGCACATAATCTTAGAGTAGATCCCTGGTTAGTTCGAATGATCAGCGATTCAGAGACTTGGTTAGTCACGCAATCTCCATATAGACTTTGGGTAAAATAGGATTATTCTTTTGCCTTAGTCACATGATCTCTAAAAAAAGCAAGGGTTAAGAAAATCATACAGTGACATAGCGTAAGTCATAGATGAAGAAGAAGATCATGTGGTGGGTGCTAAATCTTGTAATGTAACCTGGGTCAAGCTAAAGTCTCAGCGACTTGGAGATAACACAGTCATGCAATCTCTAGATAGACTGTGGTAAGAGTATGGTAAAACTATAATGGTTTGTTCTTGTACCATAAGGTAAAATGGTTGGCCTTTTAAAGATGGACGATTCTGACAGGATGTAACAAAATTTGTTGAGCTGTGAAAAGGTAGGAAAACTAAGCTAATCATATCAATTTTAAAGTCTTTTTACATATAATAAATTTTTAATACTGAAAAAAGAACTCATTACTTCCTCAATTGGCCTATTCAAATTTGATCACCTATACACTTCATGCACCATGGCTAGGGAAAAAATTGATGTTGAGGCACACAGAGTTATGATAGAAGTGATTGAGTAACAATTTCTAGATCCTCGACTAGACTGGTGCATTGAATTCTCAATGATAGATATGCTTATCCTTTATGCATTTTAGTTTACCAAAGTTTTCAAAGTACAGAGCCAAGAGATTGCATAAGTTTCAAAGTTTTTAGAAGTGAAGAATTGCTTGAATTTTAATGCAAATTGCAAGGAAGAGCTTGTATTTGAGAGAAGAATTTTTAAGAGGAATATTTAGAGAAAATAAAGATGAGCCAATCAGCACCGAGTGGGGCTTTGACTAGTTGGGAAAGTAAAGATGAAGAGGGTGACCAGAAAGGAAAGAGGAACTATTCTAATTAATTTGTGGCTCTACTACCTATGACTAACCAAGGCAAAAAGGTAAACAATGAATTCCTCTCTAATGATATGTCAAATTGTAGAGATCCACTTACTCTTGGGGTTTCTGGTTATCATCTTTTGAATTAATTTTATAGTAATAAGGACAAGACAATTCCCATCTCAAACCCATGGACATCAGGTTTAGAAAACCTAATTGTCCTAGATGTCTTCATTGATGTAGACTTATTGATTGAGTTGTCTAGAAAGTATGATTCTCTTTCTAGAACCTTTAATAAAAGTGATGGGACAACTCTAGTTACTTTGGATAGGGAATCTTTAATGAAATCCTTTGACATATACCATTGTTTTACCATTGAGATTGACTTAAAAAAAGTTATAGAATAGGTATGTCAGAGAGACCACCATTGTCAGCAGATTGATCCAGGCTCATGTGCCCAAATCAAATAGAAATTATATAGCCATCGTTCCAAATTTTGTTGCTCCCTATTTTTACAAGAACTTGAGCTTCTATATGAAGTAAATTTCTTATGGGCTATGTAGGGTTTTGGGAATAGATGGGGGCAGTGAGAGGTTGCCTACAGATCTTCTAATGATTATCTTCACTAGTACATTTGACCTTATTTTTTGACCAAACAATGCGACCAACAAATAAAAAGGTTTTGTTTGGTTGGATTATAGAAGGAAAGCTTTGATTTTTTTTTAATCCATACCCTTGTTGGTCAAAATTTTGACCAACACAGGCATAAATTAAAAAAAAAAAGGTTTCACATTTCATTATTCCACGCACGGCGAATTTGATCAAGGGCAAAGCGCGAAGGAGGAAGCACTATTTGGGGAAGCACTATTTGGAATACACTATTTAGGGAAGCATGGAGAATTTGATCAAGGGAGAAGCACGAAGGAGGAAGCACTATTTGGGGAAGAACTATTTGGAATACAAAAGATTCATAGTTTGGAGTATGTTCCTTTTGTCTTCTCTTGTTCTATTTGTGGCACTGTCATTCTTGTGATGAACAGATAGCTTATTAACCCTGCAAATTCATTTATACATCTTCGTGGTGAAATTATTTTTGATGCATCCTTGGTATTTGTCATTCATTTAAATAGTTTATGTGTTTCATTATATTAGTTTTCCATGAACTGTTAGATGAATTAACATCCACTGCCAGTCGATTGATGGACACTGTCCTCTTGAATTCATTTAATTTGTTTCAACCTAGTTTGTATTTTCACCATTGGATTGTCCATGCCACTGGATGAAAATCAAATTAGGGAAATATGCTTTAATTTATCCAACACTCAGAGCTATGGAGGTTTCCGAACCACTTCAATTTTGATGCCCTAGGCTAATTGAGTTTAGCATGTTTAACCAGTGGGAGAAAGAAGGAACAAAAATCTATAGTAGGTGGTGGACAGAGGTCAAGGAGTCGACCATGCCAAGACATTAGAAGGATACATAAAATTTCCCAATCATCTGTGACTATTCCAAACACCCAACTTTGAAATAATCCATTAAACTTGAATCTATCTTGATCACCTAGGGTTTGTGTTGAACTAGTTTGAAGTTGTCGGGATAGAATTGGTCACTCACTGTTTGGACTGTGAAGTGGTGATTGTAGAAGATTAAAATCAAAACATAAAAGATAACTGGGGAGTATTATCAGTGTATTCTATGTTAATCAATTGCAATAGGGAATAACATAATTTCTTAGAAGGCAATTGGTGGATAGGATATTTCCCTGAATTTGGAGGTATTCGAAGACTAAGGAATTTTTCAGAATTAGTTGAAACCATTGTTCATAGTTTAAAGTGACATTCTCAATCGGTTGTGTAATAGATTGGGCCTATTAAGCTCTAGTTGCCACCACTCTACATCAGGATAATTGGTGGATAGGGTAGTTCCCTAATTTAATCTTATTTCATAGTGCATCAAAATAATTGATCACTCCACCAAAATTATCATTGAGTGGTCTCATAAAAAGCTAAAG
>MU226057.1:5753-45286 GCA_018584345.1 Thuja plicata | reverse complement strand
AAATTGCACAAGTTAAAATTGAGAAAACTGTTGAAACTCAGAAGAAGAAGCAAAAGAAAAATGAGGAGAGTACCACTGCGCCTACTACCACAATTGATCTAGATACATCTCCACCTTTTGTACCTAGCAAGAAACCTAGAGGAAGGAAGCAAGTAGCTACAAATCATCCTCAAGGAACACTCAAATCAAAGCTAAGAATGTTCAAACTCCTCCTAAGGTAGGATTTAGAGCCAGTCTAAATATCTTGAAGAATAGGATTGTAAATGAAGGAAGATTGGATACATTATCAAAAGTTTATGACAAGTATCAAGAAATTGATAAGACTGAGATACATTCTTTGGTCATATCTCATATGATCAAGTTTAAGAAATCAGTTCTTGAACTTAAGATAGTGATACCAGATCAATTATGGAACTTGTTGGAGATAATGAAAAGACATGCTAAAGAAGAGGACATGAAGATTAGAGAAGAAGCTTTGGATACTCTTCTCCCTATCTGTTCACATGATGAGAAGGCTATTTTGTTAGATCTAGTAAAGCCTCATATCCATAGTAAGACAAGAACTCTTTAGATTATGAACAAAGAGTATGAGCCGGTTGGAAAGGAGACTGAAAAAGCATTTGCACAAGTATTTATGGATAGACACATGTATCCACCAACGATGCCTATAGAAAAAGTTACTCTAGCTCCTCCCAAATAGGCTACAACTCTAGTAAATCAGATTGCACCTATGACAGGTCCATAGCATTGAACACCCACAATGACAACAACCTCTGAGACAGCTAAAGATTTAGAAGATACTATAGTAGTTGAAAATGTAAAGATATCTATGACAACTTTTGATAAAGATATGGATAAAGTCGATGAAGCATTTGTAAACACTGAGGAAATGAACACTAATGATACATCTCTACAATAGGATAAAGTTCCTCTCATTGATCCAATAGACTTGGATAAGGAGAAAGATACTCAAGGTAATGAGACACCAGTAAAGGAAATTCATGTCAAAAGTGAATGTGTAGACACAAGTCAAAATACTATATTCTCACCATTCACTCAACCATCTACCTCATTGTTGTCAAGATTAACTCCTGACTCAGCAAGTTTGGATGCATGGGGAGAAGAAGACCTAATCAAGATCAGTGTTCTTTCCATGGAAAAGGAAAAAGAGAAAGAAGTCATGAGGAACCCTCACTTCTTGGAAATAGTGAACATTTTGAATGACTTAGTGCCTACTGATCAGAAAGTATCCAAAGTATAATCAGTTGAAGATGTGGACAACATCTTATGAAACTTCAAAACACATTTCACTAGCTTAGTAGAATTAGCTACTAAGATTGTAGAAGATGAATACAAGAAGGAGAGACTAAATGAATTGGTAAAGAAATTTACCTTAGATTTGAACTCCTTAAAGATTGGGCAGGCTATATATAAGGAATTGGCAGATAAAGGAAAGAAAGTCATAGCAAACTGTATGAATAGAGTGAAGCTCACCTCTGAGCACACTAAAAAGATAGAAGAAGAAAAAGAAATGGTGGATAAAATAAGGAAATTAGTTGAACACTCCATGCAAGACATGAACATATGTAACAATGTCTACCAAGGGTAGTTAGAAAAAATTGAGAAAGCAAAGTTAGAAATCAGAAAGATAAGGGTAAGGAAAACACAGTTGAGGAATGTACTTGCACCATCTCTAGTAGTTCTCAATGAGAACATCAAATAGATTGATAACACCATACAGAAATATGATCAAGGTCCTTGCATGGATCTAATAAAAATGGAGAAATTGACATATTCTTTATGCGCGCATCTTCAGACAGTTGATGCAATGAAAGTCTTTTGGCAGAAAGAGATTCAATCTCTTCAAGTTGTGTACCTAGAAGTTTACATGGAGTAAGTATGCTGAAGACTTATATTTTTTTCACACCTTTTTCATTAATGTCAAAGGGGGAGTAGTATAGAATGTGTATATGTGGAGAATTATATATGTATATATCATTAAGTATTATGATATACAGTCATTTTTGTATGAAGTCATTTTGAGTAGCTTAGCCACAATCCTTTATTGCCATAAATCACAAAGGGGGATATTTTTGGCAAGTTGACTTCCTAAGGAAGTATGACTTATTTTTTGTTTTCAATCATGGCAACAAAGTCATACTTAAGTTTTTTCATGAAAGGAAAATGACTAAGTGTGAAAACAGTGCAGACAGACACATATAGAGATTAGTACATTAGCGCACATGTTAGAGATCACACCAGAGCATGCGTTCTTAGGTATATACTCTATGGTACATATACATGCTAGATCTAGACATGTAGAGTATGGAACATCAGTATGGAAAAGTTACAGGAAAATTAGTAGACCTTCAGTCTAGGAAATAGAGCATGGAAGCCGACTACAGTTTTGATCAGCGTGAATGATTTTGTAATGTAATGGCTAAGTGCCTTTAGTTATAAGTTTGTATTAATGTAATTAATGTTGTAGTAAACATGCTTAGGCTGACTTGTTCAGAAGTGTTGTATATTTTCTTTTAGGGCCGACTAGTGATTTGTTTTGGGTCGCACCTATTCAGATTTGAAGATATAATTATGTAATGTAAAGATATGTTACAAGTGTCGATTATTATGTAAGAAGAAGATACAGAAGAGTAGTATAATGAAGTCAGAAGATGATATAGCTCTTTAAAGGAGTAAGATAATCCACACATACACGGAACTGATCAGACAACAGTGTCATTACGACAATTCATTTTGATATAGTGCATATCAACATTCAGAAGGTTGTAGCCTTCATCTTATTGGGTAGTGAGCCTAGGCAGTGAGCCATATGCCTTTAACAAGGTTTTGTAAAAGACTCCTAATAGGGTAAGACCTTTAACCAGGTCATTGTACTTAATTTGTAAAGACTTCTTCTAATAGGGAAAAGGAACTTTAATAGGTTCATTATACCTAGTACAATTTGTGGGTACTAATCCCCACCGGAGTTTTCCTATGATCAAGGTTCCCCATAATCATATCATGTGATAAGTGTTCTTGTGTTATGTTTCTTTGGATGCACATTTGATATATGTTTAATTGGCTGAAATATAATTAAAATATAAACACTGATTCACCCCCCCCTCTCATTGTTTCTAACAAAAAGAAGCTACAAGAGGCCCTGAAAGCTATCCTTTCTCCACTCAAAGAATTTGTGGATGCTCAAATAGAGATCACAGAAGATTTTCCACTTGGAACAGAGAAAGTTGATAAAGATCATAATAAAGTGGCTTTAGAAGCCCTATGGAAAATCTTGCAACATAGGATAGATGTCCTAAAAGGTAAATTTGATTTGGTGCACAATGCTTATAGTAAGCTATCTGGCCTAGAGATAGAGGTCAACAGCCATGTCACAGCTCTGAATCCTTATTTTGGCCCTTGGTCAGGAAGGGCATCACTGTTTGAAAGGATGGAAGCCTTGCATCCACTTAGGATAGATCTCCCTAATAATGTTTGTCAAGTTAGAGAAGTAATTGAACAAATTGGAGCAACAATGTCTTTCTTCAAAGGAAATGCAAGTCAAATATAGGCAAAGATTAATATGTTTGACCCAGATTACAACAAATTTATTCCTCCAATTAAGGGAGAAGATCATAAGATCAAAGAAGTGGAAGAATGGAGAAATGATTTTGAAACTCTATTGCCTATTAAGGAGGCATTCATAATAGACAACATTGTCCTGGTTATGGATAGATTCAATAAGACCTTGGATGAAGCCTTTAAAGTAGAGACATACTTCATAAAGTTTGTTACAGATGTCAAGGTCATAATAGATGCCATATGGGATAGGTAGAATGAATAGTTATAGAGTATTCATATTTTTAATTGGCCTTTAGAGGAAGAGGTTTCACAGTGGGATATCATCACAAAGCCCAAGAAGAAAAAGCCAACAACCATTAACTTGGATGTGTTGGATTATGAGTAAAATGGCACCTGACACCTGATCAATGAGCATAGGGAGAGTAATCATCAGCAAGACTAGTGTAAGCTAGCATGTATTGGAATTCACTAGGTCTCACAACAACCTTAAGAGGTTAGCTAAACTATCTTTAGACAAAGGTGCCAGCTGCCAAAGATTTGAAATCATATCAAATCATCTACTCAAGTGTTTCTCTACCGACTGAAAGTGTAGCTTAAATTTTGTCTTCTATAACTTTTAGGTTAAGCTTAGCCATCTGAAACTTGTTGCATCCTTGATCTTCAAGGATTACAAGATGGATAATTCTCTCTCTATATAGAAATTTGTAACATTTTGAAAAGGATGGTGAATTTACAATTGCAAGGCATACTTCTTATTTTTGTCTAGTTATTCAAGCTTTTTGTCTTTCTAAATGTATTGAAGTAGAAGTATATTAATAAAATACAGTGGATTTTCCTTTTTTACATCTATGATGTATTCTTGTATTTATGTTTATGCTCTTGTATGTTTAATCTATTAGGCATTTTAAATATACCAGTTATAAGGTGACTGTGCAATTATTTGTAAGTTTATTTCAAGGAGCGAGTAAATCTTATAAATAGTTCTAGAGGGTTAGATGTTAGTGTGATAATTTGATACATGGGTGTGACAATGAGAAGATAGTTTGTAAGACAATTTATCTTGGCTTCATGTGTGTTTCCATTAATTAGTTTTTGTGAAAATATATTTCATTTTACTCTTTGCCTGGGAGTAGGCACTAGTCTAAGTTCTGATAAGTAGTTATCATCATCAATCTCGAATACAAACAATCATTTACATTTATGTTATCAATAATATATATGCTTAATCAGTTGTATTGAAGAATAAAATTTAAATTGTTGTTTCCTTGAAGAGAGAATAATTAGGTTAGCCTTCCTGAGTCAATAACTCAAAAAAGAAGAAGGATGAGAATCCTTATTTCATTGTTATTTTCTATTGCTAAGTTCATGGTCTGGCTTGTTAATCTCTGCATAAGATTGGTTTTTCTTATCTGCAAGATGTGCTATCAGTTGTTGCAATAAAAGGTAAGAAGAAAATAAGTGTAGCCCTTGATCCACTATTAAAGTTACTGTAAACTAGTAGTCTATAAAAGGTACACCCACCTGATCTTGTGGAGCTCAAAGAAGGAGGATTAATCCTCATTAATTAGACTTTTACTTGCATGAGTCAATAGTTGGGAATCTAAGAGTCAAGCATTGATGCTATATTGAGATTCTGCAAGAAAAAAATCTAACAAATTGGTGACTCTACTGGGGAGGAGTGGATTTTTGTAAAGTCTGGAATGACTAATTGTTTATAGTTTATTTATTGGTCAATTTATTAATATTTTCCCATAATTTTTGTGGGTGGTGACTCTAACTCTGTACATTCCAGTCTGATTTTCATATTTAAATACTAAATATTCTTGTCTGAATCTTAAAATGAGTTGGCAAAGAAACATGAGGTCTTATTTTAGAGCTAATCCTAAAAAGGACATAGGAGAAGAGCTACATACACCTGGAAGGAGACAATGGTCCAAGAGAGGTGGATCAAATCATGATTCCCTGAATAATTCAAATGGAAGAATGGTGACCCATGTCCCTGAGAGAAGGTCCTCTTCATTTGAAGGTTCAGAATAATCAAGGCCTAAAAATCCTTTTGGAGCTAATATACCTTTTAATCCTTTCATAGAGAGGGAAATGAAAGATGCAGGATTTTTCCCTACAGAAGAAACACTAGAAAAACTTGGAGAGACATCTGCTACTGAGACAACATCTTATGATTCTGATAAACTAAAAGAAGAGATCAAGGATTTGAGAAGAAAGAAGCATGAACAAGAATTAGAAATAGCAACTGCTAGAAAAAAGCATGAACAAGAGTTCTATGAATTGCTAACTGAGAGAGAAGAACTCTTGGTAGAAACAAGAATAAATAAGCTTAAGGATAAAATCCTAAGTGAAGTTAAAGGTGTAGACATGGATTTATTTGGTGACCTTGAAGCTTTGAGAAAATAAGTTGTTGATTAAAAAGCAAACTCCAGCAAAGATGAGTTTGAAGGAGAAGGACCTTTCATGAGACAATTGCACCCACATGAGATTGAGCAGAATGAAAAGCTCAAAAAAATAAATAAAGATGTCTCTGACAAAGGTAAACAAAAAAGTTGTTGGCGTTAGTATTAATGAACCTAAGAAAAACAAAGCTACCATTGTAGGAATGCCTCAAGTTGACATAGAACTTGAGAAAGCCAGAAAAGGCAAAGAAGATCTAGCTAAGCAGCTAGAAAAGATGGAGCTAGAGGTTGCCGCTGCTGACATGGAAATGAGGATAGATTTGTTGCATGCTAATACTAATACTACTGCAATTAGTTCTATGTCTGTTAATACTTGGACACAATAAAAAAATCCACCAGGTGGTGCTAGCCCAACTGCTCAATATTCTGGTGCTGGTCCTGGTCCAAACACTCAAAGCTCTGGTTTGAAATAAGGAGACCCTCCGCATACCCAAAATCAAGAAAGTGCAACAGGACCAAGTGGAAATAATGCTTTGGGAAATTTCCAAAGAAGACCTATTCAACTGGACAGATATAGACCTCTTTTCTTTGATGGCATTCCTGGTCATCCAAATGTGATCCCCAATGAGGTAAGAGACAAGATCCCTAGATTCATAGGAAATAATGTCATAACCTATGAAGAACATTTAAAAGCTTTTACAGATTAGATAATTGGTTTTGAAATTGAAAATGAAGATGTTATCATGAAGATTTTTTCTCAGTCTTTAATATATTTCATGCTTTAAATCTCCTTCTTATCTTTAGCTTTTAACTAGTCTATGAAAACAAAATAATCAATTAGTTAACTCTATATTTAGCTCTTGCCAGCTAAGTGTTTTTTTGTATCCTAACTTTAGTTGTCGTCCGTCAATTCTTTAGTTGTGCTCGGTGACTACTGAAGATAGCTCAGGTATCAAAGTCAATTCTGCTCGGTGACAACTGCAGTTAGCTCAGTAATGCTTTCTTGGGTATAACTTTCTCAAGGAACACTGTCTGTCAAGTAACACTATGAACTTTTGTGCTCAGGATTTACTGTCCATCAGGGTTTACTATCACTTGATGTATATGATTATCGACGACCAAAACTTTGTCTCTTCAGATCTTGAAGTGTTGTGACAATATGTGTATGAGTAATCATACCATATCAAGTTGATATTAATGAAAATACAATTCATTAACTGATTTAATGTCTTGCATATAATTTTTGCAACTCAGTGATCATCAAATTTTTCATCTTCAAGCATTCAATCAGTTACAGTTCATCAAATATGAGCCCCAACTTGTCGCTGATTCTAATGATAAGAATCGTATTATATCTGAATGAACTATCAATGTAGTGGGTGATGAAAAGGAGCACCCCCATTTCAGATTTCCAAGTGATGAAGATAAAATATCCCTAACCATACCAGCAATAAACTAGGCTAGGGGTGCATATAATCTAAGAAATAGAACAGTTGAGCTTGATCAAGGTAAACTTACCTCTATTCTTATTAAAGAGGATGCCCCACATAATGCTACAAAATATCATCACAAGGGTAACAAGGGAAATAAATTTGCAAAACAAATAGAATCTTCTTTTGATCAGAAGGAGAAAGAAGAAACAAAAGAAGAACAAATGGCTACTGGAAAAGCCATGAAAGGTAAGAGGTTAGGTGATTCATCTTCAAAATTGCCTATTTTTGACATGAAAAATTATCTCAATCAGATGAAAGTTTCAGTCCCACTAATGGAGATGCTAAAAATAAAAGAGCATAAGGAAGATGTACTTGAACTTGTGAGAGGGATAAAAGATATCTGATGCAAAGGGCATCGATGGTATTCTTCAAATCTACATATTTCATTATCTTTGTCTTTTAAACAATGAGTAGAGGATCACAATCCTTCGATACTCCAAAACCAATAGTATCAACTTAAATATTATCTTCCATATTCTACCATAGAATCAAACTTACCAAGTAGATTTACCTTCTCTTATTCTTGCATACCTTACGATCTTTCATATACGGAGACTGAATCCTTTGCCATGTAGGTCGCAACTTGAATATGTGCATAGATAGCACACGACCACCTTTTCTATCACCTAGCACCAAATTAACCATATAATGGACTTCTCAAATATCACCTGAAACTTTAAGAATGATTCTAATATTTTTGGCTCTTCCACTTACAAATAACTCTGCACAAATCTCTCTCAGGTCTTCTTCAAACATGGTCATCAAAGCATGGTTTCCACATGGTGTTAACAACCTCCACCACCTTTGATAATGGATCTATTAAGATGTCATTCCACAGTCTCTTTGTGGGCATAAATAATGTACCAACCACCTTTCGGTATCATTGTATCAAGTTGTTACATATTTGCATAATGGTTCCTAAAAACCTATTTTCAACTTATTGCATTCAAACATTAGCATTCGGGTTTCAAACTGATTCTTTGTTGAGGAAAATGACCGCTATCCCCCACCATGGGAATGTCTATCTCCAATAAATCATGACCTGATTAATTTCAATATTGAATCCTTTCATCAAAACAAAAATCTATAAATAGATAATAATCCATAAATATGAGACTTTCCACACTCGATCTGCATAAACCTTTCCAAATAACCAAAACCAATTTGTATAAAACATTAATATTAATGATAGAAGAGATGACTCAAAAAAACTTATGGATAAAAATAACTCCCTTAATTCAAATGTCTTCAATTACAAATGTATGGCTCTCTGGCTACTGCCAAAGAGCTATTTTTGGATTCTCTCTCCTATTCTGTCCTCTATTCACCCGTAACCTCTCTTTTTATTCTCTTACATTTCATTTTATAAATAGTGATTCTTGACGGTTACAAACCATTCACGTACCCTATGTCTCTTCGTATTTCATTCATATTTTGGTTACAAGTATCATATACTGCTTTTTGGATTCATTACAATGCAAATAAACCATGGTTCATGAAATTTTAAAATGACTTAAGAAATAACCCATTTCTTGACATAACTTAAATAATATGAACTTAGAAGGAGGAGGTGATACACTTGCACTATAATCCCAAGCTTTAAAATTTTACATGTCTGATGGAAATGCTTTAATGAGACTACAAACAAATCTTTAGCCTATTTGTCTTCTTCACCACATCAACGCCTCCTCTGCATTCTCGCTTTCCTTCAACTCTGACTCCTATCAATCAAGTTTATATTGCCACCTCAATGGTGCTTTCCATTCCATAGTCCACTCCTCCATGCTGCTACAACACCACACTTTTGTCCCTCACCTGGGAGTTCCTCATACCTGATGAGACAATTTATTGTCTCCATTTTCTACTGATCATAATACTTTGTTTTAAAGTATTACCAAGACATTTGTGGACTTATAACCAGTTGAACTTGTGTTAAAGTAACGTTAGAAGCATCAAACCTATGGGTAGATAGTTATGTCATGTTTTTCTAAAATATATATATATATATATATATATATATATATATATATATATATATATATTGCAGTATTTTATATAGCTATCAGAATGTGTGTTCTAATATTTGGATTAATTTGATTAAGTTTACTTGTATGCATATTTCCGCATGATAACTAACTTGCCAGGAAGAAGGATAAACTTGAGAGTGGTTGAAAACATTAAAAGAGTAATTTTGAATTCTAGCTGCGATGGGGGAAATCATCATGGCACCGAAAGAAATGGCTACTACATTGGAGGAGCAATCATTCTAGAGAATATAAGAATATAGCTCTGCTATATTTCCTCTGCACTCATTATCTTGTTGAATCGGTCGCCCATATGTTATTACATATGTTGTGGGCTGTTACATTCCCTTTTTATTCTCTCCCATGATTCTAGTCAGAAATTTTCCTTCTATTTTTAATAAGTGTCAATCCTCTATTTATAGGGATTTGACTGTTAGTTTGTAAGTTCAGAGTTTTTGGAAATACATTGTTACATCTTGCACAGTAAGTTACTTTTCCATTTTTATGTATTGTTCCTATGTAATGAGTTTCTGAAAGATAATGAAGTAATTTTGGTTTATCTTCTATGTTAGTAGATAAAAGAAGCCAACCAAGGGGGCCCACTTGGGAGGTGGATTATATTAGAGTAGAGTATATTTGCTTTCAGTATTTCCAAAATTTTGAATAGCAGTTTACTATTTCTTCCTACAGCATTATACTTTTTGAATGTTCCTGCAGAACCTGCAAGGATAGTTATAGTGGATTATCTGGGTTGAAAGAATAGGTTTAAGTTGAGTTTATAGTTTTCAGAATTAATTTCATGAAGGAGTTAAGTGTGTTTACTTTCCTGCAGCAATAGTATAGATTTCTTTCCTGCATTTTATCTTCCTGCAGCCTAAGTAGTATGACTCTTTGAGAGATTTAGTGCACATATCATGTTGTACCATTTCAAGTATACATCCCTGGCTTGACAATTTAAAGTAATCCTTAGTTTGAATATATTATTCCTAGGATAGGCTTTGGCATGATTACTAGAACCTATTGTGAGGTGGTTCAATGTCTCTCTCCCCAGTCTATTGGCAACACACAAGACCATCTCCTATGGTCCCTCAGTAGACCTTCCTGTCCACCTCTTGAAGCTGAGTGAACTGGCACCAATTCTACAACCAAAACTTCATAACAAGAATTTAAAATAATCTTCCGTAAAATATGTGAATAATACAAATAAAATAACACTGTTCTAGAATAAAATAAAGTAAGTTTAAAGAAAATTTAAAAATAATTCTCTTCAATAAAAATAAATTAAATAATGCAATGTTTTGATTTAAAGTTAAAATTTAAAATTGGGTGAACCCACAATAGTGGGTTACACATTTTTGGTGGATGAAATTCCTCCTAAAATTCGCAAAGTAGGTAGATTTAGAAAGTAATTTTGATAGAAGTAGGGAATTTTGATAGAAAGTACTTTCCATCAAAATTATTTTCTATTGAAAGTCCTTAAATATGGCAATTTCACTCAATTAATTTCGATAGAAATTAGTTTCGATCGAAACTAATTAGTTTTGATCGAAAGTAGTTTCTATCGAAACCCTCTGATTAGAGGCCATTTGCAGAGGCTAAAAAAAATCTGTAGTTTTCATGGCTTTGGGGCTCAAGCGTGGGGCTCAAATGGAAGAATTGGGAGACATAATTTTGCATCACACAAGTACTCTAAATGAGATTTCTAAGGAATATAGATTTGATAAGTTTTGAATTCATTAGGTCTATGTTTTTTGACGTGCATCGAATGTAGGTTTTTTATCCAATATAAACCTCCAAGTTTGATGTTCAATTAAAAATATTAGAGAAGAGAAAAAAAAATTTGAAAAATAATAGTGCCCTCCAGATTTGAGTCTACTTTCTATAAAAAAAAAATTGAATTTTGATAAATACACTGTAAGTTATAAGCTATGCAGTCAAGGTATGTCAAAATTACGGTTTACTCTACTTTAAACATTCAGAAAATATGCAATAATCAAGATAATGTCATCAAACCAATTTCATTCCCTCTATATGGATGTTACAAAACCAAATTCAAAAGAAGCACATTGATAGCTATTTTATAAAAAAAGTTATGCTCTATGAAGTCAATGTAACTTTTTGAAAATGACATTTTCAGCAACATAGCGGTTTTAGTGGGAGAAAAAAAACCATTCAAATCAATTCAAAAATAAAAATAAAAAATATATTTAGAATCTACATAGAAAATTATAAAAGTCTCTAGTTTACTTCATCTTCTGATTTCAAACCGTTTAACGACAATATGCATCTGAATCTAAAATTGTTTTTACGAATGTAGACTTCAATGTCTGTTTAAGCAAAAAAGTCTAACCCACTATTGTGGGATCGCCAAATTATATGTATATTGAGTAAATAAAATAATTTTTAATTTTAAAAAAATAGATCTTATGTAAATAAAATAGTGCTTATAAATAAAATTATCTATCTATGGTATTCTTCAAATCTGCATATTTCATTATCTCTGTCTTTTAAACAATGAGTAGAGGCTCACAATCCTTCGATACTCCAAAACCAATAGTATCAAATTAACTATTATCTTCCATATTCTACCATCGAATATAACTTACCAAGTAGATTTACCTTCTATTATTCTTCCATACCTTACGATCTTTCATAGACCGAGACTGAATCCTTCGTCATGCAGGTCGCAACTCAAATATGTGCATATGATAGCATGCTACCACCTTTTCTCTCACCTAGCACCAAATTAACCATATACTAAACTTCTCAACTGTCACTTGATGCTTTAAGAATGAAATCTAATATCTTTGGCTCTTCCACTTACAAGTAACTCTGCATAAATTCTTGCTTGGGTCTTCTTTGAACATGGTCATCGAAGCATGGTTTCCACATGGTGTTAACAACCTCCACCACCTTTGATAATGGATCTATTAATATGTCATTCCACAGTCTATTCACGGGAATAATTAACCTACCAACCACCTTCCAATATCATTGTATGAAGCTCTTAGATATTTGTATAACTTTTCCTGAAAACCCATTTTCTACCTATTGCATTCAAACATTAGCATTTGAGTTTCAAACAGATTCTTTTCTGAGAAAAATGACTGCTATCACCCACCACAGGAATGGACAATGTAATGTCAATCTCCAATAACTCATGACTTGATTCATTTCAATACTGAATCCTTTCATAAAAAAAAATCTATAAACAAATAATAATCCATAAATATGGGACTTTGCAAACTCGATCTGCATAAACCTTTCCAAATAACCAAAACCAATTTGTATAAAACATTGATATTAATGATAGAAGAGATGAATCAAAAAAACTAAGGGATAAAAATAACTCCCTTAATTCAAATGTTTGCAATTAAAAATGTATGGCTCTCTAGCGATCGCCAGAGAGCCATATTTGGATTCTCTCCCCTACTATGTCCTCTATTCACCCGTAACCTCTCTTTTTATTCTCTTACATTTTAGTCTATAAATAGAGATTCTTGATGGTTACAAAATGTTCACCTACCCTATGTCTCTTTGTATTCCATTCATATTTCAGTTACAAGTATCATATAATCCTTTTTGGATTCATTAGACTGAAAATAAACCATGGTTCATTAACTTTTAAAATGACTTAACAAATGACCCATTTCTTGAAATAAATTAAATAATATGAACTTTGAAGGAGGAGGTGGTGCCACTGCACCAATATCCCTATGTAAAAATAAGAAGAAATGTCATTGACTATGAATAATGATAAAAGGGAGATTCCATCTGTCAAGGAAAAGGAAAAAACAAATAAAAGGATTAGAAAAGAAAAAAATAATTCTCTAACATCCGTGTTGGAAATTTAATTACCCAAGAACCACTCTCAGTGGATCCTTTCTATGTTACCTTGATGATAAATCATATGCTATTCAAGAATTGCATGATAGACTCTAGTGATGCAGCTACTGTAATGCCATATCATGTTATGAAATAATTAGGACTTCGAGTCACCACTCCTGGTAGAATTTGTTATGCAATGGAGAACATAGAGGTTCCTATGATAGGAATACTGAAAGACATTGAGGTAAAATTTTTTGCTTTCCTTGAAGCTACCTATAGAATGGATATAGTTGTTGTAGATACAAAAACTCATTATGGTATGCTTTTATTAATACAAAGGGCAGCAATAGTGGGTGGAAGACTGCAACTAGATTTATCATATACAACAATTCCTATAAATGGTACTGAGGTCAAGTTGTATAGAGAGCCTCATTCATCTGTCATGGTGGAGATGGTTATGCCTTACCAATTAAATTGTTGTGTAGATATTGACATGGAAAACTTTGTTGTTGAGGAGATCAAGCCACAAATGAGAAACACTAATCCAATTGTTGATGAAATGTTGTTACAATAAGATGGACTATGGTAGATGTAATTTGATAGAGGATGCTCCAAGGAAGGATTAGGAGCTGGTGTTTTATTCATCTCCCCATCAAGTATTATTTTAAACTATTCCTTCTTACTGGCTTTTCATTTTACAAATAATATAGCTGAGTATGAGGCATTAATATTGGGAATGGCCATTGTCATTAAGCATGGTATTAAATGTCTACAAGTTCATGGAGATTCCCAATTGATCATAGCTCAAATAAGGTCACAATATGTTGCTAAAGATGATAGACTGAAATTGTACAAATATGCAGTCTGGGATAGGCTAGGATTCTTTGATGCCTTTAATATTATTTGGGTAGAGATAACCAATAATATCATGGCAGAATTTTTAGAAAATGTTTCTCTAAAGAATAATGATATCACTCTTGCTATAATTTTTGTAGTGGAAGGTAAGAACAGGCCTGCAGTGCCTGAAAATATTCATAACTAGCAAGTTTTTGAGGATGGTGAAGATATCCTCAAATTTATTCAATGTATGGATCATTATGATGGCTAGAAAATCGATTGTAATTCTTTGATTGCAGTTGTAAATGGTAAGGAATGCATTTTTGAGAATGAAATTGTGCAACTAGCATCTAGCCATGTTCCAAAGGGACTAGTGGAACTGGAAGGCATATTCAACATCAATGATAATTACATGTCAAAAAAATCCAATGCCAAGGTGGAAGATATGAAAGAAATCAATTTGGGGTCAGAGACATCCCCACAATTGGTTTATATTGGAAAGAAGTTGGATAGGAATGTGAGACTGAATTTGATAAAGATGCTAAAAAAATACAAGAATTTCTTTGCATGGTCTTATGAACATCTGAAATATTATAGAGAGGACTTGTTCCAACATGATATTCCTTTGAAAGAGGATGTCAAACTATTTAGACAGAAGCAGAGGCCAATCAATCCATTGTTGGAAACCAAAATGCAAACATAGCTGATGAAGCTAAGAGATGCAGGTATTATTGAGCCAATAAGACATTCATCGCAGGTCTCCAACTTGGTCCCAGTAAGGAAAAAGAATGGGGACATTAGATTATGTGTTGATTTCAGGAGCTTGAATGTGGATTCACGAAAAGATAATTATGGATTACCTAACATGGAATCTATGTTGTAAAAGGTAACTGGATGTGATATACTCTCTATGATGGATGGATTTTCTGGTTATAACCAGGTGTTGGTTAAAGAGTCTAAACATTTTAAAACTACTTTCATTACCCCTTAGGGAACATATGTGTATGCTCGCATGCCTTTTGGGTTGAAGAATGCTAGTGTAACATTTGAAAGGGAAGTGGGTGTGGCTTTCAAAGACCTTATAAATGTTCTCATGGTATTCTATCAGAATGATTTGACTTCTTTTTCAAAAATATTTGAAGATCACTGCAATCATTTGGAAAATTTATTCATTAAAGCTATGGAATATGGAGTTTCTTTAAATCCAAAGAAGTGCCAGTTTGTTGTTACATAGGGAAAGCTTTTAGGGCACATAGTATCAAAAGAAGGGGTAAGGATAGACCCAAAAAGAGTTGAAGCTATCCATAAGGTACATGCTCCTAAGAACCTCAAAGGTGTGCAATCATTTCTAGGACAAATTAATTTTGTTAGGAGGTTCATTGCGTTTTTTGCTGAGTTGGTTAAGCCAATAGCCAAACTTTTGAAGAAGGATGTAAAATTTGAATGGGATCAAGAGGCACAGTTAGAATTTGAAAAAAGAAAGCAATCCATCCAAGAAGATCATATCCTAGTATCTCCTAATTACACTAAACCATTCTCTTTGTTTACATTTGCCTCTTTTCACACCATTGCTACAGTACTATTGCAAAAAGATGAGGAAGGGTTTGAACATCCTATAGCTTTCTTTAGCAAATCATTACAAGCAGATGAGTTGAATTATCAATTGATGGAGAAGAAAGTTTATGCCCTAGTAAAAGTAGTCAAATCTTTTAGACCTTACTTTTTATGTGCCAAAATTAATTCATATGTTCCCCATGCTGCAGTCAAGAACATTTTGGTTCAAAGTGAAGTGGCATGGAAAAGGTGTAAGTAGATCAACAAAATTCAGGAATTTGATTTAGAGATCCACATTAATAAACTGATAAGAAGCTTAGGACTAGCTAAGTCAATGAAAAAATAAAATATGGATCTTGTCCAGGTAAATAATGTTAATACTTTTGGAGAAGCAGTTACAAGTATTTAGATGCAGCCCTGGTATGCTAACATTGTATATTTTCTTAAAAATGCTAGTTTCCCAGAGGATTTAAATAATAATCAAAGGAGAAGCTTGAGGTTACAGGCTCAAAGATATGTCTTGTTATAGGGTGATTTATATTGGAAAAATAGGGATGGGATACTATTGTTGTGCTTAGACAAAGGGTAATCTGAAAATATTTTGAGAGAAATGCATGTTGGGATGTATGGAGGACAGTATTTAGCTAGATCAACATCTCGTAAGATTTTAAGGGCTGGTTATTATTGGCCTTGTTTATTTAAAAAATCCCATTCTTTTATCAGAAAGTGTGAACCATGTCATAGATTCTCCAACAAAATGAATTTTTCAGGCGCCCTATTGTTAAATCCTATAGTTGTAGAAGCCCCTTTTGCCATGTGGGGAATGGAATTTATTGGAGAGTTTGTTGAGAAATCAAGTGGGGGACACAGTTGGATTTTTCTAGTGACTGATAATTTTACCAAGTGGGTTGAGGAAATTCTAACCAAGAAGGCTACCAGCATAGTGGTTATTGATTTTTTGATGAACAGTGTGATTACTAAGTCTGGTTTTCCAATCAAATTAGTGATGGATAATGCCATGTGCTTTAGGTCTGAAGAATTTGTTGATTTTTGTTATGATATGGGAATTTTCATTTAATATTCATCCCCCTACCATCCATAGGCCAATGGGAAAGTAGAATCAAGTAATAAGAGTATTCTACAAATTTTGAAGAAGACCCTAGAAAGCTACAAGAGAACCTGGCATGCAAAGTTGAAACTTGCTTTATGAGAAGATAGGATCACTGTGAAGAAGGAAACAAGGAAATATCCATTTGAATTAGTGTATGGTGTTCAGTCTAGAATGCCTATGAATAATTTACTTCCATTCTACAAGTTCAGCCAAGATGAGGAGCTAGAAGTCTCTAAGCCAATGCAAGAAAGAATGGTGCAGCTAGTGGAGTTAGATGAAGTAAGAAGAGACTGTCAAAAATAAAATATCAAATTACAAAAAAAGATGAAATACCTTTTTGACAAGAGACCAAGTGATAGGAAGTTCTTTCCTGATAATCTAGTTCTTCAATGGAATGCAAGATATGAGGACAAGGGAAAACATAAACAATTTGAGTTCCTACGGTTAGGCCCCTTTATCATTCATCATTTTGAAAAGGATTCATATCTTTTAAATAATATGGATGGGGAGGTATTTGAATTTCCAGTGCATGGAAAATTCTTAAAGCCTTTCTTTAGTTAGTTCTGCCTTCCATGCACAGTAGTTTTGTATTTTATATATAGGTGTGTTCGATTTCTGTTGTGTGTTTCTTTCCCAGTTGTGTGTTTTCTTTTGTACTAGGTTAGTGTAGTTGTGGTCTACTTTTGAGAGATCTGTTATTCTTGATATGAAATTTCATTTAAGCATCCTCAGAGAGAGCCATTTTTGGATATATTTCTAGTTTTCTGGGTCATGCTAATATTTTTGGATTTCGAGTGTCAATTTTGCCTAAAAGTGTCAAGGTCTGTTCACGTGTTCAATCAAATTTTCCTGAAACTGTTGATTTCCAAGAAATAGAGTGAAAAATGGTTGAAGTCCCCTAATCCCTAAGTCAATTGTGTCCTTGTCATGCAAAACCCTAGTTCTTCACAACCTGGTTCTCATTTGAAGTTAATTTTGTCGAGTAACTTAAGTGACTTATAAGTCATGTTCTTTTAAGTGCTTTCCTTTATCTCCTGATCTCGTAAGAAAGACTGAATATTCATTTTGATCTAGAGACTCAGTGTAATCTTTAGTCATGTTATCACAAGAAGAAAAGAATATTCTCTTAAAGATTGTGAGATTAAATGCAACAGTTGATCATGATCTGATCGTGTAGTTGGCATTTAATCATGAGATAAGTATGAAGTTGGATCAAGGATTCAGAGACTTAGCAACAACCGTAGATGCAATTATGATCATGTTGCTAGTGCAAGATCTCATGAATTAACTCAAGTTATGTGATTTATTTGATGACTTGGAGATTGATCAATCACGTAATATCGTAATGTAACCTGAGGTCAAGATAGAGTTTCAATTTTTCTCAGTCGCGTGATCTCCAAAAGAAACTAGAGTTAAGTGAAAGATTCAGAGATTCAACGAGGACCATTGATGTTTTAACAGATGAGTGGCTGGAATTTAGTCTTAGAATGAAAGTGAAATTAAGTGAAAATTCTCAAGATTCAGCGCAGATCATTGGATTAAAGAAGAATCGAGGGTTGGCACATAATCTTAGGAAGAATAGATCAAGTATAGAAAGTTTGTGAGACTTAACGTTGATCATTGATTGGGAAAATATTTGAAGGCTGGTGTGTAATCTCCAAACAAAACCTGAGTTTGAATTTTTATTCAGCAACTTAGAGATTCATTCAATCACCAAATCTCCAAATAAACCATGGTTAGCCTTGGTTAAGTCAAAGCTAGTTTTAATCTATCGTGGGAGAATCTAAACCATTGATGAATATCAAATCTTGTTGCTGGTATTGAATCACTTGTGTTAGCACTTTTTCTTGTAGAATCACTATATAGCTATTCAAGCTTGACTCTCAGATTCCCAATTCAAAATTCATACAGGGAAAAGGCTAATTAAAAAGGATATAATCCTTCTACACTTTGAGCTCCACAAACCCAGGCAGGTGCACCCTATACAAGTTACTATCTAATAATAAATTTATCAATGGATTGGGGTTTACACTGATTCTCCAATTAGACCATGATACAGGACTTAACAAGCCAAAATATAATCATGATAATAGTAGACAAGAGTGAAACGAGGATTTTCATCCTTCATATTTTTAAAGTTCTTGGACTTAGGAAGGCCAACCTTATGATTCACTCTTTAAGGAATCAGTAAAATGAATTGTACCTTTTGAATACAATCAAACATGAATATTCTCACTAATAGAAATGCAAAGATTAATTTGATTTATGATTGATGATGAGAAATATTTATCAGAACTTAGACCAGTGCCTAATCCCGAGCAAAGAGTCCAATGAGATGTAAATCCATATAAAATCAATTAATAATTAGAACACAATTAAGATCCCAGATAGAGTGCCTTACAAATTATCCTGTCATTTTCACATCCATGTATCAGATTTTCATACTAACACCTAGCCCTCTGGAATTACTCAAGGGACTGACTCCCTCCTTCAAGGAAACTCACAAGTAATTACATAGTTACCTTATAACCAGTATGTTTAAAATGCCTTACAAACTAAACATAAAAGATCATGAACAAAAGTACAAAAAGACACCATAGATCTGAAACAAGAGATTCCACTATATTTTATTAATATCATTCTGCTTCAATACATTCAAATATACCAAATCTTGAAAAACTAAACAAAATATCAAGTCTTCTTTGCAGTTGTAAATTCACCATCCCTTGCAACAATGGAGAAAAAACCAGATATAGGAGAAATGGAGAAAACCATCTCAGTCACTGACACCTATTTGCCCCCAAGAAAATATCTGAAACTTCCTTTTCTCAACTGCTTAAAATTTGATTTGATTTTCCCATATCTCTTTTTGTTTTTCCTTTGAAAATAATCAAACTTTCCCATGAAAATATCTTCATGTTTGAAGGCAAGCATATTTTAATGTTTCTAAAATATGTCTTTTGTGCAGATTAATGTTTCATATTTCTATGCATTTTAAATATAGTTCTACACAACAACTTACCATATTTTCTTTTATCTCCACTACAATTATTTGTACTTTAATTCCTTATTTCCCTTTACCTTTTTTCTTGCACCTTTTAAATTCATTTTTGCCCAGCATTTTACCTTATTTCCTTTGTATTTCTTGTGCCTTTTCAATAATATTTCAACACAAAATTGACTTTATACTTTATCATTTTAATATTCCCTTTCTGCACATATTCTATACCTCTTAATTCAGCTTTTTATACCCATATTTCACCAGCTTGTGCATGGTGTCCATTTATGATTCATTCTAGATGAGCTACATCTGAACTGCACAGGATCCTGCCATCTTTCCTAGGTGCCATGTTTCACCACAACTTAATGGATTATGCATTAGATTTTGATCATCTTTCCTCCTAAGCCATTAAGTTGGTCATCGATCTCTCCACCATGGGATCTGTGCCCATCTGACATGCCTCTCCAGCGCACTGCCACATCACCTCCACCTTGTCACCTTACTATCACCCTACTGTCTGCATCGCCACGTGACACAACAAAATAATCTCTTATACACTAATCTCCTTCCATATTTTCTTCAATCCATTAAGCGAGTTGTTGATCTTGGTTGCCTTGGGAAATATGCACCAACTTGTAGCCTTTTCTGCCAACTCACCTATCACATCATCTCTACAGGCCCCACCAAAATTTGGTTTTTGTCCTCTGTCGATTTGGCATGAATGTCTAGGTACCACCTGTGCTCACATGCGTGCATAGCCTCTAGCTCTTTCTTCAAATCACTCAATGTGCATTTTACGTTATAAACACTTGATATTTTCCTTTCCTGCTAAATGTGGGACTAAACATTTTGAGTTTTTTAAATTTTTTCTATGTATTCTATCTCAAAATAATGGGGCCCACCTACGCATTGACTCATCCAGCCAAGGGGCTGGCCAAGTGGTCTCTTGGTTTCTTATTCACTTAAGTGCTGACATATAAAAACACTCCAAAAATCTCCCTCCTAGCGAATGTGGGATAACGCTCTTTTGCATTTTTGAATTTTTGGCTCCCATTGTATATACCTATGTAGCTTCTTGTGCCTTTTACAATGCATTTTAGTGTTGCAATTCCATGCAGCCCTCCAAACTCATCTCCATCTTGCTTGCATTTACTATGTTTTGTTTTATACTTCCTCTCCACTCCTCTACGCAGGCTTTGGAATGATATATTTTCTATTTAAAACTTCTCCATCCAAACTTGCACATGCCTCTATACAATGTTGCAACCTCCTCCAAAATCCACTGTGTACTCTCCTCCACATGGCTTGCTACCTTTCACAATCAGCTTGGCGTGGAGTCTCCCCATACTGTGTAGGTTTTAAGGTTTAAATGTTTTCCATTCTTTAAAACTAGTGCATATTCCACCTTTTATTTCATGCATAGCTTCTTGTTGTTTCATATTGCTACTAGCATTTGCAGTTTACATTGTAGTGTTTTAACTTACCTATTATAACTATGCAACATTTTTTCATACGTCATGCACAGGTTCCATATTTATTTGTTGGTCTTCCACTTTGCAATTTGCAATTCTTTGAAAGTGTTTTAAATTTTTCTTTAAACTGTGCATGACTCCACCATGTAACTGTGCTAAAATTGAAATTTCTTACACCTTCCAAGGCTTCTTTCCATTTGTCAATTTTGTAGACCTCACCTTTTTTATGCTTCGTTACCTCACCACTTTGTTAAAATAGTGCAACATCTCCTTCTAAGTCTGTGTAAGCCTCCAGTAAAATTGTGCAGGACCTCTTTGTTAACCCCTATGCAGCCTGCCCAAGGCATTTACACTTTGCAATGAAAGTTTTGTTTTAATTTTTTTTTGGCCCCCCTCAATAACCACGTAGGATTATTTGCATTACACATGCCATTTTCTAATTGTTTGAAGGATCTTTTGAACATGTTGTGTAGCCTTCTTTCCTACATGTGGGATCTTCACTCTCTTTTCTAGCTCCTTTTTTAATTCATTTACATCTGCCAATTGTTACTACCGTAGCATTTTCTCCCTAGTAGTTTCTTTCATGTAAAACACCAACTTCTTTTCATCCCCAACCAATGAAGATATCATAAGAAATATGGGCATCACGTAGAAGAACAAAAATAAAAATTTAGTTGAAGCCATAGAAGATAAAAAGGAAAGGAAAGAAGAGGGGAATCAAATTGTGGAAAGGAATTGAGCAATGGTAAATGATGATTCACACCAATACATATAGCTAAGTTTTAGATGACTCTGATTAGGTAATGAACAAAACTACCTCATGTGTTTGTATTGCAAGGAAGGTGTTATTATTTGTTTGATCTAATGGGTGAGCTTGCGTAGGACCAATATACATTTTCTTTAACCTTTTAAAATATCCTTCACAAAATACCTTACCCTTGAGTTAGGACAATTTGTCTAATACCGGTGTACATCCCATTATTAAGATCACTTTGTTCATCTTTGAGGCCTCTCTCATCTATGAAACTATCAATGTTGATAGGCTACTTTGAACCTCTCATTCATCTATGACAGTTTGAAAATTATTTTACCTCAAATTACCCAAACATGGCCATTAGTGGAGTTAGAACATAAATAATTAAACTGGAAATCACAACAATCCATCCTATGCATCTCTACAAACTGATCATACAAACAACAACTGGCCTCAAAAATTGATCAGAAAGCCTCACATTATTATGCAGTCTGAAACCCATGCTTACTTCCAACATGCATGCCAAAGGGATTTGCGTGAAGAAATTAGGTTTGAAATATCATATCACTGAAAATAAGCTATTTGAAAAACAATGCAAATGGAGATGTGAAAACATAGGAAACTAATTTCATAATCACCTTGCTCAAAATGTCAAACCATGTCCTGAGGTTCTGCCAGTGATCTAGATAGCAAATTTACATGAAAAGAGTATAAGGAAAAAATTCACATCTCAAAACAACAATCTGATATGAATTTATGACCCTCTATAAACAACAACTCTATAAACTTTATTCTGTCCCACACTGGAAATCTGCATAAATTGCCTTTGGATTTGATTCCACAAACCTATCAAAAGAGACTCTTATAATCTAGAACCTTTGGAATGGATTCACTTTCGCACAAGGAAAATGAATCTACCACTAACTTTATCTGATGATGAACTGATAAAAAAATATTGTTTCTCAAAGTGGTGCAGAGGCTTGGAGACTTCCAATCTTTTGGACAACAAGACTCTACACCTTTGTTTGACAACCCCCAAGGTTTCACAATGTACCCAAGGGATTCCACTTACTCACATGGGCTTAATTGACTTCAAAGGATTCAAGACTCAAAATAAGTCTATTGAAAGCCTTAACACCACTAGATCAACCTTTCTAGATAGGTTCTAAATTCCCTTTACACCCTTTGATCAGATTTCTCCAAACAAGCCAAACACCCAAGCAACCCTCCCTAGTAGTCCTATTTTTCTTGACTTTTGGAATTTTGGACCAGACTTTCCAAAATAATTGAAAATTAGATTTTATATTCAGATACCCATTTGGAATTTACACAACATATGTGAGAACGAGATATGACTCGTTTGGACCAACTATGCATAAAATTGCTGACTCCAATATCTCCACTAGGCCTAATTGGGCCAATTTACAAAGAAACTACCAACATTACTTATCCCTAGAAACTATAACTTTTATAATTTCCTATATATGTCTCAAATAAAAGGATTATGGTATTTGTTTTCACCCACAACCTTCCCAAATGGTCAAAATCCAAATCCCTCACCAGATGGCTCCAAAAACTAGAGCCTTCTAGAAAATGACCCAAAAATCACTTCCAGAACTTCTCCTTCTGGATTCACCATAATTTTGACATTTAATTATGCTACCTCAAACAAAAGCATGCCCTCCTTAAGCTAGATCTTCTGCTGCTACACTTATGGCATCAAATTCCATGCATTTTCATGCACCCAAGCACTCCAACTTGCCCAAATTGATGATCATCTGCATTCTCTATCTTGTTCCTACATTATTATGGATAATTACATATGATACATGTCATAAATCCATCCCTAAGTCACAGTTAGAATAGAAAGGGGATGGTTACACCATTTTGCTTAAGAAAACAATGTGAAAATGGCTATCTACAACACTCTGGCTATATGAAAGAAAAAATCAGAATGAAATGCTTCCAAGATGGATCAAAACAACTTTAAATACATCCTATAATGCACAACAATGATCAAAACATGAAATAAGTACAATAATAGACCAAAATATGCAAGAAACTATGAATTTTATTGCATTGTCAGCCTTCAGGCTATACAATCCCTTCTCCAATTCATTTATTTTCTTTCCCAATCATTCATGGGTGTTTATAGACAATTTTTCAACTTCCAAAACTGATCCCAAGTGGTTGGAAGTGATTACAAATTGTTTAAGACTCTTAACTGTAATTTCCCACCAAAACACAACTAGCTGTTAATATTCAAAAATTTGAATTATTAATTTGTGTTTTTTGGTATTTTATTGCTTAAACTTATTAAATACTTTATGGATTCAATTCCTAATTGATTCTAGGAACTAATTAAGCCCATATAATCAAATTAGATCCCATTTGGCACTATTAGCCACCCTTACATCATTTTTGGGTCCTAAGTCCTTTACCAGGACTTATTAATAATTTATTACATTCTTTATTACAAATTACCATTAACGACCTCAATACATCCCAATTCACATTTAGGGATTATTTTATTCCTTTGCCTTCAATTGGATCCATGGTGACTTCATAGGTTCTCTTGCACCACAAAGTCAGTCACTTTAAAACTTTCTGAGCTTTAACATAGTAAAATGCGGAAATTGGTTTTGGAATGGGTTGAGCAAAGTGATCAACTGGATTGACCAAAGTCTGCAAAGCTTTAGGAAAGTACACTTCCATGTTTTCAATGTAGGGGAACAATCAATTCTACATGGCATTCAATCAGGTACAAATGGAAGACCTCAAAGTAGGTCATTCAACAATTCTGCACTTGACACTGAGAAACTGAATAAAAGGTAAACAAAATGAATTTGGTAAACCATGCAAAAAAACTCACAAGGTTCTCCTGATGGGCATGTAGGTTTAATTTCATGTCTACAACATCATGGAACACTTTTTAATGTCATGTCTATCCATCTAGTCAGAAATGTAGACCTCTAAAGTGGGTCATTTAATAAAATTGTAACATATGCAATATGCATATTTGGGTAAACTCCTCCAAATGGCTATCTCCAAAACACATCAAAATTGAAATCTAAGAGCTGGGATGGTTTTCTTAACCCTTTATTTGTTCATTCCAACTTCGATCCTTCTAAATCATCCATACAGTGTCCATACACTCATTCCAGTTAAGTAGTCAGTTTGTCTTCTCTATAGAAATATATGTTGACATCAGTGACAAAACATGAATATCATCAGCATGATCAATGACCAAAATTGATATCATCCAACACCTTGTACCACTTAGATTGACTTAACAAAGTTGCAGAATAGGTATGTTAGAGAGACCACCATTGTCAACAGATTGATCCAGGTTCATGTGCCCAAATCAAATATAAATTACATAGTTTTTGTGCCAAATTTTGTTTTATTCCCAAAACCCTACATAGCCCATAAGAAATGTACTTCATATAGAAGTTTAAATCCTTGTAAAAATAGGGCATGTGGGCTGTGAGAGGTTTCTTGTAGATCTTATAATGAGCAAAGAAAGTGTTAAGAAAACCATCTAGCAACTCAGCATAAGTCGTAGATGAAGAAGAAGATCGTGTGGTGGGCAGTAAATCTTGTAATGTAACCTGGGTCAAGCTAAAATCTAAGCAACTTGGAGATAACACAGTCACACAATATCTAGATAGAATGTGGTAAGAGTATGGTAAAGCTGTAAGGGTTTGTTCTCACACCATAAGGTAAAAGGGCTAGCCTATTAAAGAGGGAAGATTCTGATAGGATGTAACAAAATCGGTTGAGCTAGGAAAAGGTAGGAGAAGTAAGCCAATCATATTGATTTTAAAACATTTTAACATATAATAAGGTTTTAAAACTGAGAAAAGCACTCATGAATTTCCCAGTTGGCCTATTCAAATTTGATCACCTATCGAGGCATGCAGAGCTATGCTAGAAGTGATTGAGTAATGATTTCCAGGTCCTCGACTAGACTGGTGCATTGAATTCTTAGTGATAAATAGGCATAGCCTTTATGCATTTTAGTGCACCAAAGTTTTTCAGAGTATAGAGCTAGGAGATTGCATAAGTTTCAGAGTTTTTAGAAGCAATTAATTGCTTGAATTTCAGGGCAAATTGTAAGGAAGAGCATATATCTAAGAGAAGAATTGTTCAGTGGAATATTCAGAGAAAATAAATATGAGCCAATTAGCACTGAGTGAGGCTTCAACCAATGGGGCAAGTAAAGATGTAGAGGATGACCAAAAAGGTAAGAGGAACTATTCTGATGAATTTATGGCTCTACTACCTAGGACTAACCAAGGAAAAAAGGTAAACAATGAATTCCTCCTTGATGATATGTTAAATTTTAGAGATCCACTTACTCCTGGGGTTTTTGGTTATCATCTTTTCAATTACTTTAATAATAATAAGGACAAGAAAATTCAAATCTCAAACCCATGGACATCAGGTTTAGAAAAGCTGACTGTTCGAGATGTTTTCATTGATGTAGACTTATTGATTGAGCTAGCTAGAAAGTATGATCCTCTTTCTAGAACTATTAAGAAAAGTGATGGGACAGCTCTAGTTACTTTGGATAGGGCATCTTTCATGAAATCCATTGACATATACCATCCTTTTGTTAGGAATAATAGTCCACAAGACAACTGAGAGGGGGGGTGAATCAGTTGTAGTATAGATAATTAAACTTTAAACTTTATTAACCATATCAACAAATGCAAATAAAACAGTAATAGATAACACCATAACACAAGATTTGTTCATGAGGAAACCCTGTTAAAGGTAAAACCCCAGTGGGAATTAACACCCACAAATTTTGTACTGAGAGTATAGTATCCCTGTTAAAAGATATTAGCCCTGTTAGTAGCTTGTTACAACATTACAGTACACAGTCCCTATTAGGAGATAGATCCTGTTAGGATTCAAAGGAAAATAGTAGGCTCACTGCCAAGGCACACTTCCCAAAGAAGGTTAAAGCCACCCTCAAGGATTTACAATCTACATCAAGTGTATACAAAATATACACAATCCAGTGAACTATCCGATAGCAACTATCTTTGCTTGATCAGTTCCAATGAAGTATCAACACTACTCTCTATCCAGCAGTCAAGCTTTGTAGCTTCACAAATCTTTTCAAAAATGAAAAGATAATTCATATATACCCTTTTATAATAACCCATTACGTCAGCTAGTTAAGATTTCCTAATACATAATTAAGTAGGTCATCCAATTAAGACTTCCCATCATACAAATAATTACATAAGCCCTTGCTAAGATACACATAGTACCTATAACAATTATACAACATTTATAATTCATCACAAATACTTTTAGATCCGCAATCCGCTCTCATAATTAAATTCCATGCGTTACAAGTCTGAAGTCGGATAGGAAATAGGTCTTCTCTAGAACACACGCCACAACTGACATCATCAGTACCCAAACAACAATCAAAATCAACCCATTTCACTATCATATGTTGGCTCTCCATCAATAAGCTCACAAGTTCTGAAACATCTTCCTTAGTAAGCTATACCTGAAACACAGAGACCTTCTCTGTCCAGAATTACAGTTGTAGTGTAGAAAAAAAAATCTTCACCAAATGAACTGTAACATCCACATAATGTAACATAAAGTCAAGCGATCTTAGGAGTAAGCTTAGAACAAAACATTCTGCATAATTCCAACTTCAATCCTTCTGAATCATCTTTATAGTGTCTATACACTTGTTCCAGTTAAGTAGTCAGTTTGTCTTCTCCATAGAAATATATGTTGACATCAGTGACAAAACATGAATATCAATAGCATGATCAGTAACCAAAACTGATATCATCCAACAATCTAGCCCTTTGGCATTGATGGCAACATATGGGAAAATCCATATGCATGAACCCAAAATTACTCTCTCTCAATACAATCTTCTCAATATCCTCAACATAAATTTCCCAAAATAGTAGGGATTCTCTCATATATTCCTTCCCCCTTTGGCAACAATGGAAAAGGGTGCCATAACTCATCTATAGTCTTCAGTAGCTTTTTCAATTCTTCATGTCTGATTAGGTGCAAGATTACCCAAATGTGCTCCATAGTGTTCTCCTGCGATCACTGCCCCTAAGGAGTAGATCCATACATCAAGTCCAAAGAGTAATATAGCTCTAAGATCTACTAGATTGATGCATATCTGCATCATTTTAATTTCCACTGGGAGGGGCCATCACCCCAAGCATGCCTCTAAGGTATTCAAAAGCATCTTTTGGCAAAGTTTTAGTAAATATATCTGCTATCTATTCCTTTGTGCTTATGTACTCTAGTTTAATCTCCTTAGCAACTACCTTCTCCCTCAAGAAATGATACTTGATAGAAATATGTTTAGCTTTGAGTGAATTACAAGATTCTTTGACATGTTTACTATACTTGTGTTATGACAATGAATAACCACTACCTCCTTGAAAATTATAGAAATATCTTCCAGTATTTGTTTCATCCAAACAACTTGTGTGCAATTAATTGTAGCAGCTACATATTCTAATTCAGCAATAGATTGAGCAATACAATTTTGCTTCTTTCTTAACCAAGAAACCAATCTCTTCCCAAGGAAAAATGCACCACCACTTGTGCTCTTTCTGTCATCCACATTACCTACCCAATAAACATCAGTAAAAGCCTGCAAAGTAAATTCATCAGATATTTCATACCATAATCCCTACTCTACTGTTCCTTTCAGGTATCTGAAAATTCTTTTCACAACAACAAAGTGTGTTTCTTTAGGATCTACTTAATATCTAGCCACAATTCCATCTACATTTGTAATATCTATTCTAGTGTGTGTCAAATATTGTAGACCTCCAATCATTGACCTGTACTTAGTCTGCACAACACTTTGAGTCTCATAATTTTTAGTTAGTTTGGTCCCTATTATCATTGGTGTACCAATAGGTTTACAATCATCCATTCCAAATTTCTTAAACATTTCCTTAGGGTACTTGGTCTGAGATATAAATATGCCATTTTTACTTTGATTAATTTTCAAACCAAGAAAAAATTTCATCTCACCAATCATTGACATCTCAAACTCATTCTCCATTTCTTTAGAAAACTTCTTACTCATTTTTTCATTACCACCAAAAATTATATCATCAACAAAAACTTCTATAATTAAGATTCCATCTTCATCAGTTCTTAAATACAAATTACTATCTGCATTACCTTTTCTGAAACCAAGATGAAGTAGATGTTTGTCCAGTCTTGCATACCATGCCCTTGGTGCTTGTTTCAGTCCGTACAGTGCCTTCTTCAGTCTGCAAACCATGTTTTCATCATCTGTCAAAGGAAAACCATCAGGTTTCTGAATGTATACTTCTTCCTCTAGGTCACCATTCAAAAATGTAGATTTCACATCCATCTGATACACTTTGAAGTCTTTATGTGTAGCATAAGCAAGGAATAGTCTCACAGATTCTATTCTAGCAACAGGTGCGAATGTTTCTTCATAGTCTATGCCTTCTTGTTTTGAGTATCCTTTGCATACTAGTCTAGCCTTGTTTCTTACCACTATGCCTTCCTCATCCATTTTGTTTATGAAAACCCATTTAGTTCCAATCACATTCTTGTTTTTAGGTCTTGGAACCAACTCCCAAGTATTGTTCTTCTTTATCTGCTCTAGTTCTTCTTCCATAGCTTTAGTACAAGATTCATCTTAACATGCTTCATCAGTAGTCTTGGGTTCAGCTTGAGAAATCAAACAAATCTAATCTCTAAATTTAGATCTAGTCATCATGCCTTTGTTTTCATCACCAATAATTTGATTTTTCAGGATGGTTTTTCTTGACATACCTTGGAGTCTTCAATGTCTCAGTAGCTTCTACCTGTTCTTCTTCTGCATTCTCATACTCAATCATCAAAGGTTCTTCAGGTTCAGTAGCAACTTCTCTTGTTTCTATTATCTGACCATAATCATACATTCTTTCTGGAATTTTAAATTTCTCATCTATCCTCACATTGGCACTTTCAATTAGTTTTCTCAATCTTAGATTGAAACATTAATGTGCTTTACTCTTAGTAGAATAACCAAGAAAGATTCCTTCATCACTTCTAGCATCAAACTTGCCTATCTGATCATCTCTCTTGATATAGCATTTACTACCAAATATTCTAAAATATTTCATAGTAGGTGTATGATCAAACCATAATTCATAAGGGGTTTTATTTGTACCTTCTCTAATCTAAATTTTGTTTAGTGTGTACACAACAGTGCCAACTACTTCTCTTCAATTAACATGTGATACATTTCCTTCCAGCAACATAGTCCTAGCAACATCTAATATAGTTTTGTTTCTTTGCTCTGCTATCCCATTCTGTTGTGGAGTTCTAGGAGCTGAAGTCTGTCTATGTATTCCATTTTCTTCACAATATGTGTTAAATAGTTCTGATGTAAATTCTCCTCCTTTGTCCGATCTCAGACATTTCATCTTTAAACCAGATTCATTCTCAACTTTTTCTTTGAATAACTTGAATTTGTCAAATGCCTCAGATTTCTCTCTCAAATATGTAACCCACGTCATTCTAGAAAAATCATCAATAAAGAGTATAAAATACCTTTCACCATAGCATGATCTTGTTCTTGTAGGGCCACATAGATCTATATGCACCAGATCCAACTTCCCTTTTGTTGAATAGGCTTTTATCTTGAAAGTGCTTCTAGTATGTTTCCCCATAACACATTCTCTACACATAGTGTTAGATGGATTAACAATTTTAGGTAGATCTCTTACTGCTTTTTTCATACTTTCCTTCACAATGTTGTCAAAATTAACATGAAAAAATCTTTTGTGCCATAACCAGCTGTCATCAATCTTTGTAATAAAACAAGTAGCTTCAGATGTGTTTAGTTCAAATACATTACCTCTATATTTAGTACCATATGCTATCAATTCTCCTATTTTACTCTTGATAGAACATTTCCCATTGATGATGTTCAGTTGATAACCCTTGTCCACTAGCTATCTAACACTCCACAAATTATGCTTAAGTCCATCAACAAGTAATACATTGTTAGTGTTAGTCTTACCATCCAATGAGATAGATCCAACCCCAATAATAAGTTTAGGAGTAATGTCACCAAATATAACAACACCACCATCATTCTTCTTCAAACTCACAAATTTATTTATATCTCCAGTCATATGATGTGAACAACCACTATCTATGACCCATTCAGATTTCTTTTCAACTTGAGATACTAATGCTTTTTCCTCATGCATAGGTTCATCATGCTTAATAGCAATGAACCCAATTTCATCAAAGTTATCATCCTCATCATCAGATATTCCTTCACTAGCATAATATCATTCCTCATCCTTTGAGAACTTAGACTTGAAAAACTTAGGTTTGTTCTTTGGAATTCTTGTAGGACATCTAGATGCAAAATGACCAATCTTATTACATGAAAAAAATTTCAAAGGTAATTTTCCTTCAAACTTTCCCTTACCTCTCTTTTCCCTTCAGACAATCAGTGCAACAATTTAATCTAGCTTCCTTTCTTCTTCCTATATCTGTTCCCATTCATCAACATAGGCTCCAAGTTTTTCTCTCAGATCATTATAGCTTGTGCTTGCATTTCCAGCTAAGGTCTTGTTTTTGTGCACGGTTGCTTTGAATGCTGACTCAACTTTAGGTAAAGTGTCTACCAATTTTGTGCTCTCAAATATAGTTAGTTTTCCAATCAACATCTCTCTAGTAAAGTTTGGTGTCAATGGTATGATCTCCTCTATAGCTTGAACCTTGGTTCTGTATGCAGATTTTAAAGATCTTAGTATCTTTGCAATTACTTCTTCTTCACTGTAAGTTCCTCCAGAGTTCCTAATACCATTCACCACCTTAGTAATTCTTTATGCATATGCTCTGATGTTCTCATCTTCTCTCATCTTTAATGATTCCATCTTTTTCTTCCAATTTTTTAGCTTTGCTTTCTTTGTAAATATGTCTCCAACATATAGTGCTTCTAATCTTGTCTAGATTTTGTGGGCAAAATCCAAGTCCTTTACTTCAGTGAATTCTCCTTCTGATAGAGTGCTAATTAGGGATTCCCTTAAAACCATATTACATGAAAATAGCTTCTTTTCATATTTAGTGGCCTTATGTAATTAATCCTTGGTCACTAACTTTTCTTTCTTCTTTATGATCATCCAGTAGTCAAGACCTAGACACATCAAATGTGTTCTCATCTTGTTCTGCCAATTGTCAAAATTTTCAGGATCAAACTTCAGACTATCCTTCCTGTAGTAAGTCATCTTCAGGATCACCTCAAGTTGTTAAAATTTCTCTCTGAGGACCAATAGCTTTGATACCAATTGTTAGGAATAATATTCGACAAGACAACTGAGAGGGGGGTGAATCAGTTGTAGTATAGACTATTAAACATTAAACTTTATTAACCATATCAACAAATGCAAATAACATA
Organism: Thuja plicata; assembly: GCA_018584345.1. Taxonomy (NCBI): domain Eukaryota; kingdom Viridiplantae; phylum Streptophyta; class Pinopsida; order Cupressales; family Cupressaceae; genus Thuja; species Thuja plicata. The sequence continues at coordinate 12,769 of MU226057.1, read as the reverse complement.
GTAATAGACAACACCATAACACAAGATTTGTTCACAAGGAAAACATTTTAAAGGTAAAACCTCAGTGGGAATTAACACCCACAAATGATGTATTAAGAGTATAGTATCCCTATTAAAAGATATTATCCTTGTTAGGAGATTGTTACAACATTACAATACACAGTCCCTGTTAGGAGACAGACCCTGTTAGGAGTGAAAGGAAAATAGTAGGCTCACTACCAAGGCACACTTCCCAAAGAAGGTTAAAGACACCCTCAAGGATTTACAATCCACATCAAGTGTATACAACAAATATACAATCCAATGAGCTATCTGATATCAACTATCTTTGCTTGATCAGTAGCAATGAAGTATCAACAATGCTCTCTATCTAGCAGTCAAGCTTTGCAGCTCACAAATTTCTGCTCACTTCTTTCTCTACCACACTTTAAAAAAATGAAAAGATAATTCATATATACCCTTTTACAATAACCCATTAGATCGGCCATTTAAGCTTTCCTAATACATAATTAACTAGGTCAGCCAATTAAGGCTTCCCATCATACAAAGAATTACATAATCCCTTGCTAAGATACACATGGTACCTATAACAAGTATACAAAATTTATAATTCATCACAAATACTTTCAGATCCGCAATCCACTCTCATAATTAAATTCCACATGTTAAAAGTTAGAAGTCGGCTAGGAAATAGGTCTTCTCTAGAACACACGCCACAACTGACGTCATCAATACCCAAATAGAAATAAAACTCAACCCATTTCACTATCATATGTCAGCTCTCCATCAGTAAGCTCGTAAGTTCTAAAACATCTTCCTCAATAAGCTATACCTGAAACACAGAGACCTTCTTTGTCCAGAATTATAGTTGCAGTCCAGAAAAATAGTCTTCACCAAATGAACTATAACATCCACATAATGTAACATAAAGTCAAGTGACCTTAGGAGTAATGTCAGAACACAACCTTCTGCATAATTCCAACTTCGATCCTTCTAAATCATCCATACAGTGTCCATACACTCATTCCAGTTAAGTAGTCAGTTTGTCTTCTCTATAGAAATATATGTTGACATCAGTGACAAAACATGAATATCATCAGCATGATCAATGACCAAAATTGATATCATCCAACACCTTGTACCACTTAGATTGACTTAACAAAGTTGCAGAATAGGTATGTTAGAGAGACCACCATTGTCAACAGATTGATCCAGGTTCATGTGCCCAAATCAAATATAAATTACATAGTTTTTGTGCCAAATTTTGTTTTATTCCCAAAACCCTACATAGCCCATAAGAAATGTACTTCATATAGAAGTTTAAATCCTTGTAAAAATAGGGCATGTGGGCTGTGAGAGGTTTCTTGTAGATCTTATAATGATTATCTTGGACCTCCAAAATTCACATGCCAATACTGACATTGAATACATACAGTATGTCATAGACAAGATGCATCAAGGCCTTATAGATATCCACAAGAAATCAAATCCCAAGTTCATGCATTACTCCATTTTAATGCATTTAATTTTGTACTTCAATGTCAACAACATGGACACACATAATCTCAGACCAAGGGTACTTTCCACAACCAACCAAACCATGTACAACTTTGGCTTAGGGTTCGAAATTACACCTCAAATGAAAATGAGTTTTGTGGTTTTTAGAACTGGATTGTATGTCCACTTTTAGGTCTGCTAGGTGTGAATGTGATAAGATTTCCCATCAAGGTGCTACAACTTTTAATACCTTGTCAATATGTGGATAAATGGATAGGATATCTTAACTGGGGAGATTTTTAATGTGAGAAGAGTTTTACTTTAATGAGGGTGTATGGATTTTCCCATCCCCCACACATACTTCTACAATATGTGCCTCTAAGAATAGTTGTAATGGATTTTATCTGCAGTTTATGTGGATAGATAAAGAACACTTGGCTCCCCACAAGAAGGGTACTTTAAAACCTAGGTAGTTCAAGGTCTATAATTTCACAATTGGGAAAAGAGCCATAGATTCAATGATTAAATAGTTGGGTCAGTATAGAATGAGCATGGCCTTATACAGGTATGTTGACCTAAAAGGTTTTATCAAGAGTGCAAAGAAATTTTTGACCCCAACCATAACTACTATCAAGGAGCATGAGGAATGTGTAGAAGAAGACCTGATAAGAAATGTCTTGGAGGATGATGAGGTAGCAAGAACGGAGGACCAGTACCAAGATTTAATAAGTCTAGAGCAACAAATAAATAAAAATGGGATCCCCTTTGGAGGTTTCTTTCCAAGGTACCTTATTTACAGAGACTCTAAAAAATGATGGAGTCTTATAACACAGTGTACAATCAGCCCGAGGGGCTGATTGAAGAAAAGGAAGGAGGCCCTGAGAAGCATTCTTCCTCAGAGTATGAATAAGATAGTGAGGGAGGTTACTGAGTTCATAGCCCTCCTCCTATGGATCAACCACCTAAAATAGAGCAGAATATAGAAGTGGATCTCACAAAGGTGCCTGATACTGAGGTAACTAATGATCCCCCAAAAGAAGAAACAAAGAATAGAGTCAGGTGAGCCTTCTTAAGGAAAGGCACAATAGAATAAGAAATATAAAGTAAGTGCCCTGATCATTGGTGACATACAATATGACCACCAACTCATGAATACGATCAGAGAAGGGAAGAAAGTAAAAAAAGATATACAAGAGGAAGTTGAACTACCCCTTCGAATGTGTCAAGATGAAAGAGAACTTCACCAAGAAGAGTTCCTGAATGATGATGGATTCATCAAATAGATGAATTCAAGAACTTATTAATTTTGAGGAAGAAACAAGAGGTAGGGTCACAATTGCAGCTGAAAGAGGGAGATTCAATACCAAATGAAGCCTTACAAGATCTACAATCTTATGATCCTAAAACATAAACCATTACACCTGAAGAGGCTAGACAACTAGCCAGGTCTAGTGGAATGCGTCTTGTCCTTGGTTAGGATCTAGCCTCTGCTTTTATAATTAAATAAATCAAAAGGAAACCTGATCCAAATCTGTCTTCTGAGATACAAGTTGTGGAAATGATAAGGGGATGTGGATATGATCCATGATCCCATACTCTACCCATGTGGTCTCTAGCACCCAAGACAAAAAATCCATCCTTGATCAATGTGCAAGAAAAGATGGATGGGGATAAGATGATATGGTCTATTCATAATACTTATGATTTGGAGATATTCCAGGCTCTTACCCACTTTTCACACATGAATGAGGCAAAAATAGAACATATGTCAAAAAGTTATCACAAACTCTTTGATGAGTCAAGTGTTGTGGTAAAATACATGAAAAAGTGCTTCATTTGAATCAAGTCACTAAAAGATCATGTGGAGGAGTTAAGAAAGAAGCTACAAGAGGCCCCCAAAGATATCCTCGCTCCACTCAAAGAAGTTGTGGATGCTCAAACATAGACCATAGAAGATTTTCCACCTGGAACAGAGCAAGTTGATAAAGATAATAATAAAGTGGCTTTAGAAGCCCTATGGAAAATCTTGCAACACATGATAGATGTCCTAAAGGTAAAGTTTATTTGGTGCATAATGCTTATTGTAAGCTACCTAGCCTAGAGACATAAGTAAACAACCATGTCACAACTTTGAATCCTTATTTTGGCACTTGGTCAGGAAGGGAATTATTGTTTGAAAGGTTGGAATCCTTGTAGCCACTTAGGACAAATCTCACTGAGATTGTTTGTCAAGTTGGAGAAGTAATTGAACAAATTGGAGCAACATTATCTTTCTTCAAAGGAAAGGAAAATCAAATACAGGCAAGGATTAATATGTTTGGCCTAGATTACAATAGATTTATTCCTCCAATTAAGGGAGAAGATCATAAGATCAAAGAAGTGGAAGAATGGACAAATGCATTTGCCACTTTATTTCCTATTAAGGAGGCATTCATAATAGATAAAATTATCCTAGATATGGATAGATTCAATAAGACCTTGGATGAATCCTTTAAAGTAGAGACAAATCTCATAAAGTTTGTTACAAATGTCAAGTTCATAACAGATGCTAGATGGGACAAGAAGAAGGCACAGTTATAGAGTATTCAAAGTTTTAATTAGCCTTCAGAGATATAGGTTGCACAGTGGGATATCATCATAAAGCCCAAGAATAAAATCTAGCAACCATTGACTTAGATGTGTTGGGTGATGAGTAAAGTGACACCTGGCACCTGATCAATGAGCACAGGGAGGGTAATCATTAGCAAGACTAGTGTAAGTTAGCCTATATTGGTAGTCACTAGATCTCACAACAACCTTAGGAGGTTACCTAGAATATCTACTGACTAAGGTGCCAGCTACCAAAGATTTGAAATCATATCAAATCATCCACTTAATTTTTTCTCCACCGAATGAAAGTGTATCTTTAATTTTGTCATCTAGCACTTTTAGGTTAAGCTTAGCCATTCAAAGCTTGTTTCATACTTGATCTTTAAGGATTAAAAGATGGTTAATTCTCTATATATATCAAGTTGTAACATTTTGAAAAGGATGGTGAATTTACAACTGCGAGGCAGACATCTTATTTTTATCTAGTTCTTCAAGATTTTTGTGTTTCTGAATGTATTGAAGTAGAAGTATATTAATAAAATACAGTGGAGTTTCTTGTTTCACATCTATGTTGTCTTCTTGTATTTTTTTTTATGCTGTTGTATGTTTAATTTGTAAGGCATTTTAAATATACCAGTTATAAGGTAACAGTGCGATTATTTGTAAGTTTCTTTCAAGGAGGTAGTAAATCTTATAAATAGTTCCAGAGGGTTAGATGTTAGTGTGAGAATTTGATACATGGGTGTGGGAATGAGAATATAATTTTTAAGGCACTATATCTAGGCTTCATGTGTGTTTCCATTAATTAGTTTCTATGAAAATATATTTCATTTGACTCTTTTCCCGGGATTAGGCACTGGTCTAGGTTTTGATAAGTAGTTATCATCATCAATCTCGAATCCAAAAAATCATTTACATTTCTATTATCAAGAACATATATGCTTAATCAGCTGTATGAAAGAATACAATTTAATTTATTGAGTCCTTGAATAGAGAATCATTAGGTTAGCCTTCTTGAGTCAATAACTCTAAAAACAAGAAGGATGAGAATCCTTATTTCACTATTATTTGCTATTGCCAAGTTCACGGTCTGGCTTGTTAAGCTCTGCATAAGATTGGTTTTTCTTATCTGCAAGATGTGCTATCTATTGTTACAGTAAAAGGCAATAAGAAAATCAGTGTAGCCCTTGATCCACTGTTAAAGTTACTGAAAAATCAGTAATCTATAAAAGGTACACCCACTTGAGCTTGTGGAGCTCAAAGAAGGAGGATTAATCCTCATTAATTAGAATTTTACTTGCATGAGTCAAGAGTTTGGAATCTAAGAGTCAAGCATTGATGCTATATTGATATTCTTCAAGAAAAGGCTCTAACACTGAGCAGAAAGAAAGATGAATTTATCAACTTCCCTTGGCCGAATGATGAGGTGTTCATATCTGAGAAGGAAAGATTTAATGTAGGTACCCAAGAAAAAAGGATATTATGTAATTTTCAATAGAAATTATCTCCCCCATCATTTTGAAGTGAACAAGTAGATGCAAAATATCTTTACATCAGAAGACCAAGGAAATAAATTCCATAAGGCGAGCTTAGAACAAGTTTGAAGCAGTTGCAAGGATCAAGCTGTCAAAAGACAAAATACCTTGAAAAATCTTGTAACAAAGTGGTTATCAATTTTATTGTATGTTTGTCTCTTGTATGAGTCATATATTTGTCCTTTCTCCTAGCCATCCGAATCTTTTTACATCCTTCCTTTTTTAGGATTCCAAGATGGCTAGTGTGTACTATATATAGCAAGTTGTAGTGTATTGTAAAGGATGGTGAATACACAACTGCAAGGAAGATTTATGAATTCTTTCTAGTTTTAAAGATTTTTTCATTCTGAATGTATTGAACAGAGATATTTTAATAAAATAAAATGGAGTTTTCTGTTTCATATCTACGATGTCTTTATATGTTTTTGTTTGAGTTCTTGTGTATTAAATCTGCAAGGCATTTTAAATACAATGGTTATGTTAGGGATTTTTCTTGTATGAATCACAATGCTTGAAATGTCTATATGAACCTTGTACCTTCTACTCCTGATTCAGAGACAAGAAAAGCCTAATTACTAAGGACTGGATAAGGTCCTTCTTCGTTTTTGAGTTCCACAACTACTCAGGCAGGTTTTACCTTTTCAAGATGGCTGTTAACATAGTTTTTGTTAATGTGGACACTGGTTTGTCATGTATCTCTATTGAGCCAATCTTTATAAAATACCTTGTAAATGATCAAGCATAATCATGTACAGGATTTAACCATACAAATCATAATTTTAAATATGACAGAAAACCAGTGATACAAGGATTCTCACCCTTCTTCCTTTTCTTAATAGGAGGGATAACCTAATGATTCTCTCTTCAAGGAATCAATAACATGGACAGTGTCCTGCTGACAGAGGTCCTTAAACAAGTTTAGCTTATAAGTTCTTGGTAACAGAGTATTTTGAATTGAGTTGGTATTGAAAACTTAGAACATATTAGCCACAGATAGATATTCAAATAAGTTCCTAAACCAGTGCCTATCCTTTGGGCTGCAGAGTCAATAATAAGAAAAGAAAATACAAAAACGAGATACACTGAACTGCCTTATAGCTCAAACAATTAGGACAGAATGCCTTACAAACTATCTTATTACCTCCAAACCAGTGTATCAAATCCTTAACTAAATAGTATGCTTCCTGAAACCATTCACAATATTTAATTCCCTCCTTGAGAGAAACTTGTAAACAATTAGATGGTTACCTTATAACCAGAGTGTTACAGAATACCTTATAAACCTTAACACAGAAAAGCATGCATACAAAGTAAAGAGACAACAGTTGAAAGGAGTAAAATTGCACCGTATTTCATTTATGTAATCCAGCTCGTTATACATGAAAGTTTACACAG
>MU226056.1:2982659-3005093 GCA_018584345.1 Thuja plicata | reverse complement strand
GTTCTCTGATGAAGTGATGATGGAGAGCAATGTGCTTTGATCTTGCATGATAAACTGGATTCTTTGCTAAGGCAATTGCACTTTGATTATCATAGTATAAAGGTGTGGGATCATGCTGAGGTAAGCCAAAATCTACAAGTAATCTTCGAATCCATAGTGCTTCTTTAGAGGCAGTAGTACAACCTTTATATTTAGCCTCGGTAGAACATAGTGAAACTGATTGTTGCTTTTTGCTTTTCCAAGAAATTGTACCTGAACCAAAGAAAAAATAGTAACCACTAGTGGATCTCCCATCATTGGGGTCACCTCCTAGATCTGAATCAATATAACCTTTAAGAGTAAAATAAGTATTAGCATCACAAAATAAAGCATAATTTGGAGTACCTTTAATGTACCTTAAGATTCTTTTAGAAACTTTTAAACGAGATTGTTGAGGTTTAGACATGTATCTAGAAACTAAGCCTACACCATAAGAAATGTCAGGTCTAGTAAGGGTAAGATAATTCAAACTTCCTAATTCTAACAAGTTTACTATCTATTGAAATTATCTTTTAGAAGCATAATAGTAAAGAAAACCATAAACATTCACACAAGTTGACACAAGTATTTAACGTGAAACCCAATATGGGAAAAACCACCAGTAACATGCTACCAAGTTTTCACTCTTCTGAAGTGAGCTCTGTGAGGAGCCAACCCTGTTAAAGGTTACAATAACACAATGCTAGGTGTGACCTAGTTAAAGGATTTAATCACCCTATCAAGAGTGGCCTTGTTAGAGGATTTATACAAATGATTGTTAGGTCAACCTTGTTAAAGGATTTTAACTGATACAATGGTTAGAAAGTAATCAGTAGTTATGATTTGATACATACAACTTACTTTGAAAATTTAGATCCAATTACAGCTCTGATGTTAACTTACTGGATAGCCTGCAATTTCATTTCAACCTTCTGATTTTCTTGGAAATCCGTCAAGCAATCACACATGCAACTCTCTGCTTCTGTATTCTGCCTTCTCTGCTAGATCATGCCAAATAGTAAATCAACTATGCATATCCTCTTGCATACACATCCACTTCACATTCAGTAGCACACCTATTGCACACTAAATGAATAACCCCTTGAGGTTATCATATACCTCTCTATTTAGGTCAGATAAATCTTTTGCCGCCTAAACAAGATCGTAGATCTTAGGTTAGGTCAGATCCAACGGATCATTCCATCTTTACATTACATTTACTTCTCCAAATTAGTCTCTAATTAAATCTTGAAACCATTCATTAATTATGGTTACCCATACATTAAATGACGTGGATCAATCTTTAATTAACATTACATATCCCAATAAAATTAACTAAGTTGGCCAGAGATCTCAAATCTCATTATTAATTCAATTACTGTAAGTCAGCCAACATCATTGTTTCCACTTGGAAATTTCACTGGTGCTCGACTTTGAACAAATTTTCTCATCATGAACAAATTTTCTCAGCACAAGCAACTTTTCTCGGCACAAGCAACTTTGCTCGGCATAAGCCAAACTTGCTCGGCACAGAACAACCAGAAAAACTATCTTTGAAAGATAAACAACTAATTACTTTGCCAGAGTGCCAACTAATCAAGTACCCTTTTATTTTCCTTAACTCAACCATTCACTTGGTCTTCTTGTTAAATCTTCTTCATCAACAATAGATATGGTACTCAAACAGATATCAATAGTCTCACCAGTTAAGGTTTGACAACAATGACAAAATAACAATTGCTTGTATTGTCACTTTCCAACACATGGCTCCCCCATGAAATATAACCATGGGAAACACCTAAGGATGGATGGATATGTTAGGAGAGTCATTAGTGTATATATTTTTAGGATTAGGAGTCTTCGGAAGATGGAGAGATATTTTTACTATTAAGCCTTAGGCGAGCAGACAGTGCCCGGTTAGAGGTTTAGTGCTGAAGAAAAGGAGATTTCTTGCAGGGTAGAGAAGTAATGTATGGGACAAGTATATTTCCAGATAGGGTATGGTCATACATTGATATACTATAAGGATTGAGTTCATACCAATCCATGATACCAAGTTTTGAGCAAGTTTTCAACTATGTTGTAGACGGTCCTAGAAACTAGGCCTATTAGCCCTATTGGACCTAGATTGTAGGAACCCTATGTACGGATGACCTAGGGGATTAAAAATTACAAAATATTTTGAAGAATGATAAAGGGTATCTAAATTTGGGATTGGATTTTAAACTTCTTTGGGAAATTTTTGAAAGAATTGGGAAAAATTCACTGCAAAAGGCTACAAGGAAATAAGCCCAATTAGACCTCTCGGAGACTAAAGTTTCAACTCGACTAAAAAAAGGTCAAGGGATCCATCAAAATGGAGTCAAATGGGAAAATATGCATGGATTACAACATGCTTAGCACCCCTAAAATGAATCATGAATGTTAGAGTGGAGTTGGCACTTAGATCCTTCTAAGTGCAGTGGGAGAAGTGAAGAATTGAACTAACGAAAAGGTGTTAGTCTTTCAAAGGTAAAGCACAAAGAGGGAAAATCTTAGAGAAGAGTTGGAATTGGACTTAGTTAATAATCTAAGCCAATCAGGACCTAGAGGAGATTATTTTCCTATAAGAGACAAGCTAAGTCTCTTGGATGAAGTGCTAGCAAGCCTGGGAACACTCACACTATATTGGTATCAGAGCTTGATTAAGATCAGGCTTGTAGTGGATGTTTCGGGCTACTGAATTGGTTGGAGAGAATACACTAGTGGGATTAGTAGAAGACAAAACCATGGTGACTAATTCTGAGTTAGCCTAAAAGGTAGATGAGCAAGAAGAAGACAACAAGTTGTTAAGAGAAAGGTTGTCTCAAATGGAGCAACTCTTGGGAGAAGTCCAAGACAAAGCTGATAAGATGAAAGACAAGATAGATCAGAAAGAAGAATAAGAAGCAAGGGAGAAAGGAGTGGATTTAGAAGAGGAATCTCCAACCCCTGACCCTGTCATTGCTGAAGAACCCTTCTTAAAGGCATTGAAGGCTTTAAGTGGCAAAGCTTTGGAAGGTGTACCACTATTTGGTGGACAAATGGATCCAGATTCACTTATGGATTGGATTGACAGTATAGAAAACCATTTTGAATGTGATGGTGTAATAGAGGCCTAATAAGTGAATGTGGCCAAGTCAAGGTTGAGAGGATCAGCTCTCACGTGGTGGAAGTTTACTCAAAATAAAAGGGAGAAAGAAGGAAGTAGTCCTATAGTCACATGGAAAGGCATGGTTTCTAAGATAAAGTAGACCTACTTGCCTAATGACTATGAGGTTCAGTTGCATAGGAGAAGACACAATCTCAGACAAAAATATTTGGATGTCCAAGCATACACTGAAGAGTTCCAAAAGTTGTGCTTAAGGTCACAAGTGGTGGAGGATGAAAGCATCAAACTAGCTATATATTTGAATGGACTCAAGTGGTCTATTCAAGAAGATATGAGTCTTGTGAACTTCAAAACCATTTGCCAATGTTACCAAATGGCATTAAAGATAGAGGAGAAAGGAAAAATAAAGCAAGAGAAAACCTCCAAAGGAAGAGGTAAAGGAAGGGATAGTAGAGGATCAAAAGGTGGCTATGGTGGAAGAAGTTCAGAATCAAGGACACAAGGAAAAGTCAAATACACTAAAAAGAAAGAGGGAAGTTCTAGTAGAGTTGGTAGAGGAAGGAACTCAAATTTCAAAGGAAGAAGTGGTAGACAAGGAAGAGGCAATTACTTTGACAATATGAAATGCTATCATTGCAACCAAATGTGACACCCTACCTAAAAGTGTCCAGAGAAGGGTAGTACTTCTCAAGGAGGTAACAAGAGAACTAATTTAGTTCATGAAGAGACAAATGCAGTAGAGACACACTCTGAGGTACCATTATATTCAAAAGAAGGTGAGAACCTCATAATGAGAAGAACATTGATCAAGGAGCCAGTTAAAGAAGAGCCAAGCCAAAGAAGGTCTCGATTATCAAATTTAAGGTGATGGGAAAAGTATGTAGAGTCATTATGGACTCAGGGTCTACTAGCAACAATGTATCAGAAGAAGCAGTCAGCAAGTTAGGCATGACAAGGATGCCCCACACCCATCCTTACAAGGTCACATGGCTCAATAAGGGACAACATGTCTTAGTCAATGAGCAAGATTGGGTGGAGTTCTCTATAGGGAGATATAAGGACAAGGTTCTATGTGATGTGCTGCCTATGGATGCATGTCACTTTCTCCTAGATAGACCATGGAAATTTGGCCGCCAAGCTATCCATGATGGAGTGAATAAATCCTATACATTCAAGAAGGAAAAAGTAACTTTTAAAATCCAATCATTGTTAGAGGATGCATATGTGAAGATAACAGGTCCTAATGTGCTCATGGTGGGTGAAAAATAATTCATAGAAGCCATGGAAGAAGGAGAAGGAGTTGGCTATGCATTGGTGCTAAGGCCAAGAGAAAAGAATGAAGAAAAAGGAGACAAGAAATCAAAGGTACCTAAGGAGATACAAAGCATGTTGCAGACTTATGAAGGCATAGTAAGTGATGGAAAATCATCAACATTACCCCCTAAAAGAGCCATAAGTCATAGGATAGAATTCATACCCAGAGATACCCTACCTAATAAGGTGGCTTACAAGATGACCCCTCAACAAAATGAGGAGATTTCTAGGCAAATAGAAGAACTCCTTAACCAAGGACTTATCAATAAAATCATTAGCCCTTGTGTAGTACCTATTGTCCTAGCACCAAAGAAAGTAGGAACATGGAGGCTTTGTACTGATTCAAGAGTCATAAATAGGATAACCATTAGGTATAGGTTCCCCATACCTAGGATTGAAGACCTAATGGATTGTCTAGGTGAAGCCAAGTACTATAGAAAGATAGACTTGAAGAGTGGGTATCACCAAATTAGGATACATGAGGGAGATGAATGGAAGATAGACTTCAAAACCAATGAAGGTTCGTATGAATGGCTTGTCATGCCATTTGGATTGTCTAATGCCCCCTCCACATTTATGAGGCTCATGAATGAAGTCCTCAAAGACTGCATTGGAAAATTTGCAGTAGTATATCTTGGTGATATATTGATTTATAGTAGGACCAGAGAGGAGCATCTTCAACACCTTGAGACTGCCTTCAAGAAGTTGCATGAAGAGAGGTTGATGATCAACTTGGAGAAATGTGAGTTCATCAAAATAGAGCTAGTGTACCTTGGGTTTGTTCTATCTCATGGAAATATGAAAATGGAAAAAACTAAAGTGGATGCCATCATGAATTGGCCTATTCCAAGGATAGCAATAGAGGTAAGAAGTATTCATGGCCTTGCTCAATATTATAGGAAATGTATAAGGCAATTTAGTGCTATTTGTACTCCTATGTTGGACACAATCAAAGGAGGAATGAAGACTAAGTTCATGTGGAATGAACAAGCCACTAAGAGCTTTGAGTTTCTAAAAGAAAATATTGCTACCCAACCTACCTTAGTCTTGCCAAGATTTGAGAAGATTTTCACCATTGACTGTGATGCAAGCAATGTGGCTATTGGAGCTGTCCTAAGCCAAGAGGGTAGACTAGTATCATTTCATTTAGAAAAGTTGAGTGAAGCCAAGAGGAAGTACTCTTCCTATGACCTTGAAATGTATACATTGGTTCAGGCTTTAATGAAATGGAGACACTATTTACTCCCCAAGGAGTTCATAGTCTACTCGAATAATCAAGCTTTAAGTTTCTTGAATTCACAAGAAAAGTTAAGTCACAAGCACATGAAATGGGTTGAGTACCTAAAAGCTTATACCTTTAATATCAAACACAAGAAAGGTGTCCTAAATAAAGTGGCAGATGCATTGTCTAGAAGAGCTCTCACAATTAAGGAAATTCAGTTGAAGATTATGGGAATAGATCATTTCAAGGATCTATATGATGATGATGAAGACTTTGCAGACATTTATAAGGTATGTGTTGAATTTGAGAATCATTTTCATAGCAAGTATGTTGAATACACTTTGAAAAGCAACCTTTTGTTTAAGGGAAATCAATTTTGTGTCCCTAGAGGGTCTATTAGGGAGAACTTAATCCAAGAAAAGCACAATGGTGCATCAAGTGGTCACTTTGGGATCACTAAGACCCAAGAACTTGTTCAAAGGTTCTATTATTGGCCAAGGATGAACCTTGATGTTAGGAGGTATGTGGAAATTTGTATTGTATTTCAAAGAGAAAAAGGTACTTCTTCAAATGTAGGCCTTTATCAGCCACTATCTATTCCCACTAGGCCATGGGAATTCTTGAGCATGGATTTTTTAGTTAGGTTACCCAAGACAAGACAAGACAAGGCATGGATAGTGTATATGTAGTTGTGGATAGATTTAGTAAGATGGCTCACTTTGTGCCATGAAAGACCACTAATGATGCCAACCAAATAGCCTCTCTCTTCTTCAAAGAGATAGTAAGAATCCATGGGTTAGCTATGAGCATAGTGTTAGATAGAGACACTAAATTTATGAGTCATTTTTGGAAGACTCTCTGGCAAAGATTGGGCACTAATTTATCCTTTGGGTCTACATACCATCCCCAAACTAATGGTCAGACTGAAGTGGTGAATAGGAGCCTTGGAAATCTATTAATTTTCTGACTAAGGAGTATGGTCAACAATGGGATCAGTTGATTGGACAAGTTGAGTATGCTTCCAATGACACCATCAACCAGTCAACAAGGAAGAGTCCCTTTGAGATAGTATATGGATTGCATCCTAGAGGAGTCTATGAGTTGAGAGACTTGAAGGATGGAGTCAAGGAAAGTGGATATGCAGATGATTTTTCTTATGCAATGTAGGAGATACATGATACAGTCCAGAAAACTTTGACAGAGAACACCTTGAAACATAAAACCAAGGTTGATGAGAGTAGAAGAACAGTTCAGTTCAATGTGGGTGACATGGTCATGGTGCATCTTAACAAATCAATACTTCAAAATGGAGCCCCTCACAAGTTGTAGATGAGAAGGATAGGTCCCTGTCCTATCTTGGCTAAGTATGGTGATAATGCATTTAGAGTTGAGCTCCTGGAAGACAGTGGACTGTCACCTATTTTTAATATTGCAGACTTATTCCATTACAAAGGACCATAGCAAGACATGGATCAGAGTCTCAAAGAAGTGATTAGAGATGTTGAAGATCTCCAATTACCCCCTGCTATAGTCTCAAGAGCTCATAGTGTATTAGATACTAGAGTATACAAACAAACTAGAACCAAAGCATACAAGGAACACTTGATAAAGAAGCATGGTCAAACCAATCCTGATGCAGCATGGGTAAAGGAATTAGAGTTCAATAATATGGTGATTGATCCAAGCATCCTCAATCCAAGGGTGGATTGAACTTTTTGTTTTGGGGAGGATGGTGCAGGAGCACACTGACACTAACCTCCATGTTTTAGTCATTTTTGGCTTGTACCTGACATTGGCCAAGTCAAGATAGTTAGTTTTGTTTTTAGACCTTAGAAGGTCATTACAATGTGGGCTAGGTGAGTTATTCATTAGGACTAAGGTCACCAAATTAGCCAATGTTAGTATTTTTAAAATTCTTAGTGTTAGGAGTTGAGTTAGAGTCTTCAATATGTCTTAAACACATTCATGGTGTCATAGAGATGCCATAAGGTCATAAATGATCTTGGATCCTTGAAATATAGGAGGGAGATAATCCTAATAAGTAGGATGATGGTATAATGGCAAAGATGCCAAAAGTTGCTAAAAAGTTGCTATGACAACATTTGCAATTATTGCAAATGTTGCATGCAACCCAGTTATCTTTGGATCCCCTTATGAATAGGAAGTGGGATATTGACTAACAGTCCCTAGAATCATGGAGATGGCATCTAATGTTACCCAAGACTTGAATCTCATCAGTAGTCATGTATTGTAACAAGTTTTGAATATTGAATAATAGCTCTACAACTCTGTATTCAACAAATCCGAGCATTTTGATGTGACAGTCAAGTGTAATAGATTGAAAGAATAAATATAGTGATTGTTTAGTGTTCTTTAGACTATTCTAAGACTTTTCCATTTAATATAAAATTTGATTAGAGTATTTTTAGTCTGTTGAATAAATTGTTTTTGGTTTAGAGTCTCCACTGGTCCAGTCCTGACCAGTCACTCGATTCATGGCTCCCCCATGAAATATAACCATGGGAAACACCTAAGGATGGATGGATATGTTAGGGGATTTAGTAGTGTATCTATTTTTAGGATTATGAGTCTTAGGAAAATGGAGAGCTATTTTTTCTACTAAGCCCTAGGCGAGTAGACAATGCCCAGTTAGAGGTTTAGCGCTGAAGAAAAGGAGATTTCTTGTAGAGTATAGAAGTAATGTACAGGCCAAGTAAATTTATAGATAGGGTATGGTCATACCTTGACATACTATGAGGATTGAGTTCATACCAATCCATGATACCAAATTTTGAGCAAGTTTTCAACTATGTTGCAGACAGTCCTAGAAACTAGGCCTACTAGCCCTATTGGACCTAGATTGTAGGAACCCTATGTATGGATGACCTAGGGGATTAAAAATTACAAAATATTTTGAGGAATGATAAAGGGTAGCTGAATGTGGGATTGGATTTTCAACTTCTTTGGGAAAGTTTTGAAAGAATTGGGAAAAAGTCACTGCAAAAGGCTACAAGGAAATAAGCCCAATTAGGCCTCTTAGAGACTAAAGTTTGAACTCGAATAAAAAAAGGTCAAGGGATCCATCAAAATGGAGTCAAATGGGAAAATATGCATGGATTAAAACATGCTTATCACCCCTACAATGAATCATGAATGCTAGAGTGGAGTTGGCACTTAGATCCTTCTAAGTGTAGTGGGAGAAGTGAAGAATTGAACTAACAAAAAGGTGTTAGTCTTTCAAAGGTGAAGCACAAAGAGGGAAAATCTTAGAGAAGAGTTGGAATTGGACTTATTTAATCATCTAAGCCAATCAGGACCTAGAGGAGATTAGGTTCCTAGAGGAGACAAGCTAAGTATCTTGGATGAAATGTTAGCAAGCCTTGGAACACTCACACCACAACACAGCTCCAATTGTACTTCCAGTTGCATCACATTAAACTTGAAATACCTTATTGAAATTAGGTAATGCTAACACAGGTACTTCAGCAACCTTTAGCTTCAAAGCCTCAAAACACTTATTAGCTCCATGACTCCATTTGAATTATCTTTTGCCTCCTCTCATTGTCTCAGTCATAGCATTATAAATAAAACTAAAATTTCTGATAAACTTTCTGTAAAAAATTTCCAATCCATGAAAATTATCTTACCTCACTAAAATTCTTAGGTTTAGGCCAACTAAGTATCACTTCAACCTTCTCAGGATCCATCTTCAAACCATCAGCTAAAATTACAAAACCCAAATACACAAGATCTTCTTTCATGAAGGAACACTTCTTCAAATTTATCAGCAACTTTTCCTCTTTTCCTCTTTTAATTTCTACAACACTTGCCTTATATGTATCAAATTCTCTTCTTTAGTCTTACTGAATATCAAAATATCATCCAAGTATACAATCACACATTTATTCAAGAATTTCTTTAGAACTTCATTCATTATTATCATAAATGTACTTGGTGCATTAGTTAAACCAAAGGGCATAACCAACCACTCATACAAACCTTCCTTTGTCTTGAAAGAAGTATTCCATTCATCACCTTCTCCGATTTTGATATGATGATATCCACTTTTCAAATCAATTTTGGTAAAATATCTTTCTCCACTCAAACAATCCATTATGTCATCCATTCTTGGTATAGGAAACCTATACTTAATTGTGATCTTATTGATTTCTCTTGAATCAGTGCACATTCACCATTCTCCATTCTTTTTAGGTGCCAACATAGCTTGTACTACACATAGACTAAAACTCTCTTAGACCAAACATTTGTTTAACAATTCATGAACTTTTTGGTTAAGCTCTTCATTCATGGTCGATGTTAACCTATGTGGTGATTTGTTTGGTAAACTAGTTCTAGGAATCAGATCCATAAAGTGACTAATATCTCTCATTGGTGGTAAACCATCAGTTACATTATCTAAAATTATCTCCTTGTACTCAATGAGTAACTTTTCAACTTCTACAGGAATTTCATCTTTTGTATTCTTACTCGGTTTGTTAGGAATCAAAGCATAACAGATATCATTTCTTTTCAAATCTTTAACAAACTGTCTACCTTTCATCAAACAAACTTTCACAAATGTACATATCTCACCAACAGATTCTTCAACCAAAGGTAACAAAACTTGCTTCTTACCATCAACCCAAATACAATATCTATTCAATCTTCCATCATGTATAGCATGTCTATCATATTGCCAAGGTCTACCCAACAAAATATGACAACAATCCATAGGCATAATATCGCACAACACCTTATCATAATACTTTCTAATTTTTAGATTCACTAAACATTGTTCACTCACCATTAATGTATGTCCATCCTTGATCCATGAGATCTGATAGGGCTTCAGATGTTTCATCCTCTCCAACTGTAGCTTTGTAATCATTTCCTCAGATGTCGAATTCTCTGAGCTTCCACTATCAACAATCACCTTCTAAACTTTGTTTGCAACTCTACATCTGGTCTTGAACAATATTTTTCTGACAGGATCTTTCTTATCCTTATCACTCCATAGTATCCTTAGGATCATGAGATTTCCTTCCTTCTCAGCTTCATTTTGTGACTCCTCTTGCACCAAACAATTTCTGCTACTACTTCCTTTCTTTCTTGCATGTGTACATTCAAAGGATTTATGTCCTTCCTTGCCAAAATTATAAAAAGTTACTTGGAATCCCATTCTATTATAACCACCTCTAGAGTAATTTCCTCTTCCTCGATATGAACTTCCACCTTTCCAATCAGTCTTTCCTTTGTCTTGAGAATGTGTCTGAAATTGACTTGCCTGGTTCAGATCTACTATTTTCACCATGAGATCTACCTAATCCTCTAGGGAATATACCACCTCTGCCTCTTTGTCTTTGTTCATATCTTCTATTCAACTTTTCCTCAGCTTTTAGGGAAAATTGATATGCCTTAATGCTTTCCATCTTGACCAAACTGATCTCATCTTGTATGGAACTTCTCAATCCATTTAGGTATCTTTCCACTCTTTCCACCTCATCTTAAACATGTCTAGATCTGATGTCCAATCTGTAGAATTCCTCAGTGTAGTCTTTTACTAATCTATCTTTCTGCTTCAAACTTTGCATTTGCCTAATCAAGTTAATCTAATAATCACAAGGTAGAAACTTGCCTTTCAATTTTTTCACCATCTTATCCCATACCTTGATTTTGTCTTTACATTTCTTCTTTCGATCCAATTGCAGATGTTCCCACCATAAGGATGTAGGACCTTTCAACTTTGTGCTTGCAATCTTCACCTTCTTGTCCTCTAATACATTCTCATATTCAAAATACTTTTCCATCTCAGTTATCCAGTCAATCAATTCATCAAAATACAATTTTCCACTATACGTAGGAGGATTAAACTGAGGTGTGTGTTTCAAACTTGTCAATGCTTGTAGGAATATCTCTTCTTCCTGATTTATAATAGGTGCAGGTGAAACTTCACTTGAACCTCTTCCAATTCATCATCACTAACATCTTCAATACATCTTCCTCTATGCTGGGCTATCTCAACAACTTCCAATCTATCAGCCATCTATCTAAGCATATCATCTAGACCTGGATCTACATTTCCTCTCCCATGAACCATCTTGAATCCCTCTACAATTGTAGGTTAGATTGCAATCTTCTACCCCACAAAAATATTACCAACTAGGGTTAGGGTTTACAAGAAGAAACTTAGATCTCACAAATTCTCTGATACCAGCTGACAGAAGGAGGGTTGATAATGGGGCCAAAGGCTCTCCCAACTACCAAACTAGCTTGCTAACACAATGCATAAATACCAACAACATAGTGAGAGAATAAACCGCAGGAATCCTTTTCATTAATTGATCAAACTCATTACATGTCAGGTTGTAAGGCCTTCCTGGTTTAGGCCATATACACTCAATGAATTAAAAATTGATCTTCATACATGCGAGGTCACAGACCTCCCTTACAATATCTCAACAGATAATCTCCTATTACAATCTGATATCAACTTCCTACCCTAAAACTAATACCAAAACTAAGAACAAAGAAAACAAAAATATACAAGAGTCTAATAGAGAGGTCAGTGCATAAATCCATAAGAGAGACCTAGATTTAGGTCCACACATATACCAATGAGAGAACCCAAATTAATTAAACCACAGAAATTAACTGAAGACTTGACCACTAGATCCAACTCCAAAATAAGCAACTCAGGCAAAGAATGACCGAGAAACAAAGTGACTCGGGCAAAGAACACCCAGTGCAATGGAAACAAACCTGAGCTTCAGAAGAGAAACCCAAGAAATAGGAAACAAACAACCCTACCCAAGAGATAGAAAAAATCATGCCTGAGTGATAGAACCCGAGCAACATGGACCAACTCAGAACAAGCATAATCGAGTGACATACCCAAGAAATAGAGTATTTCCCGAGCAACCTCCAAAAAACTTAAAGAACAAAAAAACATCTTTTTTTAGTTGAGTAGGATTGCAAAGGACCCAAGATGCTGATGCATCAAAAATATAAAAGGTAGGATTATTAAAGATGAAATATTCTAACAGAGTACAAGTAATCCATGTTGGTAAACAGATTTTTATTTCCCAATCTAACTCTCAAATGCCCAAATCTGAAAGAATGATCAGATACCAACAGTCGGATAATCTATCATCAGGTTGATAGATTTCCTCTAAATTGAAAGGTATAGCTCCCTTATCAAATGATATTCAATGAATTTACTTGTTCCTAAACTAATTGGGTACGTTCTTAACCTGAGAATGGAAGAGGAAAACCAAGCCAGCCCTAAACAAGACTAACTCAGGCAATAAATCCAGCTCTAAACCTAGCCAATCCCAGAAATCCACACATCTTATGACTCTCTGGCATTGGAAATGCAAAATGAATGCTAAAAATGCAAAGTAAATGAAAATGAAATGAAATGAAGATTAAACATTCTTATTTCTACAAAGTGAATGGATGAAATACTCAGATTCGCAACCCATTCCCCATTTAACTCCAAGATGCAAGACGATGTTTACAATGCGAGTGCAACAATTCCCAGATTGAATACAAACAGAGAAATTAATTCTCAAACTCTCAGATTTGATGTAAAACTCCCCTTTATTATAAACATTTAAATAATAATACTCATACTATTATGAACTCACAACTTGTCTGCTAAAATCATTACAAAAATCCTAACATTTAATCTCAAAATGCAAATACAATAACCAATGCTCTCTTTCCTCCTTAGCACTCTGTCTCTAGAAGAAAAGAAGAACCCTTTACCCAGAAAAAGATCTGCAATAAATACTCTCTAAAGTGATCGGTTGATTCTTCCATGACCATTCGGTTCCTCTGCCTTTTCGGTTCTGTAACCGTTCCGTTTGTAACTGCTTCTCTGTATAACTGATTCTTCTCTATCCACATAAAGTGGCTTTTGGCTCTTCAAATTCTGCTTTTAAATCTTTGGTTTATTTCCCTCTTTGACCGATTTCCATCTTTCACAATATTCCATAGTACCTTTCCATATAATGTTTGATTTTACAAATATTCTCATATCTTTGATAGGATGAGCTCTGTCTCTAACTACAAATGCTTTATATTCAAATAATTGACATTTTCACATATGTCTGGTTCTTGTTCAATTCTGTGACAATTGTTCATGATGTATCCACATGACTTTAATATTATAACCAATGCTATCAATAGATGCTCTGGTATCATTTTACATTCTACATGTATTACAAATGTGAAATTCAACTAATGATGTCTCGGCAGAGACCATTGTCGATGCTTTCTCATGATGTCCCTTCTCCATATTCAACACTTCACTATAAATTTAGCATCGAGTGGCAGTGTATTCATTGCAGAGGACATATTGTACCACTGGCATCTCCATGAATGGCTGAAAGAAGCTCAAAAGCTTCGAATTCTATTTCATACTCACAAACCCGATCTTCCTATTTCTGAGACTTGGGTGTACCTTCAATTTGAAAACATCAGGAACCTATGCTTCAACTATGGAAAGGATTTAGAGTGTACATCCTTATCAACACCTCTTCGTGTATTGATCTCAAGCCATCAAAGTGTCAGCTGTTGGAGTAGATCATCTATGCTGAAGCATGATTGCTCTTGTCTTCGATTTGGCTGATCCTTTAAATTGGACCCGATCTTCATTTGGAATGATCAAATGAGTGCTCTGCTTAATAGTTCATACTATTGTTGATATTCATTAAAAAAATGCATGAAATTTGGCATGTAACCCGCGGCAAAGGTTATTTGGAAGATTCAAAATGTTCTCCCATCTGTCATTATTCTAATTTGACCATCATGAGTCAAGTGGGTCTGTTGCTCTTGGTCTTGAATTCATCAGGGATATAGGTGTTTGTTTCATCAGTCCCCTGAAGGAGACATATTGCCATCCTCTGTCGTGGCTTTATGCAGACCCAATTCATCTTGGGTGCTTTGAAATATGAAATCTCCGTTGTTTCCATATGGGCACATACATGGATTTACTATAGACTTGATTCTCTGTCTCAATCAGAGGCTTCATATGCATGATCCACCACTACAGCTCAAGTATCATGGTATGGACATTACTGTTGTCGGCACCCCTACATCAACGCCATACATCTCTTTATGTTTTCACAACTGGATGCCTCTTCTACCATATGATATTGTATTCGATGCATTAACTCTACACTCTGTCATTAAAATCTTTGAACACTTAACCCTTTCGTGTCTTTGTTTCTCTTTTCTTTCAGGCACATTTCGAAAAATGGATACAATGTTTTGTTTTCTTTGAACACACCCACTGCTGGTATTTATCCATATGGTCGATACATTCTTAAAGTTTCAATCTTCTTTTATCTGTGAGTATCGGGTTCTATGCCTCCATTTTATTAATGACTGAACGCTCGAATAGAAGGAGTTTATTATTTGATAGTGGTCATATGTATATCTTTCCTCTAAATACATTGAGCTAGGCCTCTCTCTTCATTTATCAAGTGTGGCTTTGATGGATGATCAGTGCCTGTGCAAATCCCCTATTTTTGGGCCGACTTAAGACAAATTAGCTTTTTTTTTTAAATACTTGATGCTAAATGTGTATGTCTCTCTTTCCTCATAATTCAACCTTCTATGTCGGGTTTATCTATTCATATATCAATACTTTTCTAATTCAACTGCGAAGGCTTCTTGATGATTGGATCTATCACATATTTTACTTCTTTTCCTTCGGCACTGTTCTAGAGCCAAGCGACTGTCAGCTTCCTTCAATGCAGATGTTCCTTCACCAATAATCACTCGCGCATTTGTTAATCTACATTGTTGAATACAAGTTCTCTTTTGATAGCCATTTCTTTGGGATTTCGTTTGAAGGCTCCCTTTGGCTTTTGCAATGTACATTTTTCATTGAAAGACTCCTGCGAAAATTTGGACTTTTACCTCTTCATTGGCAGGATTTTGATTTCTTAGTGCGAACATCGTAACAGAAGGTTCATTTTCTGCCTCCCCATTGGGATTCCTCTTTTCACAGCTTTTGGACAATTTTGATCCACTTGACTTCAATAAACTCCATTCTTCATTCCTCCAATGCCTCTGTCAAGATTTTCAATAGGGATTTCCCATTAGTGGAAATTTCATTTTTAGCTTATCCCCGTGGTGGAAAACTGGAAATGGACTACGACATCGGATTTTCTGTTTCTTTATTGTGATCACTATTTTGTGTCAATTGGTTCATGGATTACATTGAAAATTTAATCTTGATGTTATAAACTCATGTCTTTTCACTTAAAATTGATATTTTGCATTTTCTCTTTTCAGGCGGAAAATGAGACTTTGACTTCTCCACTTTGGAAAATTGGAAAAGAGCTTCTCTGGCGGAAAATTGGAAAAGAGCTTCTCCTGGCGGAAAATTGGAAAAGAGATTCTCCATTGCGGAAAATTGGAAAAGAGCTTCTCCTGGCAGAAAATTGGAAAAGAGCTTCTCCTGGCGGAAAATTGGAAAAGAGCTTCTCCTGGCGGAAAATGACCATCTCACTTCTCCATTGTGGAAAGTTGAACTTTGACTATGAAAAGCGTAGCAGAAGATAAACTTTTCACTTCTTTAAAACTTGGTCAGATTTTCACCAGTCTGCTTCCACATCTGCATGTTTTGAACTTTGAAACAATTTAACCTTCATAGAAATATTGTTAGTGAAATATGGGAACACATTAGGGGAATTTCTTTTCATGGGAGGTGACTTTTAAAGTTAAAAAATGGTGTACTGAAAGTGCACCTACAATCCACTGAACTATGAAAAGGAAAGAAAAGCAGGCCAATCAGATCGTGTATTGAGCCTTTTAACATAAAAAAGGTTTTAAAAATAAAAAAGCACTCATGGCTTTTCCAACTGGGCTTTTCAAATTTGATTACCTGTCAACTTCAAGTTCCATGGCTAGGAGAGAATTGATGTCAAGACATGCAGAGTTATTGGAGAAGTGACTGAGAAATATTTTCTAGGTTCTCGATTAGACTGGTGCATTGAATTTTCAATGATAAATAGACGCAACCTTTGTAAATTCTGACTACCAAAGTTTTTAGAGCAAAGAGAAAATAAATTGCATAAGTTTCAGAGAAATTGTGATAATAAGCATGTGTCTGAGAGAAGAATTGTCCAAAAAATTAGTAAAGATGAGTCAAGTTGAGTCAAGAAAATCTTCAGTCAGTGGTGAGGGCAAGGACACAGAGGAAAAAAAAAAAAAAAGGAAAGAGGAACTTCTCAGATGAATTTGTTTCTCTGCTTCCAAGAACCAAATATAACCAAAAAGGTAGATGATGAATCGTTCACTGATAGCATGTCTAATTGTAGGGATCCCAGAACTCCTGGGTGCTCTGGTTCCCATTTATTTAATTATTTCTACAACAATAAAGATAGATAGATTGCAATATCAAACCCTTGGACATTAGGTTTAGCTAAGCTAATTGTCCTAGATATCTTCGTAGATATTGACCTATTAGTATAATTGGCCAAGAAGTATGACCCTACCTCTAAGACAATCAGAAAAGGTGATCAAACAACCTTAGTAACCTTAGATATGGCATCCTTCATGAAAGCCTTTGGTATTTACCATGCCTCTACCACAGAGATTGACTTGACCAAACTGCAGAACAAGTATACTAGAGAGGCTAACATAGTTAGCAAGTTGGTCCAATCTCATGTGCCTAGGTCAAACAAAAATTATGTGGCCCCAATGCCTTTTTCTAACGGTGAACCATATGAATTTAAAGACCTATGTTTTTACATGAAATATATATCTTATGGGCTATGTAGAGTACTAGGCATTGATGGAGACATTGAGAAGCTGCCTACAGTTCTACTAATGATCATCCTAGATATTAAAAACTCCCACTCCTACACTAACTTTGACTACATTCAGTATGTCATTGACAGAATGCATGAGGGCTTGTTCAGTATTAAGAAGAAGATGAACCCCAAGTTCATGCATTATTCTCTTTTAATGCATTTGATTCTATTCTTCAATATAGACAGCATGAACACAGATTTTTTGAGACCTAGGACTCTTTTCCAAGGCTAGCCAAACCCCATACAGTTATGCATTAGGGTTTGGAATTGTACTTCTAATGAGAATGAATTCTACAGTTTTGAGAATTGGATTGTACATCCACTTCTAGACTTGATGGGCCTCAATGTAACTAGATTGACAGTAAGGGTGCTTCAGCTTCTTAGACCTTGTCAATATGTAGACAAATGGCCAAGAGATTACAATTGGGGTCACTTCTATTGTGAAAAGACCTATACCCTGATTAGGGTTTATGGATGTTTTGAGCCCCCACACATACTTCCAAAGTATGTGCCTCCAAGATTGACATTGATGGAGTTTATCTAGCAACTAATGTGGACAGACAAGGAGCATTTGTCTCCTCATAGAAAAGGTACCTTTACACCCAGAAAATTCAAAGTTCTTAACTTTACCATTGGGAAAAGGGCCATGGATGTAGTTAAAAAATGGTTAGGCCAATACATGGTGAGCATGGCCTTGTATAGGTATGTAGACCGTGAAGGCTTCATCAATAATGCCAAGAAATTATTAACCCCAAGTATCACTACTATTAAAGAGCATGAAGAATGTGTTGAAGAGGGCCTCATCAGGAATATCCTAGATGATGAAGAGGAAGCAAGTAGAGCTGCAAAGTATCAAGATTTGATATACTTGGAGAAATAAATGAAGAAGAAAGGGATCCCTTTTGGAGGTTTCTTTCCAGGATTGCCTCATATGCAAAGACTCACAAAGATGATTGAGTCATAGCATACTTTGTATAATCAACTCGAGAGATGGATTGAGGAAAAGCAGAGAGGTCTTGAGAAGCATTCATCCTCTAAATATGAAGAGGACAATTAGGGAGGATACCCAGTATATATCCCTCCTCACATGAACCAACCACCTATAGTAGAAAAAAATATAGAAGTTGATCTCATAGAGGTTCCTAATACTAAGGTGACAAATGAGCCCCAAAGGAAGAAACATAGAGTATAACAAGGGGAGCCCTCTCAATAAGAGACACAGGGGAAGAAAAAGGACAGAGGGAGTGCCTTGATCAATGGAGATAGGTAATACCACTATCAACTAAGGAAAAAAATTAGAGAAGGGAAGAAAAAAGAAAAGGATGTCCAAGAATAAGTGAAGTTACCTCTCCAACAATGGCAAGATGAAAGAGAACTCCATCAAGAAGAGTTCCTAAGTGATGATTCATTCATCAAGACTGATGAATTCAAGAACTTCTTGATATGGAGGAAGCAACAAGAAGTAGGATCACAGTTGTAACTGACAAAGGGTGGTGTTGTGAAAAGTGAATACCTACAAGCCTTAAAAGCATATGATCCCAAGACTGAGACATTAAAACCAGAGGAGGCTAGGCAATTGGTCAAGTCTAGTAGAATGCTACTTGTATCTGGATGGGATTTGGCCTCTACTTTTATAATTGACCAAATTAGGAAGTAACAAGATGCCAATTTTTCTTCTGAGACTCAAATTGGAGAGATGATAAGGGGATGTGGATATGATCCAAGATCCTAGACTCTAGCCATGTGGTCCCTTGAACGAAGCACACAAAATCCATTCTTGGTTAGTTTTGAAGAGAAGATGGATGGGAATAATATTATCTGGACTCTTCACAATACTGTTGACCTTGAAATCTCCTACGCTATCACCCACTTTGCCCACCTAAATTAAGAAAAAATAGAGAAACTCTCTGCAAGATATGCAAAACTCTTTGATGAGTTAGTTGATGTGACTAAGGAAAGAGAAAGATACTTGATACAAATTGAGTCATTACATGGGCAAGTGGAGGTATTGAACAAGAAATTGGAGGAGGCTCCCAAAGCTCTCCCCACTCTAGCCAAGGAAGTTGCATCTATTCAGATATAAATTACTGAAGACTTCCTGTTGGTCCACAGAGAGGGGGGGTGAATCAGAGGACTTTAATCTATTTTAACTCTCAACCTCTAAATTTGATTCAACTCAGTAACCTATATTTACTGCACTCTAGACAACATGCAACCTTGAACAATTTTAGCAGCAACATTAACACATATCATCCACATAAGATAATGACACATTAAAACTAGATTTAACGAGGAAACCCAAATTGGGAAAAAACTCTGTGGGACTTGTCACCCACAAAAATTACTCTTCTGAAGTATGCTTGGTTAAGAGCCAATCCTGTTAAAGATTACAAAATACATTGTTAAATGTGACCCGGTCAAGGGATTTCCCTCAGATCTGTTAGGATCTTCACTCTATTAAAAGTGGCCTGATGAAAGGACTTAAAAAAGTCTACTAGAATGTCACCTATCTCTAGGACTTACAATAGGACTGTTAAGTCCACTCGATTAAGAGATTTATCTGATACAAATATGAAACATGCAACAAAATAACTTGATTTATTAATGCAGCAACTATCTTCTACCTTTTTCTTGATCAGATCCTTTTTTTCTCAATTGGTCTGTTGGATTCAATACTTCATCACTTCTTCAAAAACTCTTCCATCAATCATTCATAATCTCTATTCAGAATTTGGAATTCAGTCTTCTTTTTTTCCCTGTATCACGCGGTGACTTCTCTTCTATCAAGATTTTTCTTTTCCTTTCATTAATCAACCAGCAGCAGCTTCACATTCGTGTAGCTTCATTAATACAGACAATATTTATCCTCTTAATCTCCTTGATTAGGTTTTCCATAAATCAATCTCAGTCGTTCGATCATCCTTATGATTTCTTGTAGCTTGGTAAACTGCCTGACTTTGGTAAACCGCCTGACTTTTACCTTGGAACTTGTTCCCTTCTTGGGACTCACAACATTTGTTTTGTTTCTTAATTTTTTCCTTCGATCTTCATCTTGATTTTTCAGTTCATAGATCTTGTAACAAACTTCTTCCTTTCCTGTGGAATCTTCCAGCTCATCATGATCTATCTTAGATTCGATCTTATCATTAACTTCCAATGACTGTTCCTTGCTCGGTAACTGACTTTATGACTCGGTAATATGAACTTCACTGCTTGGTAACTAACAACGCTTGGTGAATAACATTTCTCGGTGCCTTTGCATGAACTCAGTACTCGGTAACTATGACCGAATAGTATTTCCACTCGGTGACTATTTTTGCTTGGTGCTTGATTCTACTTTCTTTACCGACTGCTCCCTTTGCTTACATTACCAACTAACTTCTCATACTCGGTAGTCTCATTCATTTCCTTTACCGACTTGACTAAAGTGTGTTACCGACTTTGTTATCATGAAAACAATGTAGAAAACAATTATACCAATCATTACTAAATCATTGTCTGATCTGAATTAGTTGCCCAGTTAAGCTCTTCAACACTTTCATATTTTCACTTGCTCTCTTTCCATGTCTTCCTCAACTTGTAGTTTACTCCAAATGATATGGCAACTCAATATGAATCAGAAATAAATTGCTTGACATCAATGACAAAATAACAACTGATCTAAGAGTATTCTACAACTTTGTATACCTCTGATCTTGGTCTTCATCATCATCTCATCTTGTGAATATCAGTTGGTTAACAATCTCCCTCTTTAACATTAATGGCAACCTTGGCAATTTATGATGGAAACCTTGGAACCTCGGTCTTTTCTTTGTATCCTACTTTTCTCCCTCTGAGTTGATTCTTCTTGTGAGTTACTCAAACTCCCTCTTTCATAATAATTCTTTCTCTGTGTTCCTCAACACTCTTGTTTCTGATAATCATCAATTCACATAATATCTCCCTCTTTGACAACAATGTCAAAGTGTCATACTTACTGAGAATATTTAGGTAGTGAATCATACCTAGCATGTACTAAGAGCTCTTGTACTTATACATCATACATCATTGTTTCTTTTTCACAACTTCAGGCATCACCTCAATTGTGAAATCTTGCATCAACTCAGAAAAATAGATATTCTAATGAGTCCTAGAATTGATGCAGCATGTAGCATGCATTTAGTGGATGTTGGGTAGGGGTAGGACCCCTAATTTACCTCTAAGATACTCAAAAGCATCCTTCGGTAGTGGCTTAGTTAATATATCTTCTATCTGCTCCTTTGAACTTACATATTCCAACATTACATTCTTTTATTGTACTTGCTCTCTCAAATAGTGATATTTGATAGAAATGTGCTTGGTCTTAGAATGCATAGCCAGATTCTTTGATATATTGATAGCACTTGTGTTATCACAATAAATAGTAACTAGATCACTAATCTCTTCATTCATGCCTTCAAGTAGTTGTTTGATCCATACAATATTTGCACAGTTCATAGCTATAGCAATATATTCAGCCTCGACAGTTGATTGTGAGATGCAACTTTGTTTCTTGCTCAGCCATGTTACTAATCTGTCTCCCAAAAAGAAAGATCCTCCACTTGTACTTTTTCTATCATCAATGTTCCCAACCCAATCAAAATCAGTGTAGACTTTCAAAGAAAAGTCTCCTTTCTTTTTGTATAGTAACCCAAAATCTTCAGTGCCTTTTAGATATCTCATTATTCTTTTTACTGCAGACATGTGTGTCTCCTTTGGATTGGAAGAAAATATTGCAAGAATCCCTACAACATGTGAAATATCAAGTCTGCTATGTACAACATACTGTAACTTACCAATCATTGATCTGTAAACTGTGTCATCTACTGCCTGTGATTCATCTTCCTTTGATAATTTACACCCAGTGGCCATAGGTGTTCCGACAGGTTTTGAATCCTCCATAC
>MU226056.1:2932255-2980295 GCA_018584345.1 Thuja plicata | reverse complement strand
TCTCATGTGAGAAATTAAGGCTTTTTCTTCTACATACCTTTCTTCATCAGAATCATCTTTGATAGCAACATAAACAACTTCCTCATCTCCATTATCATCAGTGTCATCATCAGTTAATCCTTCTTCAATAATGTAGCATGACTTCTTACCTTTGTCTTTGAAATCTTGGTATCTTCTGAATTTATTTTCTCTCTTATTTTCTTGGTTATCTTTTCTTTCATCGTCCTTGATGCCTGGACAGCTAGATGCAATATGACCAATCTTGTTGCAATTGAAACATTTTAAGGGTAGCTTACCTTTGTACTTACCTTTCCCTCTTGGTAACCTTCTAGCTAACAATGCTTCAAACTCCTCTTGCTATCTATCATCTTTAGCATACAAAGTTTCCAACTCACTTCTACATTTATGAAGTCTTTCAATCACACTGCTTGTATAGCTATCACTGGAAGTAGACTCTCTAAGGTTTCCAATATTCAGGGATGACTTGAATTAATGGATTGTAATTATGGTTATGTAAGTTGTATTTGTTACGAATAATCAGATGGAATCTTTTTTTATTATGTTAGTTGTGTTTTGTTTTAAGTAATTCAACGTCATGGAACCCTTGAGTCATGTAATCTATGTGAGTGTAAGACATGTGTATAAATGGTAATTGCTTCCGCATGATTGTATGTTTCTTTATGTTAACTTTAAAAAAAAAATTATTCAGCACACATAGTGACATGTTTAGGTTAATCTCTCTTGGGTTCCCTGGCGGGGCATTACAGTAACCTTCTAGCTAACAATGCTTCAAACTCCTCTTGCTATCTATCATCTTCAGCATACAAAGTTTCCAACTCACTTCTACATTTATGAAGTCTTTCAATCACACTGCTTGTATAGCTATCACTGGAAGTAGACTCTCTAGGGTTTCCAATATTCAGGGATGACTTGAGTGCAAATTCAATCTTAGTAGTAGTAGTCAGACTATTATCAAATTCATTTAACTCAAATGCAGTCAACTTACCAATTGTAGCATCTAATGAGACTGTCATCTAGGGTATGGATCTCAGTTCTTGTATAGCCGATACTCAGATAGCATACACAGGTAGCAAGGTTCTCAATAGCTTTCTTGTCACATCTTCTTCATCAATATGTCCTCCAGCACCTGTGATAGCATTTACTACTTCCTTTAGTCTTGTACTATATTGTGTCACATTTTCACCTTCTTTCATTCTCATTGAATCAAACTTGCCTCTTAGACTTTCTACTTTTTCTTTCTAAACATGTTGATCTCCTCCATGTACCAATATAATCTTATCCCACATCTTCTTTGTTTTATCACATCCATTAAGATCATTAAATTCTCGGTTGGTGAGAGAAGAGGATATCTCTATCATCAGTTGTGTGTGTTCTTACCTTTCCCTTGCCTGCTCAAGTGTCATAGGACCAAAAGGTGGCGGTGAGTACTCATTATCAAGATAATATAATGCATATTCTCCAATTCTAGAGAGATGTAATATCATTCTACTTTTCCATGTAGAGAATTTGTCCTTATTCAACTTAGGTGCCTCCCTCTTATACATCTTCGGATCTTTAACTCAAGTCCCTTTAAACTTTTCTCTTCAGAGTACTGTGCTCTGATACCAATTGTTGGTCCACAAAGAGGGGGGGTGAATCAAAGGACTTTAATCTATTTTAACTCTCAACCTCTAAATCTAATTCAACTCGGTAACCTATATTTACTGCACTCTAGACAACATGCAACCTTGAACAATTTTAGCAGCAACATTAACACATATCATCCACATAAGATAATGACACATTAAAACTATATTTAACGAGGAAACCCAAATTGGGAAAAACCTCCCTGGACTTGTCACCCACAAAAATTACTCTTTTGAAGTATGCTCAGTTAAGAGCCAATCTTGTTAAAGATTACAAAACACATTGTCAAATGTGACCCGGTCAAGGGATTTCCCTCAAATCTGTTAGGATCTTCACTCTGTTAAAAGTGGCTTGATAAAAGGACTTAAAACACTCTGCTAGAATGTCACCTATCTCTAGGATTTACAATAGGACTTTTAAGTCCACTCAGTTAAGATATTTCTCTGATACAAATATGAAACATACAATAAAATAACTTGATCTGTTAATGCAGCAACTGTCTTCTCCCTTTTTCTTGATCAGATCCTTTTCTGCTCACTTGGTCTGCTGGATTTAATACTTCATCACTTCTTCAAAAAATCTTCCATCAATCATTCATAATCTCTATTCAAAATTCAGAATTCAGTCTTCTTCTTTTCCCTGTATCACTCGGTGACTTCTCTTCTATCAACCTTTTTCTTTTCCTTTCATTAATCAACCAGCAGCAGCTTCACATTCGTGTAGCTTAATTTATATAGACAATATTTTTCCTCTTAATCTCCTTGATTAGGTTTTCCACAAATCAATCTCAGTCGTTTGATCATCCTTATGATTTCTTGCCGCTCGGTAAACCACCTAACTTTGGTAAACCACGTGACTTTTACCTTGGAACTTGTTCCCTTCTTGGGACTCACAACATTTATTTTTCCGCTTAATCTCTACCTTCGATCTTCATCTTGATTTTTCAGTTCGTAGATCTTGTAACAAACTTCTTCCTTTCCTATGGAATCTTCTAGCTCATCATGATCTGTCTTAGATTTGATCTTATCATTAACTTCCAATGATTGTTCCTTGCTTGGTAACTGACTTTATGACTCGGTAACATGAACTTCATTACTCGGTAACTAACAATGCTTGGTGAATAACTTTGCTCATTGCCTTTGCATGAACTCGATACTCGGTAACTATGAACGAATAGCATTTCCACTCGGTGACTGTTTTCTCTTGGTGCTTTATTCTGCTTTCTTTATTGATTTCTCCCTTTGCTTACATTACCAACTAACTTCTCATACTTGGTAGTCTCATTCATTTCCTTTACCGACTTGACTAATCTCTATTACTGACTTTGTTATCATGAAAACAATGTAGAAAACAATTATACCAATCATTACTAAATCATTGTCTGATCTGAATTAGTTGCCCAATTAAGTTCTTCAACGCTTTCATCTTTTCACTTTCTCTCTTTCCTTGTCTTCCTCAACTTGTAGTTTACTTCAAATGATATGGAAACTCAATATGAATCAGAAATCAATTTCTTGACATCAATGACAAAATAACAACTGATCTAAGAGTATTCTACAACTTTCTATACCTCTGATCTTGGTCTTCATCATCATCTCATCTTGTGAATATCAGTTGGTTAACACTTCCCACAGGGAATAGAGTAACTAGGTCAAGATCATAATGAAGTGGCTTTAGCTTCCTTATTGAATATCTTACAGCACAGGGTAGATTTACTAAACAGAAAGGTTGACCTGGTGCACAAGGCCTACAATAGATTTCCTAATTTAGAAGTAGAGGTGAAGGGCCACATAGAAACTTTGGACCCATAATTTAGTACATGGTCAAGCAGGAGATCACTATTTAAAAGACTACAGGTGTTGTAGCCACATAGGTGTTAGAATAACTGAGAGCCGGGGGTGAATAAGTGGCCTCAAAAATATTCCAATAAATCAACCCAAAAACTTAGTACCACAATATTAAGCCTCTAGTTATCTTTAGTCCTACAAAATTTATGCCTTCAAATAATCATATCAAATAACTACTACTCAGAGTTCTCTTTTAAACCTTATTCTTAATGGTTACCAAATAGCAGTCTTTCATTTACCGAAAAACAATAAATTTCTTAGTGTATACCGATCAATCCAGATTAGTTATGTGTAATGCAAAACACTAAAGTAATAACACATTGACACATGGATTTTTAATGTGGAAACCCCTTTTAAGGGAAAAACTACTTGGGACTGGTAACCCAAAAATTTCACTCTTCGAAAGTGATCTTGGTGAAGAGCCAACCCAGTTAAAGGTTACAAACACACTGTTAGGTGTGACCTTGTTAGAGGATTTAATAGATTAGTTTGTCACTTGATATCGACATCTTTATGTTACCTTCTATGACCAAACCCAGTGTAGTTTGTCAAATGGTATCTGGCATCTCATGTTATCTTCATGATCAAACTTTTTGATGCTCCTTGGAATGTAATTCAATATAGAAAGGATCTTTAAATCCTACTTATTTCAGAGACTTTCTGAATCAATGGTTAAACTGAAATAGTAAATGATCTATTCATACATACAACTTAGACTTGCATATTTTCAAATCTATTGTAAGCTCATTAAACCATTCTGATCAATATATCTTTTCAATACATTTTCTCCATTTCTTTCTGCTTTGTGATGCTATGCTTCTCTGTTGCTCCGTGTCTGCAGAAACCCTTAGCTCTTTCCTCAACTTGATTGATCAAGACTACATGAATTTGTTCTTCATCATTTTCTCTTCAGCATCCTCTTTTTCATTCACCCCCCTTAATTCATAATGAATTAAGTTGTCTCTTTATAGACATGATATCACCATTTCTCACTTCTTGATTTTCTTATTCTTGGTGTGATCCGCAATCTTAGCCAATCTTGATTTAAAGAATAACTCCTATTTTATCTCATAGAAATCTTCTTTCCAACTGGATAAAGAATCATTAAATATTTTACTTATCTTTGGCTTTAAATTGTCAATTAAAACAATGTTAACAACCAGTTAAGTCTATCTTTAGCTTTTCTAGCTAAGTATTTTGTCATTTTCAAACTCTAGTTAACTTCAGTGTTTTAACTCTTTGATATCTTTGCTCAACACTTCAGTTCTCCTCGGGCTTCTTCGTCGATGTTGTATGTCTGTCAGGGTTGTCTATCCTTTAGGCTTGTCTGTCCATCAATTAACACTATAATTCTGGTCGTCAGTAATGCTTGTGATCCTTCTCATCGGTAATGCTTGTGATCCTTCTCTTTGATAATGCTTTTCGATTTCTTTGCTAGGGCATCACTGTGACTTTGCTCTCAGTTTTCTCTGTCCTTCAGTTTCCACTAACTGTTGGTGTTTGAAGTCACTTAGTGAATGGTGGTATTTTATGCATTACTGAGAGCATAATCTTTGTATCTATGATTCTCTGAAGTCTTTGACACTTTGAACATAACCGATTAGATTATATCAAGTTTACATAAATGACAATACAATCCATTAACTGATTTAATGTCTTGCATTATCTTTCTACATTTTGGTGATCAACTTAACATCTTCAAACATTCAATCAATTACATGTCATCAATCTCTCCCTTTGGCATTGATGGCAACACACTACATTATCACACTATATTATTACTAATACAATATGAAATATAACAGTTTCATCAATCTCTCCTATTGTAACTATTACAAATGATTGGTTCTCGGCAAGCTCAAATAGCTTAGATTTGTTTCTTGCAGAGTGAGTTCTTCAATCTTTAATCCCTTCACTGGATAGATGTAGCAGCTTTTGTCTCTTTTTATGATATGTTCTCTTCTTTGACTATTCCATTCCTTGATAATCTCTTTTTCTTTTGACAGAAATCTCTCCCTTAGTATGTATTCTCTCTCTTTGTTACATCTCTCCCTTAGATGGATATTTCATATGTAATCAATCTCTCCCTTTGATTAACTATTTTTTTTTAATTCTTAGGAGCTTCTCTCCATGGATAATGATATAATCTATTTTCATCAATGAGATAATCTCTCTCCCTTTTGGTAATGAGAATACTAGTTCCCTTTGAGAACAATGCCAAAAATTCTTCCATGTCATCTTCCATCCTTTTATAATATACTCCTTGAATTTCCCTATCCATCAACAATACATTGTCTCTGGTGTTCAGTGTATATTTGTACCTTGTTGTGTACAGATTTATCTTTTGATGTCCATTTTGGTGCTTGCATCAACATGATTAATCTTCTAATTTGTGTGTAGGCTAATGCAATCTCCTAGCCAGCTTACTAACCGATAGACAAGGGTTGTAACCCTAGTCTCTGTCTCAGGTACTCAAAAGTATCTTTCAATAATGGATTGGTAAAGATGTTAGCTAATTGTTCCTTGGATTGAACATATTCCAGTATCACCTCCTTTTCTTTCACTTATTCTCTTAAATGGTGATACTTGATAGCAATATGCTTAGTCTTAGCATGCATGACTGGATTCTTCAAAATGTTAATTGCACTGGTATTATCACAATATAAAATCATTGGTTCAAGAATCTTCATATTCATACTTTCCAACAACTATTTGATCCATTCAATATTGGAGCAATTTGCAGCAGCAACCAGATATTCTTCTTCTACAGTAGACTGGGAGGTGCATCCTTTCTTCTTGTTGATCCATGTGACAAGTGTATCACCCATGAAGAATGCTCCTCTAGATGTGTTCTTTTGGTCATCTATGTTTCCAGCCCAATCAACATCTTTATAGACTTGGAGCTCAAATTTTCCTTCTTTTTTATACCATAGGCCATAGTCTTCAGTGTTCTTTAGATATCTCAGAATTCTCTTGATAGTAGTCATATGTGATTCTTTGGGATTAGCAGAGAATCTTGCAACTATTCCAACTGCATGTGCAATATCTAGTCTAGTATGAACAACATACATTAGTTTTCCAATCATTGATCTATATAAGGTCTAATTTACCTCATTTGACTTATCTTCCTTTGTCATCTTACATCCGGAAGCCATAGGTATTCCAACTGGTTTGGAATCTTCCATCTTGAATATCTTAAGCACTTCCTTGATGTATTTGGACTGAGTGATATATATGCCTGCATCTTGTTGAAGAATTTGTAGACCAAGAAATAATTTGATCTCCCCAAACATAGACATTTCAAATTCTTTTCTCATTTCATTAGCAAAGGATTTTCATAATATTTCATTTCCCCCAAAAATGATATCATCAAAAAATATTTCAGCAATCAAAATATTACCATCGCTATCTTCTTTTAAGTACAGATTGTTATTTTCACTTGTTCTTACAAATTCAATGCTAATGAGATAGGAGTGAATTCTTTCATACCAGGTTCTTGGTGCTTGTTTCAATCCATACAAGGATTTATATAGTCTACATACCATGTTTTTCTTGTCTGGATCAATAAACCCTTCTGGTTGTTCAATGTATACCTCTTCTTCTAGTATTCCATTTAGGAATGCTAATTTGACATCCATCTGGTATACCTTGAATCCTTTGAATGCAGCATAAGCAAGAAGAATTCTAATTCATTCTAGTTTCAAAATG
The DNA here is from genome assembly GCA_018584345.1 of Thuja plicata. NCBI lineage: Eukaryota > Viridiplantae > Streptophyta > Pinopsida > Cupressales > Cupressaceae > Thuja > Thuja plicata. The sequence continues at coordinate 2,973,093 of MU226056.1, read as the reverse complement.
GGTGCAAAGGCTTCACCATAATCAATACCTTCTTCTTGTGCATACCCCTTGCATACTAATCTTGCTTTATTTCTTGTGACTTCTCCATTCTCATTTAGCTTGTTTCTGAATATCCATTTGGTACCGATGACATTCTTGTCATCTGGTCTCAGTACTAGTGTCCATGTATTATTCTTCTCAATCTATTATATTTCTTCATTTATAGCACTGACCCCTTCTTCATTCTCTAGTGCAGTATTAACATATTTAGGATCAAAATCACAAAGTAAACATCTAGTGTTTAGTGACTTACTTCATGTTCTCATTTTAGTCTTCTTGTCTCCTATGATCTGATTGTGTGGATGATTTCTTCTGACATACTTGGAAAATTTTGGTTCATCTCTTTGTCCATCATTATGATTATCTTCTTGACCTTCGTTCTGATCTCCATCGCTCGGTACATCATCTTGAGCATTATCCTGATTTTTGGTAATTGCAGCATAATGCTCGGTTGCAATGTTCTGTTGCTCGGTTGTGATACACTATTTCTTGAGTAGAGTATCAGGTTATTCAGTGTAAAAAAACCTATTTTAGTCTTCTAGTTCTTTTCTTCTTTCCTTATCATTCTTTTCTGCAAATTCATCTATTCTTATATTTGCACTTTCAATGATCTTGTGAGATGACTTGTTAAGACATTTATAAGCCTTGCTTTTGGTGGAATACCTTAGAAAGATACCTTCATCACTTTTGGAGTTAATATTTCTTTTTCTATCATCTTTCAAAATATAGAATTGACTACAAAAGATTCTAAAGTAAATTACATTTGGTGTGTAACCATACCAAAGCTCATTGGGTGTCTTCTTTGTGTCCTTCTTCAATTGTACTCTATTCAATGTGTAGACAACAATACTGACAGCTTCCCTGTAGAAAGTTTGAGTGATTCTTTTCTCAATCATCAATGTTCTTGCACATTCAACAATTGATATGTTTCTCCTCTCAGCATTTCTATTTTGTTGTGGTGTTCTCGGTGCAGAAATCTGCCTTTTAATTCCATGCTCATTATAGAAATTAGTGAATTCATCTGAAATAAATTCCCCTCCTCTATCTAACCTTAAGAATTTCAATTTATTTTCACTTTTTTTTTCTACCATAGCCTTATACCATTTAAACATATTGAATGCTTTGGATTTATCTTTTAAGAACATAATTGTCATCATTCTAGAATAATCATCAACAAAGAGAGTGAAATACCTATCTCCATAGTAACTCTTTGTCCTCATCAGTCCACATAGATCAGTATGGACTAATTATAGAATTGAATTATATGTATAGGATTTACTCTTGAAACTAGACTTTGTCATCTTACCTTGTTGACAATTCTTGTACATGATATGCTCAGGATTTGTCATGCTCAGTAAGCCTCTAAGTTTTCTCTTATTGTGTATCTTTATCGTGTTGTCAAAATTCACATGACACAATCTTTTGTGTGACAACCATATGTCTTTGTTTCTATCCATTAAACAAGTGGTGTTAATTTCATCAAGATAGAAAAGGTTACCTTTTGTCTCCTCACCAGTTTCGATCAACCTTCCTGATTCATTGAAGATCTTTGCCTTCTTATTCTCAAATGCTACTTAGTGACCTATATTGTTTAGCTATGAAATACTCAACAAATTATAATTTATTCCTTTTACCCAGTAAGAATTTTCATATTTGATCTGGTTATTCAACATTATGGTTCCTTTACCTTCAACTAGACAAGGTGTGTCATTACCCATTCTAACTGAACCACAATTATAATATTCAAAAGTTTCAAAAAATTTCTTATCACCGGTCATGTGGTGAGTGCAGCCACTATCTATAATCCAGATATCATTCTTACTAACCTTAGATATGAGTGCAATTTCTACATACCTTTTGTCTTCTTTGTTTGAATAATCTTTCATGGCTAGAAATACCATCTCAACGTCTGCTTCAGATTCGGTGTCAGTATCATCATTTCTGTCCTCAGCTAGGTAACATGCTTTCTTTCCTTTGTCCTTGTAGTCTCAGATATCTCTTCTTTCAGATTGTTGGTTGCTTTAGTAATCTCTGCTATCACCTCAGTCAAACTTCTTTTCATTTGTTCTGTGATTACTTCTGTCATATTTTATTCTATTAGGACATCTTGCAGCAAAGTGTCCAACCTCTTTACAATTAAAACATACAAGTGGTAATTTACCTTTGTATCTACATTTGCCTCTCTGCAATCTTCTTTCCCTTAGTGCTTCAATCTCATCAAGTTCTTGATCCTCATTATCATTTTCACTATCATTTCTAACGGTGTGTCTATGACTTGACTTACTTATTTTTAAAGAAGATTTGAATTCAGATTCTATAGATGGTAAGACACTATTATCAAAGTTATTCACCTCAAATGAAATCAGTCTACCAATCAGACTATCTAGAGTAACTGTATTGTTTGGAAATGCTATCATTTCTTGAATAGAATATACTCTAATAGCATATATAGGTAGTAAGGTTCTTAATATTTTACTTACCACTGCCTCTTCTTCAAGTACACCTGCAACTCCTCAGATAGCATTGACTACCTCTTTGATTCTGCAGCTATACTGGGTGATATTTTCTCCTTTCATCTTTAGTTTATCAAACCTCCCTCTTAGGATTTATTCCTTGGCTCTTAGTTCATTAGCATCTCCTCCATGTACTAACTTCAATTTATCCCACATTTTCTTTGCAGAGGTGCAAGTTTTGACATCTTCAAACTTAGCATCAAAGAGTGAGGAAGAAAGTTCTATCATAATGCAATTATGCTCATGCTTTTCTCTCAATTGCTCAAGAGTGTGATGTCATGTAGGAAACACCTATTTAGTATCAAAGTTTTGAGTAACATCATTACCAATACCTGATAGGTGGAGTCTTATTCTTCTTTTCCATGATGCAAAGTTATCTTTATTAAACTTGGGCACATCACTCTTATTCATCTTGTGATCTTTTTCCTAAGTTGTTAAACTCCCTTTCTAAGAACACAAGCTCTGATACTAATTGTTAGAATAACTAAGAGGGGGAGTGAATCAGTGGCCTCAAAAATATTCTAATAAATAAACCCAATAACTTAGTACCACAATATTAAGCCTCTAGTTATCTTCATTCCTACAGGATGTATGCCTTCAAATAATCATATCAAATAACTAGTGCTCAGAGTGCTCTTTTAAACCTTCTTCTTAATGGTTACCGAATAGCAGTCTTTCATTTACCAAAAAATAGTAAATTTCTTAGTGTATACCGATCAATCCATATTAGTTATGTGTAATGCAAAACGCTAAAGTAATGACTCATAAACACATTCACACATGGATTTTAAACGTGGAAACCCTGTTAAGGGAAAAACCACTTGAGACCGGTAACACAAAATTTTCACTCTTATGAAGTGAGCTCGGTGAAGAGCCAACCCTATTAAAGGTTGTGTGTGTTAAATCGTGCACCTATTACCTACGACACAACACTTCAATAGATCATTGCATTAGTGAAAATAGGGTTAGTAAAGCATGTAAATCCACTAAAATTGATCTATTGCTTTCTAACTAGGAGGAGTGTGAAAAATAACATAATAGCCCTCAGATTATGCCTTTTTCAGTGACATATACAACCTAGAATGAAAGATTCAATGAAAACTAAGAAAGATATCCAATAAACATGCATTCTATCTCTAAAAATCAAGATTATAACAATGCATAAACATGGAAGCTAAAATTCAATATGAATCTATGTTAATCCTAACAGCATAACAATGCTTTTCAATTCTAAAAATTAAGGGCATTATAAGAATACATTTGAAAATTAAGGGTATTATAAGAATACATTTGAAAATTAGGGGCATTATAAGAATATATTTGAAAATTAAGGGTCATTTGAGCTCAAAAACTCATTCTATTTATAGAAGAAATGAGGAGAGAGAGGGGGGACAAGGGTCATTAATGGAGGTGTAAGAGGCATTAATGCCAAAGGCATTGATGAGGCATGGGCTTGAGGAATCTCCATTAATAATGCATTAATGAGAGCATTTAAGAGGCATGGTGAGGGTGTAATTCCAAGCTTGAGAAGGTCGATTTAGAGGGAGTCAAGCTTGAGAAAATTGACTTTCTCAAGTGGGTGGGATTCCTAATCACAAAATTAGGAATGTGACAACATTAGGAAGTGGGTTAGGATAAGATTAAGATTAGGATTAGGCTTAGCATTGGGGGAATAGGTTAGGATGGGTTTGAACCTAGGGTTAAGGTGGTTGAGATAGGTTAGGCTAGGGTTAAGGGGAATATTAATGAAATGAATTATAATTAATATATTTATTCAAAAATAGGAAAATTAATTATTTAAGCTTTTTATTGATTTAGATAATTAATTAGGACTATAGTCAATTAATTAGATTAATTTAAGCTAGAAGATAGGGTTTTTGCAAGTGATTAGATATAATAGGGATTTATTAATTCATTTTAAATTAATTACCTTAGCCAAGTTTGATTTGAAATGATTTGAATTGAATTGATTGGTTTTGATTGGCTAAGGTGATTAATAAAATTTCATGATTAAATCACATAGGAGATTAAATTTGATTTGCATGAATTATGCTAGTCGATCAAAGAGTTGTCTCGACATAATTGGGGGTATGACCACAGTTACATAAAATAGGGTCTATAGTCAGAGCAGACCAAATCTGGGTGGTTACATTTGCTCCTCTTTGAATAGATGTTTGAGCAGCACATTTGATTCAAAGAAAGTTTTTGATGTTGGCTTCAGAAAGATTGAGAATTTTTCTCACGATCGAATGAAATGCCCGATGAGATCAGTTTTGCACTTGATTGAACTAAACTGATAGAATTGACATTGAACTTGGTTGTCTTCCAAAGATCAATACACAAAGATCTTAATGATACCAATTTTGAACTTGGTTGTCGTTCAAAGATTGATAATACTGATTTTGAACTTGGTTGTCATCCAAAAGTCAGTATGAAGCTGCCAGGAGCTTAGTAAGAATCTTTTAAAATGAGGAAATGCAAGATATCCAGCTTATGAGAAGCAAAGGTTTCTATCCAACAGTTCTGACTGAGTTAAGGAAACTATCATGCCCCTAGTTGTTTGATAATGAAGTCATTTTTAATGTTGTTTCGAGAAAGAATTTGATTGATGATAGTGTGATCATGCCCCCTTGGGAACGAAATTGAAGGAAAGAATAAAATCCCTCTGTTGAAATGATGTATCACTTGCAGGGAGCAGTTAGATTAAGAAAGAATGGATTAGAAGAAGTGAAGAAATGGGGGTGTGTTAAGAGTAAACACATGGGTACCAAGTCAAGTACGTGAAAATGTGAGTTCAGTTTCATTCCCGATTGATCAAAGATTTTGGGAATCATGGATATCAATAAGATAGATGATGTAATTAACTTGGATTTTTAGAAGAAAATTGAAATCATTTTGAGCTCAAATTCCTTATGCTTTTGTTTCTTTCAAAAATGAGGCATGCAATCGCTAAATGCAGGTATATGCAAACTCTTAGGACTGTCACTGATTTGTATACATTGTATCATGTTATCATCATTGGGCTCTTGTCGAAATGGATACCACCTAATAGTACAAAAATCACTAATACCCACTGATATTATGAAAGTATGAATATTATGTTTATTGGATGAAATGTTAGAAATAGACTTAGGCATCAAGGCATAGAAGCCAGGATAACAAGCTATTCACCTTCCTTTTAATATATCAGAATCTGTGTAAGGTAAGATATTAGACCCACAATGACCTTGAAAATTCATATCCTTGGGTACATTATGCTTCGTATACCTTAGTGAGAGTCTGAGTTAGAAAATAGACAAGGAAATAGTTTCAACCTCACTGTAGTTGACACATAACAAAGATTGAGATATATGCGGCTATTCACTAATGGTGGCAGCTCTTACCATAAACATCCAAGTTAGGTGAAATTTATAGGATCATTTGGAACAATCACCTACATGCAGAAAACCAAGAAAACCTTATGCCCTCCATCCTTGCGACTCTTTGTCTTTGCACAGATGTCATGGAGTAACTCGAAAGATATAACAACTATCAATTGTGAATCAATCAATTAAATTCATAGCGGCTTAGATAACCCAAGTTAAAACATCATGGGTACATAAAATATTCATAATCAAACCAAGATCAAACTATGTTTAGGTAGTATTGAGAAATACTAGTGATTCATTTTTCAAGCGCAGTAGAGATTCAACAATCAAAAGTTAGAATTCAAGAAATATGTGTTCCATGTCTGTGTATAACTTTGTTCCTGATTGCAATCCAATGTAGTGTTTTAGGAACACCGTTCAGGTTAGTGCAATATTTGTGCCATGCTTATTTCATGAAAGTGATAGTTTGGTGCAAGCATCGAGAAGCATTATGTCACAAGAAAAACCATCCAATGATGACCTAGCAGACGCAACCTATTATACTAGCAAAGATGCCCCTAGTGTGGAATGACTTTCTCCTAAGACAGAGATGTAGACAAATCCCAAGCAAGGATAAGATTTTTGTAAGGAAACAAAGTCAGCCCATAGCATAGGTCTAATCGTGAAGGTCTAGTATCAGCTATGTATAAATAGATAGAGAACATAATACAAGTGATGCCTGATTGTCAGGTTTTCACCACTTGGCAAAAAAATTTCATTCTTTTTGCTACTAAGATGCCTATTTTACCAGGTTTTCATCAAGGCACTTTTTCTCTTTTTCAATTTTTTTTCAATTTTTCTTTTTTGAATGTTTTTGTAGTATCAAAGTGCCTATTTTTCAGGTTTTCACCAAGGATACCTTTCTTCAGGACTTTTTCCATTGTTTTTGGATTTCTTCAGGATCAACTTTCTGACGTTTTTGGTATTTTCTGAATTTTCCACTGTCCAGGCTCTACTAGCTAAACATCAAGTGTAGAACCGCTTCAAATGTAGAGTATTGATAGGATCTAGAAGAATGTCTCCCTCAGGTGTAGCTATTTGATAAGCTCCAGTCCCAAAAGTAGCAGTGATAACATAAGGTCCCAGCCAGTTAGGTTCAAACTTTCCCTTTTATTCTCTGTTAGGCTAGTTCTTAGGATTCTCCTTTAGGAAAAGATCCCCCACTTGAAATTGTTGTGGTTTGACCTTTTTATTGTACCCCTTGTACATTTGTGCTTGGTACACTTTTAGGTGATTGAACGCCTGTTTCCTACGCTCATCAAGTAAGTCTAAACAATTCACCTGATTAATGCGGTATTGCTCATCAGTAACAAGACCTTGTAAAGATATCCACAGAGATGGGATTTCAACCTCAATAGGTAGTACTACTTCAGCGCCATAGACCAAGGCAAATGATGTGGATCCTATTGGTGTTCTAATGATTGTTTTGTAGGCCCAAAGTGCCAAATTTAGTTGTAAATGCCAGTCTCTACCAGACTTACTCATAGTTCTGTGTAGAATCTTGAGAATATTCTTGTTAGATGCCTCAGCCTATCCATTATCTTGAGGATAATATATTGATGATAAATGTTCATTGATGTGGAACTATTTGCAAGGGTCATCAATGTCTTGATTTTTAAATTGGCCCCCATTGTCTGTTACAATTGATGAGGGTATCTCATATCTACAGATAATGTAGTTCAATATGAATATAGCCACCTATTTTCTAGTGGCTTTGATTAGCGACATGACCTCGACCCACTTCATGAAATAATCAGTGGCCATAATGATGAACTTGTGTCCATTTGAAGAATTAGGATATATTTGTCCAACCAAGTCAAAGGCCCATTGCTGAAATGGACAATGTGTTATGAAAGGTATAAGTTCTCTGGTAGGAGCATGGATGAGATTTCTGTGTGTTTATCATTTATGAAAAGTTTTTGAAAATTGAATAGCATCTTTTTCCATTATAGGCCAGTAATAGCCTACTCTAAGCAGTTTCTTTGCTAGTGAAAAGTAGTTTGAATGTGATCCACATACACCTTCGTGGACTTCTTTTAACGCATGATCTTACTCTTCATGTTCTAAACATCTAAGAAGTGTACCTTCAAGACCTCATCTATATAAGTTATTAGTTATGAGGACATAATGCGATGCTATCCTAATCAAGTCTCATTTTTCATTTCTTGATAAATCATTGGGAATAGTTTGATCAGTTGGATAAGTAATTATTTTAGCATATCGAGATTTGTCTACGGTATTCAAAGCACAAATTACTTGGGATTCAAGGGTATCAAAGGTAGGATAGGATAATTCTTACACCATGAAGTCATAGAGGAATTGATGTTCCTCCAGTTGTAGCAGGGATGCCAATGTAGCCATAGCATCTGCAACTTTGTTCTCTGTTCTGGGTATCTGCTAGAATGTGATGAAGACAAAGTACTTATTTAAGTCATCTACCAGTTTCTTGTAGGGCATAAACTTCTCATCTTTCGTCTGATGATCTCCATTGACTTGATTGATAATGAGTTAAGAGTCACCATACACATGTAACTCTACAATTTTCCATTCCATGACAATCTTAAGATCGTTTATCAATGCTTCACATTCAGAAATGTTATTGGTGCGTGGAAACATCAATTTGTAGGACTTTGGTATTTTGTAGCCTTGAGGAGTTATGAATAGAACCCCTTCTCTAGAGCCTTGTTGCGTGAAATAACCATCAAAGTAAATCTTCCATGGGTGCTCAGTGAGATGCATAATTGTTTCATCGGGGAACTCAATTTTTAAAGGATTGCCATCTTGGAGCGGTGAATTAGCCAATTGATCTGTGAGGACTTGTCCTTTAATATCCCTCCTGTCCACATACTCAATGTCAAATTTTCTCAGAATGAGGACCCACTTTTCCAGACATCATATTCATGTTGTTTTTCTTAGGAGGTACTTCAAAGGATCTGTCTTTGCAATGAGCCTTACTGTATGTGATAGCATGTAATGTCTCAATTTTTGTGATGCAAAGACAATCGCTAAGCATGCTTTCTCAATGATGTTGTAATTGAGTTCATAGGAGACTAGTATTCTACTGATGTAGTAGATTGCTCTTTCTTTCTTAGTTTCATCCTCTTGTGCGAGTAATACTCCTAGTGATGTGGTTGTAGCTAAAATATACAGAAGTAATGGCTTTCCATGGATGGGTGCCATAAGAATAGGAGGAGTGGCTAGGTACTCTTTCAATTCTCTGAAGTTGGCTTCACAATGTTCATCCCATTTGAAGGTGACCCCTTTATGTATAAATTTGGTAAAGGGTTGCGCTTTATTTACAAGTTGTGACATAAATCTCCTGTTTGACTAGAGTCTCCCTTTTAATGTCCTCATTTGACTAATGTTGCGTGAAGGAGTCATTTCTAGTATAGCTTTGACTTTTCCAGGGTCTGCCTCAATTCCTTTTGCTTAAAAAATAAATCCTAGGAGCTTTCCTGATTGGACCCCAAAGGCACATTTCTTTGGATTGAGCCTGAGTTGAAATTGCTCCATACGATCCAATATCTTTCTTAAGTCATCAATATGAGTAGCCCATTCTTTGGATTTAGCTAACGTGTCATCCACATAATCCTCCATGTTTTTATGCATCCTATCATGGAATATAGTGGCCATTTCTCTTTGATATGTTGCACCTACATTCTTTAATGCAAATGGCATAACATTCCAAAAAAAGGTTCCCCATGTGCATGTAAATGTGGTCTTTTCTTGATATTCAGGAGCAATTTTAATTTGATTGTAGCCTAAGAAACCATCAATTAATTAATACATTTGGTAGCCTACTATGAGGTCTATGATCATATTAATATTAGGTAGTGGGAAGTCATCCTTAGGACATGCCTTGTTTAAGTATTTGAAGTTCATACATATCCTAATAGATTTATCGGATTTAGACACTCGGACCACATTAGAAATCCATCCTGCGTAAGCGATGACTCGAATGAATCTAGCTTTCAACAATTTCTCCAGCTCCACTTTTACTAGTAATACAACATGAGGATGCATTTTTCTTATTTTTTGTTTTACAGGTTTAATCCTGGGAGCTATAGATAAGTGTTGCATTATCAAATCAGGATCCATTCCAGGCATATCTACGTATGACCATGCAAAGTTGATCTTTTTCTCTTGCAGGAATTTGGTGAACTATGTCTTCTCCTCTTCTGAAAAAGATTGTGCTAGGTGAAAAATTTGAGGATCTTCAGCTATGACCAAGTTAACTAGTTACATTGGTTCTATCAGAAATGAAGATCTTTCTTGAAAGTTCTTGGGGAGAATATCAAGAATCTCATCTTTTGGCGCCTCTATGAGGTTTTCACCATCAGATGCATCTTATGTTTTTACTATTTTAGAATCTGACACTACCACAATGTGGTTTTCACCGTTAGTTCTCTTTTTCTTTTTCTTTTTCAATTTTTGACTGAAAAACTTGATATCCTCCTGTGACATGTTCACGCTCCTTGCATTGGTGGAAGAAGGGTAAGGTTCATAAGCATTTAGGTAGCAAGCCAAGGTGTAGTCATTGGGAAGGTCAAGGATAGGAGTAGGATATGTATTAGTCCAATCAATCAGGCCTGGGTTTATCAAAGAGGAGTCAGACTCTGGGAAGGACAACATCGCGTTAGTGTCAAGACTATTAACTGACATGACATGTTCTGTTAAGTTAATCTCTTCAATGTTTAGATAAATAAGAGTTAGATTGTCATTATCAAAGTTTTTGTTAGTTATATGTGGACCAAACTCTAGTGACTCATCAGTGTAGTATTATTCTTCTTCATCTCTTTGTAGGAGGATACTCCTATCTTGTTGCCTCTGAATTTCTTCTAGACCTAGGAGAACACCAGTCTCTTCATCAATGATTGGGGGAAGGAATTCCTCCTCTGCTTTAGGAATATCAAAACTGTCAGGAGTGGTGTTAGAATGTTCTTTGTGTACTAATAGAGCTAAAAAAATGTGAATTACATCTATTTCAATATCCTCGGTGGCAACAGATAGCTCATCCCACTCATAATCATGTGAGTTGGTTACTTCGTCATCAGACCTGTTCAAGAATTGAGTAATAGTTACTTGGTGTACCCTATCAGCCACCTGTAGATCAAAATGTGGTAAAACAAGGATATGTGAAACTGTGACTAGTTTCCCCCAGTGATGATGTAAATCATGTTGTCGAGGTGTGTCTTTAGTAGTTGTGGCAACCAATAGTACTGATGGATTGTCTTTTGTTATTTTGTCTACCTCTTGAATAGTAGCTGGTGGTAATAGAGGCATGCGAAGATCTTGTGGTACCTCAAAGCTTGGTACATAGTGTGCTCCTTGATATTCAGGATTCTCCATGCCAACATGTAATAATATTTCATAGGACCATTGTTCTAGTTTTATTTCTTCTATTTCATCACTCCCTTTGTCATTGACTGGACTATCCCTTGAAGAAGGTTCTTTAAATTTATTATTGAAACCTATTCCTTTTTTATCTTTAGTATCCCTAAATTTTATGTGTACTTGTTCAATGAGTACTTTTCCTTTGTCGCTTAAAGGTCCTTTTATTTTATATCCCATTTCTTTTAGGAGATCATATCCTTTTCCATACTTCTCTAGGGATATTTCCACATGTTTTACCTCAGCTTCCTTTGGTTCTCCTTTGTAAAGCTAGGCCAAGATTGTCTGTTCTTCTATGTTATTTAAAGAAGATGTGGATGCCTTAACCATGCCAATTTCTTTATGGATTTATGGCATTTATAATGCAGCAGGTGTGAATAATGAGGAAGGTTTTCCATAGGATCTTGGTGATACTAGAAGTTCTGTCAATGACAGGGTCATGTCCAGCTTGTATTCTCCCATACCTGTTTCTTCAAGTTTTAAGGTTTTTCCAAAACTTTTCATCACCATGTCTTTGGTAGTCTCGGGAGAAATCTCATCCGCAGCCTCTTTGTTATGTGGGACCATTCTACCTGCCCTTATATTGTTGTAAGTATAATTGGCATCTGCAGAAATTGTCAATTCCACCTTATTATATGGGAACTTGATACATTGGAGGAAGGTAGATGGTACAGCTTGCATTTTGTGAATCCAAGGTCTTCCTAACACTATGTTGTAAGCCAGGGGTAGATCCAGAACATGACATATGACATCCCTTTCAACTGGCCCAACCCTGATGGGTAGAACAATAAGACCTTTAGAGGATCTTTCTTCCTCATCATAAGCTTTGATAGTGATTTTTCTTCTAGAGTCAATGGTCTGTTCTAAGAGACCTAGTTTCCTGATGAGATTAAGGGTACAAAAATTCAATCATGTGCCTCCATCTATCAATACACGTCTAACATAGGATTTATGAATAAGGACTTCAATATGAAGGGGTTGATTATGTGGATGGGTCAATGATTTATCATCTTTCAATGAAAAAGAGAGGTAATGTGGTGCTGAGATATGATTAACCATCACTTAGAATTTGTCTACATCAAGGTCCTTTGGTACATTTATCGCATGTAGGTCTTGTTCAATAATTTCCCTATGCACTGTGGAGATTTTAAGCAACTCAAAAATGGAAATTTTAGTAGAGGTTCGTTGCAATTGATCCACCAGGTTGTACTTTGTTGCAAGAGTAGTAACTATTTTCTTTGTAGCTGTTGGTTTAGGGATAGTGACAATGGCTACTTTGGAAGTTGTTGCTGGTTCTGATAAGGAATTGGGTCCTTTAATTGTGACTTGTGCTTGACTTTGGGTCACAACATTTGATTGTGAAGATGTTCTTTGAACACCTTTTATAGTAAACACATTAATTAATTCAGTTTTAATGTCTAGCATGTTATTCACATTATCATTTTTAGAGTAGGCATAGTTCACTTCATTTCCTTTTCCTATGGATCCTTCCCCTTTCTTGTAGTTAGGGAATGACTTGTTAAATGTTGTATGATCTTCGTTGGTAGTGTGTCCTTCCACCTTGATCTTGCTTCCTTAAATAAGGTCTTGGATAACATGTTTGAGTTTAAGATAGTTGTTAATCTTGTGTCCTTTGTTTTTTGTGAAAGACACAGTAAGAATTGTCATCCCACCACCTTGGTTTGACTTCTGGCTCCCATGGTTTGGAATCTGGGATAGTGAGAACTTTGTTGTATAATAGTGTCTTTAAAATAGTTTCAAGAGGCTCTCCCAAAGGAGTGAATGTTCTTTGAGGCTTGGAAGTCCATGGCCAACCCCTGTTATTCTCGTTGTTTTCTTTAGGTACGGAGGTTTCTACCTTGGCATCTTTGCTTTCTTGCATTCTATTTGTTAGGTTGAACACCTCAGGTTTAGGCCTAAAATTGGAGGCATCTACTACTCCATCGTTGACAACATTTTTGTTTTTCTTCCACCACCTAGGTTTGTTGTTGGGATTGTTAGATTTGTTCTCACTTTGGAGTGGTTTCTCCCTTTTTAACCATGACTTCTTTGATATAGATGGCATTTTTTATCATCCTATCGAAGCTAGGGGAGTCTTGCATTTGCAATGCATAGTTCAACTTAGGTACCAAGTTATTAATAGATATTTCCATTTTCTCGGATTCGGGAATAGCTCTTGAATACCATGCAAATATTTTCCTCCACCTTTGTAGAAAGTGTGTAAAGGATTCGCCAACCTTTTGTTTAGTGTTGCACAGATCCATCATAGTCACATCATGTTGTATATTATAGGAGTAATGTTGGATAAATCATTGAATTAACTCCTCAAAATTTTTTACCTTAGGTGTAAGCTTTGAGAACCACTCCATGTTGTTGCCTCCTAGGCTTCTTGGAAAGAGACTCATGAGATATGTAGGTTCATGCATGTATTCTATGCTCAGAGCATAGAATTCTCTCATGTGGTCATGTGTATCGGTCTCTCCCATGTATTTGTCATATTTTTTTTTTGTGATGTTAGGAGGAAATGGGACCATAATAATACTCTTGTCAAAAGGGAATGAAAAAATGGAGTCCAAAGAGTATTTCTTCTTGGGTTTAGTATTTTCCTGTTTGAGAGTCGCAAGCTCTGTTTGCATCAAGGTGAGTTGTTTAATGAGAATAGATATAGGATTTGACACCTCCTTTTCTTTTATTTGTTCCACATCATAATCCTTAGGTAATTTTACACTAGTGGATGCTAGATGGAGAAAGTATTTCTCTTTATCTTCGCCAATCATCTTTTCCAATGTCTTTTGAAATTTCTTGCTCTCTTTGAGTTTACTGTATTCTTCTTCAGTGATGTCTTCCTCACTACCTAAATCAAACAAAGGATGGTCAAAGTGTGGTTCTTCTTCCTTGTCACTATCTTCATTCTTTTTGTTTTTATCATTGTCATAGTCCTCAAAAGCCTTACTCCATTCGTGATTGGTTCTTTCCATTTCTGGAGAGTCTAAATCGAACAGGGAACCATGGGATATTTCTCCTCGCTGAAAGTGTAGTGATTTTGGAGGCACTTCCTATTCTTTAGATGTGTACTTGTTGCATCTTGTGTTGACCATATATTTGGATCTCAACTTTGTCAAAGTTTCCTGATAGTGTCAAGTAGAGTCTCAAATTGTTCAAGTGAGCGTGTCTAGGTAGAATTTTTGTTTGTATTTTGGTGGAAGTAAATGATTCTAGCATCAAAGGGTTAGAATGCCCTGATAGTGAGCTGGGAATCAAGTCATTTTGAAAAGTGGATAGACCACACGTGTTGAGACTGATTGTGAGAAACCAACAAGACATGCAAGGTAGACATTTGAAAAAGTGTTTCGACACAACAACAAGGAGACCAAAAAAAGAAACAAGGACAGACTAAAGGGTCAAAAGGGTATCCAAATCTACTGAGGTTTTCTAAGAAACTAATTTGCAAGTGCCCACTATCCTAGATGCAAGCTCCTTCATGTGAGCCAGGAAATATAGTATGCAAGCTTGTGATGACACAGGATGCGAGCTTTAACCCTAGATGCGATGAAGTGTTTACCAGATACCATGTAGGATACTAGATATAGATATAAGCTAGGAAATATGGGATATGAGTTTCTAAGGTTCTGTCATATTTTTTTAGTTTTGTCAATTTTTGTCTTGAAAGTGCGTTAAATTTGTTTGATTCGTAATCATGTTCGGAGACTTGCTGGTGAGTGAAAAACACATGCAGATCAAGGATTGAATTTTATCGCTTGTTTTTGAATGATTTATTTTGTTAGTGATCTTTCAAACACACCAAGAAGATTTGCATTGTTAGGGGAATAAACACACCTTATGCCCTATTTTCTAGGTAGAGGATAAAAATCTTTTCTCATTGACTTAGGTACACACTCAAATGCTAATCATAATATAGTCATCACCAAGCACGCAATGGCTCCAGTCATAATGTTTTATTAGCCGACTCCAAACGCAAGTGAGGGTGCGATATGAAGAGTGTCTTGGGGCAGTTACTTTTTGCCTTGCATATGGATTATCATCCTTTCAGTGATGAATCAGGTAGTTTTTTCTATGAAGTTCATTGTTTTATGAAGGTACAATCTATTCAAAATCATCTCCCATAGAATTACACAAGGCAAAATTGAGGCGTATAGCCCTATGAGTACTCAAATATGTATAGTCTCGCAAGCAAGATTCAAGTGACTCCACTCTACACATACCAAAGCATGTTCAAGGAATGATGTCGAAATTCCAAGAACAAAATTGAATCGATCTTTTGAGGCTTTGGCCTATGAGGAAGCAATTATTTATAGTGAGTTGGAAGGGTTGGCATAAAACTTGTCCTCACTTGGGTCATTCCTGGGATATTTTTTCTTGAATCAACAGGCCCTCTACTATTTAATAAGCATACAAAGAATTGGCGAGAATAGGATTTCTAGATTTCTGATTCTTTGAAAGAAGAAGAAGAGCATACTCTCCTAGTCCATGTCATTTTCTCCCAAAACACTTCAAGAAATGTTCATTCCCTCAAGCTATGTTGAGCCTACTTTAGATATTCATAGTTATAATGAAAACACAAGTACTTAAAAGCAAAGTTTGATTGTTCAGTTGACCATAGTTCTTAGTACTTTTCTTGTTCAATTACTGTCCCAAAATGAATTAAGCAGTGTGTTTGTTCGTTGAGCCACAAAATTTTAGTGATTTGAGTTGTTCATTCACTATCCCAAATTGAAATTTAAACTATGTGTTTGTTTGTCTTGTTCAATTACTTTACCAAAATAAATTAAATGAGGATTTAGCTTTGTTTTGTTTAGTTACTCCATTTTCTTTTCAAGTTTTAAATCAATGTTTGATTTTCTAATTTTCCTTTAAAGCAAAAGAGCATACTTATCTAATCGATTTAACAAATAAGAAGAAAATGTGTTCTTAGTTTGAAAGACAAAAATGAAATGGAGGTCAAGATAAGGGGATGGAAACCTAAAAAACCAAAAGTTAGTATCCCTTTTCCCACTCTTTCAGCTCTGATAGCAATCTATAGACACTAGTTAGGTTGGTCAAAAGATCAAAAACCAAACTAGTCCAAATGTTAAAGGTTAGGCAATAGGGCAGGAAATTTTTTTAACCAGATACGATCCTAGAAATACCAGATATGATGCAATTTATGAGATGCAAGCCTTTGCTACTAGATATGATAGAGTTCTGACCAAATGTGAGCCTAGATTTTTGCGATGCGAGGGGGTATCCTGGATGCGAGCCTTTAGGACCAGAAATGAGTCTGTACCTAAAATATGGGAAGACAAATTAGCAAAAAATGAACTTGAAATGAGGCCAAATCTAAAATCTTGCCCCACGATAGGCACCAAAAATGTGTGTGTTAAATTGTTCACCTATTACCTACGACACAACACTTCAATAGATTATTGCGTTAGTGAAAATAGGGTTAGTAAAGCATGTAAATCCACTAAAATTGACCTATTGCTTTCTAACTAGGAGGGGTGTGAAAAATAACATAATAGCCCTCAGATTATGCCTTTTTTAGTGACATATACAACCTAGCATAAAAGATTCAATTAAAACTAAGAAAGATATCCAATAAACATGCACTCTAGCTCTAAAAATCAAGATTATAACAATGCATAAACATTGAAGCTAAAATGCAATATGAATCTATGTTAATCCTAACAGCATAACAATGCTTTTCAATTCTAAAAATTAAGGGCATTATGAGAATACATTTGAAAATTAAGGACATTATAATAATACATTTGAAAATTAAGGGCATTATAAGAGTACATTTGAAAATTAAGGGAATTATGAGAATACATTTCAAAATTAAGGGCATTATAAGAGTATATTTGAAAATTAAGGGTCATTTGAGCTCAAAAACTCATTCTATTTATAGAAGAAATGAGGAGAGAGAGGAGGACAAGGGTCATTAATGGAGGTGTAAAAACCATTAATAAGGTGTAAGAGGCATTAATGCCAAAGGCATTGATGATGCATGGGCTTGAGGAATCTCCATTAATAATGCATTAATGAGAGCATGTAAGAGGCATGGTGAGGGTGTAAGTCCAAGCTTGAGAAGGTGGACTTAGAGGGAGTCAAGCTTGAGAAAATTGACTTTCTCAAGTGGGTGGGAATCCTAATCACAAAATTAGGAATGTGACAACATTAGAAAGTGGGTTAGGATAGGATTAAGATTAGGATTAGGCTTAGCATGGGGGAATAGGTTGGGATGGGTTTAAACCCAAGGTTAAGGTGGTTGAGATGGTTATGCTAGGGTTAAGGTGGATGAGATAGGTTTGGCTAGGGTTAAGGGGAATATTAATGAAATAAAATATAATTAATATATTTCATTCAAAAATAGGAAAATTAATTATTTAAGATTTTTATTGCTTTAGATAATTAATTAGGACTATATCTAATAAATTAGATTAATTTAAGCTAGAAGATAGGATTTTTGTAAGTGATTAGTGTAATCACCTAAAATTGGTTCAGCCAAAACAATTGCCCTAAATGCTAATCAAAAGATTCAATCTCCTAACCATGATCAAATCAAGCTAATCTTAAACATAATTGTGTAATTAAATTCGATCAATTCAGTTGCATAATTCATCAACAATCAAACATCAATGATCATTACTCCTAGCTATTTAATTAAATCAAAATAAAAAATCCCATGGCTAGTGATATTAATTAAAGTGATTTAATTAATTGTCCTATTATCTTCTCAACTCATAAAAGGACAAAGCATTTAAGTCTAACCATTGAGCTTCAATCACATGGATCACTCAAGGTCCTAATCTTAGCCATCCCTCATAGGATGAATCTCAACCACTCAATTCAAATTCAAATTTGAATCTTTCCCTCCAAAGGAAAATCTATAAAAGCAACTTTAGCAAGGATATTATCAAGCTGGATCCTCATTTTGCATAGACATAATGATAGTTTCATTTCTATCTCATATATTCTAGCTCAATTTTTTGCATTGTAGATGCATTCTCAATTGAATCTTCCATTTCATGATTGTCATTCTATGGTCTAATGTGCTTAATCTGAGAGAAACTAACAATTAGAGTATAATCTTCATGACTGGGAAGCAATAATTTGATTTCTAAATGTTTTCTATTTTTTCATTGAATTGATCTTACTAACCTTGGATATAATGAGTTATTGAGTGTTTGTGTGCAGTATACTTGCAGGATACATAATAACACATCACATTTTGGCACCCACCGTGGGGTAGATTGTTCATTTTTATGAAATTCTTCTCTCTTTTCTTAATAGTTTGACTTCTTGCAGGCAGTTTATCATTTGGGGTCTTTCTTCTAGCATTTTTAGGAGTGTTCTATCATCTGCGGGGATTCTTTTATCGCCTCCTATCATGCTGATATCATCTGTTGATTCACTGAAATTATCTTTGGAAGGTAAAAAGTTGACTTTAATGTGTCTTTGGTAATTCCTTTATTGTTTCAAGAATGCTTTATCATTTGGAGTAAAAGCTTTATCATTTTCGGTTAATTTTAGCACCTGAAGTTAAAGTATTATCATTTCTGGGATTTATCATTTTTGGTCACTGTTTTATCGTCTGTAATCCAAAGAGAAGAAATACAGAATAGTTTCATTGATAAATTGGATTTCTAACATGCTAACTTGGTTGTTTTCATGATTTTGATCATCTTTAAAGCAGTCTAACATGTTTTGCAGGACGTTTGCCAAAGATTTCCAAGGAGAGATACTACTAACAAGTTTGTTGTAGGTGACCAAATTGCAAAATTTCAAACACTTTGACACTTAAAACAATTTTTGTGCATTTCCTAATTTAGATAGAGTATTATTCTCTTTTCCCTTTGGGAAAATCAGAAACTCAAACCCCAAATTATGCTTTGTACTAAAATTAGAGGAAATGAACAATTTTCTTTCATATGCAATGTGTTTTATCAATTAAATTAGGCATCTTAACATCAAATTTAGGGTTAATTTTTGGTTTCATTAGAGGATTATGCTCCTTTCCCTTTGGGAAAATCAGAAACTCAAACGTGAAATAGAATATTAATTCTTGATTTGAGAAAATGAACTTTGTTTGAAGTTCTTGATAGGAGAAAATGTTATCAAGTAGGAGAGTATGCTCTTTTCCCTTTGGGAAAATCAGAAATCTAGACCTCTTTTCAATGCCAATCCTCTTTACTTGCTTTATCCTTTAGTTGGTCCTACCGGTGAGGAAAAAATCTCCCGGGATGACCCACGTGAGAATAAGGTGTGAGCCACACCACTCTAACTCACGTTAAACAAATTTACTCTTTCAGGTTAAAGCCTGGGGAGTCAGATGTCATTTGAGCTTATACTCAGCTCATGTCTAACTTAAGGGCAGCCTAACGGTCTCAATCACATTTTCATGACCCCTTTTTTCCAAGACGCTCTATGGGGCTATACACCTCAATCGCGCTTGTATGGATGTAGAGGATACAACCGAACTAAGAACCTTACTAAAAACCTTAAGATTAGAAGCTACCCGGATCACCCCTGAAAGGTGATAATCCTTGTGCAAGGAAAAAAGTAATTTCCCCAAGATACTCATCATATCGTGCCGTTATTTGTGTTTGGAACTGGATATTATGGTATCATGACTGGATCCATTGCATTCTTGGTGATAGCCATATTCTGATTAGGAAATGGGTGTGTACCTAAGTCTATGAGCAAGTGATTTTCATTCTATGCCAATTTTGTAGGGATAGTGTGTGTGTTTGTACCCTTATAATCACAAAATTTTCAAAAAAAAACAATCCTTATCAAAACCATGAAAAAAACAACTTTCTTTGTGTGTGTGTGTCACTAAAATTTACATAATTCAAAACACCTTGCAAGCATTCCAAAAATGGGTGACTCTATTCAAAACGGTGGTTGGTTACTTTGCACAAAAGTTCTCAAGAAATTACTCCAAAATTTGCTCAAAAACATTGGTCCAAAAGCATTGTCCTCAAGTTCTTGTTGTCTTGATTGCTCAAAAACATTGGTCCTAAAGCATTGTCCTTGGTTCTTGTAGTCTTGTTGGTCAAACCAAAGGTCATTTCTAGTGTCTATTTCATAATTTTTGGGAGGGGTAACCTATTTGGTCATTTTCAAAATAGAGATCATTTGTGTACATATTTTGGACAAGTCTTATCATTGATTCAAACACCCCTTTGCAGACTACTTGCACCTTATGTTGTCATAGATATCCAAATTAGTCAGATGAGTCTGCAATTTTCCAAAACTTTCTACAAAATTTTACCCCAACTTTGTGAGGTCATAACTTTTGACTCGGTGCTCGAAATTCAAAACCATTTACACCGTTGGAAAGGTCACCAAAAATTCTATTTTTGTCTCTAAACTAGCGTGCCTATGGTAAACCAATTTTAGAGACCGATGAAAGTTTCAACTTCCAAAAATGAGCATAATACCTCCAAAAATGCAAATTACCAAAAGATGTAAAAAAAAAAAAATGAAAAATTTCCATTTTTGATTTTTTTCTCGAAATGATCATACATGCTCATGATCTCTTGGATACATAAAATTCAAGGTATTAAGAGACAAACCTCATCACAAGAGACTATAATTTTTCATTAAGACACTTGAAGCAATCACAACATGGCTAAAAACAAATGGGTTGGACACTATAATCATAACAACAAGCAAGAAGAAGAACTTATTGCAGCCTTATCAAAGAAAATCCAATCTTTACAATCTCAAATTCAAGACTTGAAAGAGGAAAAGGATACATCATCAAAATTTCCTTCACTAAGATCAATTGTATATTCTATCTATGATCATGATTCACACATATCTTCATATTCTTCAAGAAAAGAGAGACCTACTTATGGTGATCTTATCTGTGGTCAAGAGGTTATTTCACAACATCACACTAGTCTGGTTTTTTATCAACATCCTCCTAATCTTGAATCCAACATCTCATTGGAGAGTTCAAGTGCATCTAAATTTCCATGGGATAGAGCATTTACTCCTTTGGGACAATCTTATGAATCAGTTTTGGAAGAACTTCTCGAAAACAATCTTATCACGTTGCCTCAAATCACTTCATGTGGTTTTGTATTCTTGAGCAACTATTGTGTCTATCATAGACATAATGAACATACAACTTCAGATTGCATGGAGTTGAAGCATAAAATCAAAGAGCTTATTGATGAGGGAATAATTGAAAATCTTAATGATTCATCTAATCAAGATCAAGATCAAGATACTAATCCCAAGCATGATCAAAATCATGAACCTATGTCTAGAAATGACCCACATATCACCTCCACTTCTTCCACCATTCCTCCATCTCACAAAGCTTCAAAGCTATCCACATTATCTCCATCAAACAAAGAACCTAATGCTTTTCTTGATAACTATGTCTACCCTCAAGGGCTTCCTTTAAAAGAAATCCAAGCTAATCTAAATCTTGCTGCAAGTCTATTCCACACATCTGAGATAAAAAAACCCTAAGCTTTCATGTGCTTCAATGCCTATTCTGTATGATTCTCTAGCAACCCTTCAAGAATCCCTCATGAATATTAAAACTCCTACCTTGTTCTTAGAAGTGGTTCCATGTCAAGAGGATGATCTAAAATATGAAGAAACAAGTCTTACTAATGATCAAGATCAAGACATTATCCTATCTCCTCCAACATTTGACAAAGCTCCCATATCCTTACAATTTGAAGATGATCCCCTCATATCTTTTCATTTATTCCAAGAATATATTCCTCCATCTCAAGAGCTACATAGCCCTACATCTCCTAAGCAAGACCAAGATATTCATTCTACTTTCAATGAGCTTATTGAAAATCAAGAGCAAAGTATTGTCTCTACATTATCCAAAGATCCTTGTCATGATCAAAGCATCCCATCATCCCCTTGTCATATTCCTCCATATCCACCTCAAGAAACCATCATTCCTCCAAATCCATGGCATGACAATAAATTCCCTCAAACTTCAGTGGTGCCTATCAAAGTTGTTCCTATTGATATAAAGATGACTCCTAACAATGAGAGCTTTGGTCATGCAACTCACTCTAATGATGTTGATATACCTTACACACCTTATCTTCCTCCATTTAAACATAGGCATATATCTTCTCCATCATCCAAATCCATCCTTGGTCCCTATATCCCAAAGTCAAAACCATCAAACCTTCTATCTATATTGGATCCTTACATTCCTCCATCCATCATGCCTATTACTCCTAGCTTATCATCTACTTACCCTATCTCCTATCAAGATCAACAAAGACATGCATCATTGAACCCTCCATATCAACTCATCCATATGAACCAGCCATATCAGTCTTATTTATCCACAATTCCCAAGTCTTTTGGAAACAAATTGGATGTCAAACAAAGAAAGCAAAAATATGAGAATCCACTTACATATGAAGATTCCCATGTCCAGTCTAATCAACATTTGAATACAAAGAAAGAAGAGATGTTAAAGAGACTACAAAGGTCCACCAAGAAAAAATAAAAATCAAAGAAAATATGGGTTCTTGAATCCATCATTGAAAAAATGCATTCTAAAGCATCACAAAAGAAAGAAAAATCAAAGACTATGTGGATTCCTAAGTCATTCTTAAAAGACTTGCACACAAAAGAAAAATCAAAATTGACATCCAAGCTTCCAAGGGCTTCAACTTCATTTTCTTCCAAATCTATTTTGGGTCCTTATATCAAAAAATTCACTATCATGAATATTCCTTCATCCATCTTGGGTACTTGTGTACCAAGATCCATATCCATTCCTACTTCAAAATCTCAAGATATTTCATCCACTTTTACTCTATCATTCCACCATCCTTCAAGATGTGTTTCGATGTTGATCTTGCCAATGTTTCCATCTTTTCTTCCAAAAAACTTTCAATACCCTAACCAATATCCTACACCTACCCATCATCCTTCTATATTGGGTCCCTACATTCCATCCATCACATATCCTTCCATTCCTCTCATCTAATCCATCGCATAAATCCTTGGCTACCATCTTCCTTATACTCCATATCATTCTTGTCTACCATCACCCTATCAGCATCTTTGAGCATACTTTAAGAGGCCTTGGCCTATCATATCATATCCTTTGAAGGAGCACTATCCAAAGAGAAAGAGGTATAAATTCTTCACTAAAAAAAAAAAAAAAAGAGATTGAAGAAGAGAAAAAGTGCCTTGGTGACAACCTGCTAAACAGGCACCTTGGTAGCAAAAGTAAAGAGAAATAAATCCATCCTAAGGTGAAAACCACTTCTTTTGGTGCCTTGGATAAGTACCATGATGAAAACTTGGCAAACAGGCATCTTCCGTAATTCCTCCTACTTGCACTCTTCACTTGGGGGCAAGTTCCTTCCATGTCATCTTATCCATTGTATCTTTCATCCAGATAGCCCATGTGCATCCATGTTCCTTCTAATGATCTTGACAAGGTTGAGCCTATCTATGAATTCTTTGCATATTGGCATCCATATCTATGATACCTTATCCCAAGCTTATCCTCACTATCCATGAACATCCTTTCTAATCCAAAGACTATCCCAACACTATCCTATTAGTTTGACCATTTGGTCTTGACCAAAAGGAAGAATGAAAAATGCAACACATGTTCTCAGAATTCTCATGATATCTTTTGGAATACATGCTATCCCACATGCTATTCATGACATCAGGTCATTTCTCTATATGATATCTAGCACTGCTTCATGAGATAACATTGCTATATTCTTGATCCATAGCTTGGGTAATCTTGAGGAGACTGTCCTTGAAGGTGACGTTCACCCTCTTCATCCACCATTTCCAATCCACTTCTGATCTATAAATCCATTTGTAAGCCTTATACCTTGCTAGACATTGGGGGCAAACCAATGTGATCATGCTTGAGAATTAGTAATCTCTAAATCCAAAAACATTTTAAAATCTCTAAAAATCCAAACAAATCGTAAAATCAAAAAAATTGTCAAATATGCATTTATTCTCATTGCTTGTGCATATCTTGTATATCCTTGGTATCGTTGTACAGTCTTGGTCAGTTTTGTATCCTATTGTAATAGCTTGGAACCAGTCCACATCTCATCCTTGAAACAATTATACCTAGCTAGGGGCAATTTCTTAGTCATCCTGGGGAGTCAGTTCCTAAATTCAACTATTGGTCCAAGTGGAGTTCACCACATTACCTATCACATATCAGGTGTTCTACTATTTTACAATACTGGTGTTTCTAAACACCCACAAGCTTAAACAAACAATGTTTCTTAACACTCATCAAACAAAAAATGAACACAAAACAAAAACAATTACACACAATCAACTAACAGTGTTTCTCAACACTACCTATCATGGATAGTATAATTATTATTTTTGTTATTATATCCTCTGAGTGACTCTATGATGGCATTGTACTAGAGAAATAAGGATAGGGGGAATGACATTTTCTTTATATGCTGTATATTATCATTGATTATTGATTGTGACATTTTTCTTTGTTTGCTTCTTGAAAGTTAATTCATGATAGTATGCGAATTTGTCTTAGGACATGATCATCAAAGAATCATCGAGGACATTTGCATATGAAAAGGATTAATTATTTTTTGTTAAATCTATGTAATCAGTATTCATATCAACATGGTCACCTAAGTACCAGTGGTGGTTACACTTGCTTATAACTAACACCTAACAACTAATAGCTCTATGATGAAAGTAAGCACAATATGAAGACAAAGATGGAAGATTGCATCTCAATTTTATAGGCATTCATTTTCATTCTAGCATGCATCTGCCTTGATCAAAATCACCTCACAGAGGAAAATCTATCTGTAACATGGTTGAGTATCACATCTAAGATCCTTGAATCTATCATCATGGTTGATCATTATTTTCTTAAAATATCATTATCAGGATCTCAATCGAAATACATTCTAAATCAATCTTCTACATCATCAACATCAATCCAATCTTTGGAATCAATTGAACATTTTCTAAACTCATCAACCCAACATCATTCAACATTCTTCTATCACATTTCGATCTCTCTCCTGAGGGGGAATTATCATCATCATCATCATCATCATCATCATCATCATCATCAATATTCTTACATCTAGATCATCAAACAACTTTTTTATCAAATCTGATGTGTTGTATCAAATTTTTTTCAATAAATCAATCATCAAACTGAATCTCGCAACAATTATTGATCATATTAGAAATCTCATCTAATCCAACTGAATCACATTGATTAGGGGCATATAGATTTCAATTCATCACATCAAATTTATAGTCTCGTCATCATAATCAAATCAATTTTATCAACGCTAGGGGCATATCAACTTCATCAAGATCCATATCAAGTTGGTTGTCTCAATAAAAATATCAAATTGGTTAATCAATCTTATCAACATCAATATTTTCAATATCTCTTTGGTAGATAATCAGTTTCATCAACATCATATCAAACTAGTTATGCTAGCTTTTATCAATGATCTCTTATCCAACATTGCATCAAGTGTAGATTCATATTGACATCAAACATCAGATTTTCTTTGAATCAACGCACTGCTTGCACATCAATTCAAAGAGGGGAAAATGTAATCGCCTAAAATTAGTTTAGCCAAAGCAATTGCCCTAAATTCTAATCAAAAGATTCAATCTCCTAATCATGATCAAATCAAGCTATTCTTCAACATAATTGTGTAATTGAATTCGATCAATTCAGTTGCATAATTCATCAACCATCAAACATCAATGATCATTACTCCTAGATATTTAATTAAATCAAAATAAAAAATCCCATGGCTAGTGATATTAATTAAAGTGATTTAATTAATTGTCCTATTATCTTCTCAACTCATAAAAGGACAAAGCATTTAAGTCTAACCAATGAGCTTCAATCACATGGATCACTCAAGGTCCTAATCTTAGCCATCCCTCATAGGATGCATCTCAACCACTCAATTCAAATTTGAATTTGAATCTTTCCCTCCAAAGGAAAATCTATAAAAGCAACTTCATCAAGGCTATTATTAGGCTGGATCCTCATTTTGCATAGACATAATGCTAGTTTCATTTCTAGCTCATATATTATAGCTCAATTTTTGCATTGTAGATGCATTCTTAATTAAATATTCTATTTCATGATTGTCATTCTATGATCTAATGTGCTTAATCTGAGATCAACTAACAATTAGAGTAGAATCTTCATGACTAGGAAGCAATAATTTGATTTCTCAAGGTTTTCTATGTTTTTCATTGAATTGATCTTACTAACCTTGGATATAATGAGTTATTGAGTGTTTGTGTGCAGTATACTTGCAGGATACATAATAACACATCACAATTAGATATAATAGGGATTTATTTAATTCCTTTCAAATTAATTACCTAGGCCAGGTTTGATTTGAAATGATTTGAATTGAATTGATTGGTTTTGATTGGCTAAGGTGATTAATAAAATTTAGTTATTAAATCACTTAGGAGATTAAATTTGATATGCATGAATTATGTCATCCGATTGAAGAGTTGTCTGAAAATAATTGGGGGTATCATCACACTTAGGGAAAATAGGGTCTACAGTCAGAGAAGGTCAAATCTAGGTGGTTACAAAGGTTACAAACACATTGTTAGGTGTGACCTTGTTAGAGGATTCAATAGATTAGTTTGTCACTTGATATCGGGAATCTCTATGCTACCTTCTATGACCAAACCTAGTGTAGTTTGTCAAATAGTATCTGACATCTCATGCTATCTTCATGATCAAAATTTTTGATACTCCTTTGGATGTATCTCAATATAGAAAGGATCTTTGAATCCTTTTTCTTTGCTCGGGCATCACTGTGAATTTGCTCTCAGTTTTCTCTATCCTTCGGTTTCCACTAACCATTGGTGTTTGAAGTCACTTAGTGAATGTTGGAATTTTATGCATTACTGAGAGGATAATATTTATCTCTCTGATTCTCTAAAGTCTTTGACACTTTGAACATAACCGAATAGATTATATCAAGTTGACATCAATGAAAATACAATCCAATAACTGATTTAATGTCTTACATTATCTTTCTACATTTCGGTGTTCAAGTTAACATCTTCAAACATTCAATCAGTTACATGTCATCAACAGGACATACCTCCATGAGATTTTTTTCCAAGTGGGGGAAATGTTGATTAGATTGGTACTTCATTGTCTTTCTTTAAGGGAAAATCCAATCAGAGTCACGCAAGTGTCAGTATGTTTGGCCTTGATTTTAGAAGGTTTATTCCTCCAATCAAAGGAGAAGATGATCAGATAAAATCTGTTGAGGAATGGGGAAATAATTTGACACTCTACTTCCTAAGAAAGAGGCATTCTTGATAGATGAAAGTTTCCTAGACATGGAAACATTAATAAATCCTTGGATGAAGATTTTAAAGCAGAAACAAACTTTGTAAAGTTTGTTACAAATGTCAAGGCTATCACTAATGCCAGATGGGAAAGGAAGATCAAGCAGATGCACATCTTATAAGGTTTGAATCGGCCTTCAGAAGCTAAAGTTACACTATGGGATAATATCACTAAGACAAAGAAAAAGAAACCAGCAACAATCAACTTGGATGTGATAGATGAAGAGTAAAGTAGCACCTGACACCTGATCAATGAGCACAGGGAGGATAATCATCATTAAGACTAGTGTGAGTTAGCCTGTATTGGTGGTCACTAGGTCTCATAACAACATCAAGAAGTTACCCAGAATATCTGTAGACAAAGGTGCCAACTGCCAAACATTTGCAATGATTCCAGATCAACTACTCAAGTGTTTCTTCTCCACCGATTGAAAGTGTAACTATCTTTTTATTTTATCATTTTTAGGTTTTTCCTAGCCATCTAAAGCTTATTGCATCCTTTCTCTTTAAGTATTCCAATATGGCTAGTGCTCTCTATAAATAGAAAGTTATAACATATTGTAAAAGATGGTGAATTCACAACTGCGAGGTATATTTTTCAATTTTGTCTAAGTATCAAGTCTTTTTGTCATTCTGGATGTACTAAACAAGAAATATTTTAATAAAATACAAATGGAAGTTCATGTCTCACATTTATGATGTCTTCTTATATTTGTGTTTATGTTCTTGTATGTTTAATCTGTAAGGCATTTTAAATATACTAGTTACAAGGTAACTGTGAGGATGTTTGTGAGTTTCTTTCAAGGAGGATAAATCCTCATCAATTAGACTTTTACTTATGTGAGTCAAAAGTTGGGAATCTAAGAGTCAAGCATAATTGCTATATTGAGATTCTACAAGAAAAAGCTCTAACTAAATGGTGACTCTACTGGGGAGAAATGGGTGTTGGTAATAGGATTTTCAAAGTTCATAGAGACTAATCATTTGTTGTTCCATTTCTTGACCAGTTTAAGTAATTTCTATACCATACTTGTTATGGGTGGTAACTCTATACTCTACGCATTCCAGTATGATTAGAATATTGAAATATTGGAAATTCTTGTCTGATTTAAAAATGAGTCGGCAAAGAAATACCAGGTCTTACTATAGATTTAACCCAGAGAAAGATATTGGAGAAGAGCTCGATACACCTGGAAGGATACAATGGTCTAAATGAGGTGGATCAAACCATAATTCCCCCAATACTTCAAAGGGGAGAATGGAAACCAATGTCCCTGAGAGAATGTCATCCTCATTTGAGAGTCTAGAACATACAAGGCCAGTAGGTCCTTATAGAGATTACATATCTTTTGATCCTTTTAGAGATGGAGAGATGACATATGAAGGCTTCTTCCATGCACAATAAACTCTAGAACAACCACAAGAAACATCTGCTCCTGAGACAACATCTTATGATTTTGATAAATTGTGAGAGGAGGGTCTAGCTTTGAGAAGAAAGAAGCAAGGGAAAGAATCAGAGATAGTAGATGCAAGAAAAAGGCATGAACAAGAATTGTATGACTTGTTAACTAAGAGAGAAGAACTCTTGGTAGAGACAATGAGAAATGAGCTTAAGGATAAAAGCCTAAATGAGGAGGTTAATGGTCTAGAAAAATATTTTCTTGGTGACCTTGAGGCCTTGACGAAACAAACTGCAAACAATAGATCAAACTCTAGAAAAGATGATTTTGAAGGGGAAGGACATGTCATGAGACAATTGCACCCACATGAGATTGAGAAAAATGTAAAGCTCAAGAAAAGTGATAAGGATGTCTTTGATAAATGTAAGAAAAAATTTGTTGGCATTAGTATAAATGAGCCAAAGAAAAATAAATTCACCCCTATAGGAATGTCTTAAGTTTACCTAGAACTTGAACAAGGCATAAAAGCTAAAGAAGATATAACCAAGTAACTAGAAAAGATGGAATTAGAGGCTGCTACAGCTCACATGAAAATGAGGATAGCTTTCTTGCATGCTACTATAAAGGAAGAAAATTGATATTGATATATTTATGTTTATGTTGATTTGGTTAGGTTTGAGATGTGTTTTATTTCCTTAATCTTCACATTTAATTGTATTTTATTTATGTGTGTGGTAATGTGATTAAGCATATAGGGGGAAGGAAGATAAGATGTTCCTCTCTTTTATCCCCAAATGCACAAATGAAATATCCAAGTTGATTGACCTGAGAGAAGGATCAATACACAAATGAATCAACCATTTGGAAATGAGAGTAAGGAAGAAGATCTTAAATTTTGTTAATTGACAATGTAGAGATGATATATGACAATAATTGAAAAGGATGAGAGAAACTACTAAGCTTGAAGAATTGTAGATCAAAGAATGTTGTTTTCTGAGGTCTATAGACTATTTCTGGAAAATCTGAAGTATGATCCCAAACCGGAATGCAAAGATGAACAAAACCCAGAAATATTTTTTTGATCCAACACCATCTTTTGAAAAAGGTCAACCTTGACCCACAAATGTCACCCTTGACCCAATAATCTCGACCTTGACCTGCATAGCCTCGACAGAAAATCTATTCACAGAGCCCGAAAGAAAGCCAAAAAGGGTATCCAGATCTGAGTCCAAATCCACAGTCCCAAACCTGTACCTACAAGAAAAATAGGTTTTTTTGTTGTGGGGGAGGGGTTTGCCTTAGTTAAACCCCAGTTTTGGAATTAACCTTATAATTGAATTGAAATTGCATAAATGTAAACAAAGTAAATGCCCAAATTCACCTTGCTTGTAAAAGTCCTTGTGGAGGATTCAAAACCTTGAATCCACAAGTATGTATGCACCAATGGATCTAGAATATAGGATGTAGGATGTCTTCAATCAATTTCTTGTTGATCTTCAACACCAAATCTTGAATGGGTTCTTGATTATGAAGAAGCTTGGAAGAAGATGGATGGAGAGATCACCAAAAGGGCATTATGTAACTTGAATCCTTCAATGGCCTCCCATTGATCTCTTTGAATGCTTGAAGGCTTTATGGTGGATGAATCCTTGCTTCAAATCTTTCTTGATTTCTTGCTTGAATCTTCACTTGATGATGTTTCTCAATTGCTCAAGGATGCTTAGGCTTCAATAGAGGACTTAGAGAAAATGAGGGGAGAAAGGCTCCCTTTTATATGAAATTAGGGCACAATATTCTAAGGAGGCCGACATAGGGGAATTAAATTCCCATTAAATCCTTTATGCCTAGGAGAGGACCTAAGTTAAATATAATTTAGGAATCACCGCTTCGGAACTTGAAACAGCTGACCCAGAAGCAAGAAATAACTTTTGCAAAGATCGACATCAGGAAACTGTGGGACCCCAAGATTTGAATCCTAGGTCAAGGTTGAGGTAAACCTTGACCTAGGTCAGGGTTGAGGTCAACATAGACCCAAAAGGTTGACCCTAACCCTAAGGTCAAAGATCTCAGATCTGCAGTCTAAGATACAAAAATTAGGTTGGAAAGAAGGGGAAGTAGGGGCAGAACAGGGGGAAAGCCAGGTCTAGATCAGGAACCCATTAAAGGTGCTTAACATGACCCCAAACCACTTACTCAGAAGGCTAAACCAGTCTACCATGGAAGTGCTTCCATTTTCTGAATATACATTTAGCCCCCACTTTAGCAAGAGTATGGACTCTACACAAACTCTTGGTAAAGGAAATCATAGAGAAAAGACAATCTTATTGGAATCAAGAGGGACAAAGAAATCCTCAAGCCCCCAAGGGACTTAAGTCTTTATCAACCCTAAGATCAAAATAAGAGAGACACCACTTTAAAGAGGGAAAGAGAGAGAGGGTATGATTATCTCGCCCAACGAGAACTTATGTCTCATTGTGAACCACACAAAAAAGTGTAACTAGGAAGATGGAGTTGAACTACCTAGTGAATGTGGCTACTCACTAGTCAGCCCATCAGGGAGATCTGTTCTTAAAGGGATCAAAAACATTGTAAATTGAAAACTGGCGGGATCAAGGGATCCATGTAATTTTAAACTAGAGGGATCAAGAGATCCTAAAAAGTAAAATGACCATGCTTTAAGGATTAGTTTTTAATCCATAAAGGGAAAAAAAATTTAAGTCTTGAAAGCTATTTTGAACATGCGTGTGTGCAAAAAGTGAGTAGAGCATATGCCCCCACATTAAATTCATTCCTAAAACTTTAACAGGAGCAATGGATTTAACGGAAACATAAACAACTCTATGGATTACATTTCCACTACGAGATGCCCCCAAACAAAGACAACTCAAGGGAAATAAACATAAACATACACAAGAACACAAAAGGGATCTATCTACTATGGGGTCAATATGATCATAAGATAACATGTACATATGAATATGATATTATTGCACATGAATTGACATCATTCCCCAAAGAAAGTAGAACTACAATCACAATGGAGGAAAGAAAACTTGAGGGTTACGAAGAAGAATCTTTTCGGACCACAAATTGGAGACCAAAAAGAATTAGTGCTACCATGTCGCAAATCCAAGTAGACTATACAAGGAAAACATTTACAAACAATAGCACAAGTACAACATAACATGAAACAACATATAGAAGAGTAAAGATACATATAGAAGAATTGTACAATAGGGTTGATTCCTTTATCACCTTGTACCAATGAAGTAACAAGGATCGTATAAAAGAGTCTAACAAACATTTAGCAAATACATTATGGCAGAAGCACATTACAACATGTAAACACAAAAAGGGATACCCTAAAAAATAAGCCAATCAAGCACACTGCTGACCCTCCCCATCTTGATTTATGTCATTGATGGAAGGTGGCAAACTCACAAGAGGGACTATATCCAATATAGTAGGACTAATAGCCAGTTCCAAACAAAGATCCTTTTGAGAATCACAATGCTCAATACTAGGTGTAACTGTTAACTAATTTGAAAGCATACGAGGTAGATCAATGGTCTCATATTCATCACTAAGATCAATAGGACCATTGAGAGTGTCCTCCTCATCAAGGTTGATTAAATGGGTTCTAAGATGTGAATAGGATCATCATACTCATTCATCTTAACATCTTTTTGAATATCAACATCTAATGCATCAGGCATGGGTTAATCAAAAGAAGGTAAGGAGTTACGAATAATAGAAGCACGGGCTCTAGCATTAGCTCTATGCTTCTTACAATATTCATTAGCAGATTTGTTACGTTTAGCTTTGGTTGGCATATTTTGAGAACTAGGAGGAATGACAATAGGTTCCTTCACAGGTTCTATGGGAGGATTCTCAATAGGTTGCGATGAAATAATAGAAGTTTGATTAATATCATTAGCAGTAATGGATAAAGGAGGTATTGTGGGAGTAGGCAAAATACCACAGTTGGAATCTATCTGAGGCATGCTTAACTCAGAAATTTTGTGATGTTTGTAAGCTTGGTATGAGTGAAAGAGATGATTAGGGTGAGGAGGACATGAGTTAGGTAATGAGGGCCAAAAGAAATCGAGAGTAGCACAATCTCTAGGCCTAGAAGGTTGATACAAACTATGATTAATCATTTTTACTTCTCCATTATGAATGAGCTTAAGACATTTATGAATGGGATAAGCGATAGCATGCATAAAAGATATCCAAGGTAAACCAAATTTGATTTGAAATTGATCATAAGTAGGGATAATGATGAAGGTAGTATCTACAACTTTACCACAAAGTTAAACAGGTAAGTTAATAGAACCAAGTGTAGGATAAAGAAAACCATTACATGTTTGGATCCATGCATCAGATGGATCATAATAATCACATTGTTGTCCTTTCATAAAAAGATTTTCCTTAGTAATGACATTTATTAGAGATGTGGGATCAACTAGACAACCACGAGTAGGTATCTTAGCAATCCTAGCATAGATATAAAGGGGACCATCAAGAGCCTTAATCATTTCAAAATCATCAAAGGTAATTAAAAGTTCCCTAGGTCACTTATCCTTAGTTTGTTTTTGAGGTTTAGGTGGAACTGGAAGTTGAAGTGGAGGTGAAGAATCTTGAACAATAGGTTGAGACGAAACAACACCCTCCACATGATTCACAATTTCATTAAGATCGTCCATCTTTGAATCGTAAATAATATCCACAGAGATGGTTGAGCTATAGTATTAGTATCATGTGTAGGTAAAGATTCATATAGATTTGAAGGTTTTGATTAGGAGGAGAAATAGATTTATTCCTATTACCATCAAAATTATCAACATTCAAAGCCTTGGAATAATTAAATCTTGAATTTTATGTTTTAGAGAGTAACATTTTTCGGTATCATGGCCATTATGGCAATGGTATTGGCAGAAAGCTTTAGAATCGAAGGATTTTGAAGCTATCGTAGTGGGAAGAAGAGGTCGAATAGGAGGCAAGGTAATCATATTAGTACTTAAAAACCTACTCATTATAGAATGAAAATTTTTAGAGAGAGGAGTAAATGTACGATTCATACGAAAGGAAGTGGATGCAGAAGTGGCATTGTTGGATGTAACCGCAACTTGATCAGCAACCGCATTCATCTGTTTATTAATCTTGACATAGTTGTTAGGTTTTTGAAATTTATTAGGAGTAGGAGCATTGTCACTCTTATCAACTAGAACAGGATTCATTGGAGTGTTTCTCTCAAACTAACTAACTTGTAATTGATAATGGTGAAGTGTTGCACATAGTTGTTGAAAGGAAGTAAATTCAGTAAGTAGAATCTTATCTCTAATATCCTTTTGTAAATTTGAAATAAACATATGTTGAATATCAATATCAAGAACAAGATAAGAAATCTGAGCATGCAAATGCTTAAATCTACCAATAAAATCAGTCATTTTTTCCTTAATGTTTTGTTTACAATGCATTAAATCAGATAAGGACACTTGTGGACCAATATTATTTTGAAATTGTTGGATAAAAGCATTGGTAAGTTTAGGAAAAGATTAAATTGAATAAGGAGGTAAAGAAAAATACCATTGTAAAGCTTTATCTCAAAAAGTTCTAGCAAAAAATTTAGCTAAAATCCTATGTTCATGAGCATAATCACTACAAAGGATTTGGAATGTTTTAACATGAGTAACAGGATCGCCTTTACCATTGTAATTCTCAAGACAAGGCATATCGGCTTGCTGAGGGACATGTCTAGGGATAAAGGACTACCCATGTCACATGTAGGAATGCTAAATTTGGATTGAGTTAAAGATGCAATTTGTTGTTGTAAAGATGACACAGTTTGAGCCAAACTAATAATTGTGGAATCATTAGAGGAAACAGGTGGCATAGCAATATTAGGAACACTAGGGAAAGTGTAAGAGGTAGCAAGAATAGAAGAAACAACTGGTGGAACATTAGGAACCACAGCTGGAAGAGGATTAGAATAAGTAAAAGGAATGCTATGATATGAAGGCTATGAGGTAGGTAAAGATACTGGCGGAGCACTCATAGGAATAGATGCAATTGGGAGAGATGTGGTCATCAAACTAGGAGTATAAGTAGGAATGATAGGTAAAGGAATAGAAGAAGGTCCTACACTAGTGACAATAGGTGTGAATCCTAACTCTTGAGCTTCTTGGGCTAAAGGTTTAACATTTGAATGCACAAGATGAGTAAGACCACGCAAGAAATTAAAACCTTGATCATTATCACGGAGGAATTTCTTAAGGGCCTCTATAGCTTGGATGGAATCTTCATTATGGTTTTCTGGGATAAGCCAATTTCCCATTTTATCAAGTTCAGTTGAAATTTTTTGCACTTGTTCAGGAGGAACTCTTAAAGCACCATCTTCATCATGAGATGAGTGAGAAGAGTTATGCTCCATAGAAGGATTGGAATCATGAGTTATGAAATTATCATCTAGGATCCTAAGGAAAGGAGAGGAAGACCCAAGTTCCAAGGAACACATAAGTCTACGACTTCTTCTAACTAGGATACTATAAGTAGGACTAGAAGTGGTAAATCTCATACACCAATGCAATGTAAATGAACAAATACAAGATTTTGATTTATTAATTTTAAATGAAATTGAAATAACATGCAAGATCTATTATAAACATATAAATCTAACACCAAAAAAGAAAGAGTTGTCTATCGCGGGTTCACCAAAATGTAAAGGAACAAAATTGATATTGATATATTTATGTTTATGTTGATTTGGTTAGGTTTGAAATGTGTTGTATTTCCTTAACCTTTACATTTAATTGTAGTTTATTTATGTGTGTGGTAATGTGATTAAGCATATAAGAGGAAGGAAGATAAGATGTTCCTCTTTTATCCCTAAATGCACAAATGAAAGATCCAAGTTGATTGACCCGAGGGAAGGATCAATACACAAATGAATCAACCATTTGGAAATGAGAGTAAGGAAGAAGATCATAAATTATATTAATTGACAATGTAGATATGATATATGATATTAATTGAAAAGGATGAGAGAAACTACTAACCTTGAAGAATTACAGATCAAAGAATGTTGTTTTCTAAGGTCTGTAGACTGTTTCTAGAAAATTTGAAGTATGATCCAGAATTGAAACGCAGAGAAGAAAAAAACCCAGAAATATTTTTCTGATCTGAAATCATCTTGTGAAAAAGGTTGACCTTGACCCACAAATGTCACAATAGACCCAATAATCTTGACCCTGACCTGCACAGCCTCGATAGAAAATCTGTTCATGGAACCTAAAAGAAATCCGAAAAGGGTGTCCAGATCTGAGTCCAAATCCACAGTCCCAAACCTCTACTTGCAAGAAAAAGAGGTTTTTTTTGGGGGGGGAGGGGTTTGCCTTTGTAAAACCCCAGTTTTGGGACTAATCTTATAATTGAATTGAAATTGCATAAATGTAAACAAAGTAAATGCACAAATTCACCTTTCTTGTAAAAGTCCTTGTGGAGGATTCGAATCCTTGAATCCACAAGTATGTATGCACCAATGGATCTAGAATGTAGGATGTAGGATGTCTTCAATCAATTTCTTGTTGATCTTCAACACCAAATCTTGAATGGTTTCTTGATTATGAAGAGGCTTGGAAGAAGATGGATGGAGAGATCACCAAAAGGGCACTATGTAACTTGAATCCTTCAATGGCCTCCCATGGATCTCTTTGAATGCTTGAAGGCTTGATGGTGGATTAATCCTTTCTTCAAGTCTTTCTTGATTGCTTGCTTGAGTCTTCACTTGATGATATTTCTCAATTGCTCAAGGATGCCTAGGCTTCAATACAGGACTTAGAGAAAATGAGCGGATAAAGGCTCCCTTTTATATGAAATTAGGGCACAATCTTCTAAGGACGCCAACATAGGAGAATTAAATTCCCATTAAAGCCTTTAACCCTAGGAGAGGACCTAAGTTAAATAAAATTTAGGAATCATGGTTTCAGAACCTGAAATAGTCAACCCAGAAGCGGGAAATAACTTTTGCAAAGACTGACATTCAGAAACTGTGGGACCCCGAGATTTGAACCCTGGGTCAAGGTCAAGGTTGACCTTGACCTAGGTCAGGGTCGAGGTAGACCTTGACCTAGGTTAGGGTTGAGGTCAACCTTGACCTAGGTCAGGGTCGAGGTCAACATAGACCCAAAAGGTCGACCCTGGCCCTGAGCACAAAGATCTCAGATCTACAGTCTAGGATGCAAAAATTAGGTTGGAAAGAAGTCAAAGTAGGAGCAGAATAGGGGGAAAGCCAAGTCTAGATCAAGAACCCATTCAAGGTGCTTGACATGACCCCAAACCACTTACTCAGAAGGCTAAACTAGTCTACCATGGAAGTGCTTCCATTTTATGACTATACAGCTACTAGAAATACAATTGCAAGTATCTCTATGCATGTTACTACTGGGACACTATAAGAAAATCCACTAGGTGGTACTGGTCCAAGTGTTCAACATTCTAGTCCTGGTCCAAATGCTCAAATCTCTTGTCTAAAGCAAGGAGGTCCTCATCATACTCAAAATCCAGGAGGTATAACAGGCCCAAGTGGAAACACTACTTTGGAAAATTTCCAAAGAAAACCTATCCATTTAGACAAATACCAACCTCTTTTCTTTGATGACATCCCTGGTCATCCAAACATGATCCCTAATGAGGTAAGAGACCATGTAATACCCTGCCAGGGAACCCAAGAGAGATTAACCTAGAACATGTCACTATGTGTGCTGAATAATTTTTTTAAAAGTTAACATAAAGAAACATACATTCATACGAAAGAAATTGCCATTTATAGACATGTCTTACACTCACATAGATTACACGACCCAAGGGTCCCATGAATTTGAGTTACTTAAAGAAAAACACAACTAATAATATAACAAAAGATTCCACCTGATTAAGCATAACAAATACAACTTACATAACCATAATTAAAAACCTCATGGATAAACATGAAACCACCATAACACACATCCACTGCACATGTCACAAGGTATGTGGTAATCACTCTAAACTACTTACTATTAAAATTTCCAGATTAGGTATCACATGTGATACTCTAATACAAGATTACAATAATCAAATTACATAATAAATGATGAAGGAACATAAAGAGCTCATCTGCAAGAAACCATCAAGCACCTGGTACAAGGACGTCAAATCTCAATGGATAAAGAATCACTACCACCCATCTATGTGGAACCACAAAGGTCCACGCCACCATGCTGAGGAGATAACAATAGATCCCAATCGGATATCCAAAACCAACAAGGCATAACCACTAAACAAGGGATCCTGATAGCTCTCTAATCCGGTGTACTAATCATCATAACAGGTAAGACTCACTAATCCAGAGGCAACTGACAATGTAGGAAATCTAACATGTGTAAAGGAAGGTGTCATCATGTACGTCTAACTCTTAAGTTCAGCCCTAATAATCACAATGGATTTCGGCACCTAAGTGACCATACACGGAGCTAATGTCCTCTCATACTGACAAGGCCACTAACTATGTCAGGTACCTCGCAGGGCAACTAACATCTTCTCAACACCATCTTAGCCTATACTAGCACTCAAGCATGGGTGAGGAAACATCTTATTAATCCATTTTAATATCCCCAAATATGTCTTTAGTTATCACTTATTAAGAAACTCCACAATAAGCAATCCAGTAGTCTCTTACGGACATGAAACTTATTGCAAGCCACCTCCTACTACGTATCTAGGTAACCTACCCTAGGCTCAGAGATCCTAATAGATCTAGTATAGATCACAAACCTAGTGTACGCTAAATCAGTATCCCATACAAGAGGAATGGTCACATAGGTACACTAGCAAATAACATAATCGAAAGGGTCATCATGGTCAGTTTAGGGTAATATCTGACAACACACACGCCATGAAGTAATAGAAATAATAAACACTCCCCTAGCCTCTATACACATCCTAGGTCATCTAATGCCCCACAATAGTAATACATTCAAGCACAATAGATCCCTAAAGATGCATATAAACAAAACGTTTAAAAAGACTGAAAAATGAACTATAAGCATATGATCGTTTAATAGTTACCTCAACTAGAAATATTACTCAACACAAAATCAGATAGAAATCCACAATTTATTAAATTCTATAAATTAACATTCCTTTTCCTCTATTCCAAATACCCACATTATAACTCAATTATAATGTGAAATAATCCCATAGTGAATTGCTTATAATATGCATTTAATTACATCGTAATTAGGTATCATGTAGATTGATTACTTATTAATTAATAACAATTCTACATTAATCATATTTAAAAATTAACCAAATATAAATTAATCTAAAAATCCATATTAATCTATTAGCTTTATAATGACATATGTTAATTACTATTTAAAACCAAATATGTCATATAAACTAATTTGCAACTGAAATTTTATTAACAACCCTTTATTAATAACTCAAATATTAAAGCAACCATTTATTAAGACCATATATTTACATATATTTAAATTAAAATTCCTACCATACAATATAATTGATACATATATAAATTAATAATAAAAAAAAACATTAATTAATTAAATTACATATTAATTAAAAATCAATTATATAAATTAATAATAAAGAAACATATAAAAAAAAATGTAATTTCAAATCGTTGAATAAAGTTTTCTTTTTAAAAAATACTATAAATTAATTTTGGGGGGAGCGGCTCCCTCACCGGCCCCCCCCTCTATGCATAAGTGGTAGCGCACGGGCTGCACTGGCGGTCCCGTGAGTGCCATGGCAGTCCCGTGGCTGCTTTGTGCAGCACGGGTACCATGTACCACGCGTGCAGGGGTAGGGGTTGGTGGGGTGGGACCCACCGCCCCTCCCCTGTACTTTACTTTTTTTTTTTAAATTAAATTTTTTTTAAACTTTATGTTTTAAACAGCGCTTAAAACTAGATAACAGTTAGATTTATATATATTTTTTAATCTTTAAACACATTTTATTTTATAACTATGTTTTTTTTTCCATTTTTCCAAAACAAGTTTATTTTTTTTATAGAAGAAAAATTCCGAAAACGGAAAAGGCATGAAAAGATAAATGCATCCAATTTTTACCCTTTTTGTCTTTTCTGAAAATTTCTTTTTGACTGGTGGAAATATTATTTTCCCAAGCCTGTATTTTTTCCAGAGGCTAATTTTTTTCCAACAAAATTTAAATTCTTCAAGGAATATATACTATTCCTAGTTTAATTTTTCTTTCTCCTATAGTTTAGACTATAGTGCAATTGATTTATTGATTTATAGGAGTTTTATAGTGAATTATTTCATGAAATTTTGCCAACATATCCCTACTATGCTAAGAGATATAAAAACATAAAAATGATAGATCTAGGGTTTTAGTAAACACCCGAAAACATAGAAACCATATCAAACCATTTAAATGCCAAAATAATGAACATGCATCCACTCAACATAGGAAACCCCAAATTTACAAAATTGAAACCCCACATGGCAAATAAAGCCTACCTCGATTCCAATGCAAGAAACGAAAGAATGTAGCTTGGAGGATGAAAGTAGATCTGAAACCCTCAAGCCCAATTCAACCACAGATCTGGCAACAATGTAGATCCGAACACACACACACAAGCAATAGAAAATCCTGGAAACTTCAAAGCA
>MU226056.1:2896563-2924769 GCA_018584345.1 Thuja plicata | reverse complement strand
TAAATAGATTAAATATTTATGTCACAATAATGCATGCAACCAAATATTTAATTATTTAATTAATCATATAAGCACATACAATATAGTTTTCAATTAAATATTTAATTAAACCAAAATATTCAAATATATCAATTTAATTAATTATTTAAAATAAAATTAGGATATAATTAAATCATTAATTCAACTATAATCCATTAAATCACAAAATATGGAAAATCACTCAATAATCCAAAAATCACCTGAAAACATAATCAAGCAAAATACACGCAAACACAAGAGAGAGGGTATTCAAATTCTGTCAACCTAGACAAATCCAGATAAGGTAGTCATACTAAGACTCATCCAACATTAGGATGATTGGGCTTAGGTTAGGGTTTTGGATCTGTATGTTACCTCCCCTCTTTACCATTGAGATGAATATTTATGGAAACTCTCACTCTTGCCAATTCAGGGAAGATGATGCCCTGTACCTATAATCGTGTTATCAAAGAAAAACACATGCACATACATAACATAATATTGCAATCAATGATAGGGATCGTTCGAACGTGTGGATCTCATCGAAGCAAGTAACTACATCTCCGTCCTCTACCACAACAACACATCAACAAGTACATTCACATATAAGACAACCATACACATGCGAGTATGGGGTAAGTATATCATAATCTGAAATTGACATATAACAATTAACATGATAACATCATCACATCTATCTATGCATAAGGTAAAATCACGACATCATAAACAAGTATCATTATCAAATGAAATAATATTATCTCACATGAAAGTAGCCTTAAAGAATTCGACCAATCAACTGAAATCAATGCCTAATAGGGTACGACATCACAAACTAAAAAGAAAAACATGAGTGGGTATTACAGACCGAATCCCCATATTCACAGGCAATAATGTCACAACCTATGAAGAACATTTAAAAGCTTTCACATATAAGATTACTGATTTTGAAATAGAACATGAAGTTGTTATTATGAAGCTTTTTGTTCAGTCCTTGATAGAAGATGTCAAGGATTGGTTTAGGAATTTTCCTAATTATAGCATAGCATCTTGGGAAGAATTTGTTAAATCTTTTAGGGAACAATACTGAGAGCATGTTAACTCTAGTTACATGTTGAATGAATTTAATAACATTAATAAATTCCCTAATGAGAGCATGTCATATTTCAGCAATAGGTTCCAAAAGGCTATGAACAAGTTATTCCAAGTGTTAAGGTTAGATGAGAAATTGTGTCTAACTACCTACTTCAATGTTTCTGATGGGAAGATGTCCTATTTTCTCAAAGATAAGAACACACGTACCTTGAGAGAGGCTTAAAAAATAGCAATAGACATTGACAGTAACAGGCAAGCCTCAAGCAAGATGGGGAAGAGAGAGGATGGTAAGCTATGGAAGGAGAAAGGACAATCAGGCAAACCTATTAAGGAGGATGATAGGGTTGATAAATTGGTGAGTGCAGTAGAGGATCTTACTGCTAAAATGGACAAAAGTGACAAAGGCTTTCATGAAAACAAGTACCAATATCAGAGGTATGATAAAAAGCCTAATCTAAGGGACGTGTCATACAGAACAAATTGGAAAGATGGAAATCCAATCCCTGACAACCAAGAAAACCAAAAGACAAAAGAAACCTCGATCCTCTGAAAATAAATAGCACAAATTATGTGGAGAACACTCCTTGGTGTGATGCTTGCAATATGTCGTACTCTTCTTACCAATGTGTGGTAGCCCAAGCCCTAGTTGATCAAATGGGGGAGGGAAATGAAAAGACAGATCCTGAACAAGAAAATCTTGTTGTGAATATGTTCATTTTAAGGAAGCCTTATCCTTGGTCTCTTGAAAAAAGTGAACTTATTTAAGATATAAGAAAAAGAAGAAGTACCTAGAATACCAGCCCCAATTGGTCTTAGATTCAAATGATAAGACTGGTATTGTATTACAAAGAGATATCAATGCAAGGAGCATCCCCATTTCAGATTACCAAGTGATGAATAAAAATGATCCCTGACCATAGCAGCAATAAACCAAGCTAGGGGTGCATATAATCTAAGGAATAGAATAGTTGAGCCTGGTAAAGGAAAACTTGCCTCTGTTTTTATTAAAGAAGATGCCCTACAAGTTGCTGCAGAATCTCATGACAGGGGTACTAAAGAAAAGAAAGCTGCAAAGCAAGCAAAATCTTCTTCTGCCAAGAAGGAGAAAGAAGAATTAAAAGTAGAAGAACAAGTGGCTACTCATAAGGATAAGAAAGGTAAAAGGATAGGTGATGTATCTTTTGAATGGCCTATGTTTGACATGAAATATGGTCTTACTCAAATTAAAGTTTCAGTCCC
Organism: Thuja plicata; assembly: GCA_018584345.1. Classification (NCBI taxonomy): domain Eukaryota; kingdom Viridiplantae; phylum Streptophyta; class Pinopsida; order Cupressales; family Cupressaceae; genus Thuja; species Thuja plicata. Next base: position 2,922,417 of record MU226056.1, on the reverse strand, counting down.
ACTGATTGAGATGTTGAAGATAAAAGAGCATAAAGAAGCTGCACTTGCACTTTTAAAGGGATAGAAGATTTCCTTGTGTCAAAATAGGAAGAAGTGTCCTTGACCTTGAATAATGATAAAAGAGAAGTTCCATCTATCAATAAAAGGAAAAACAAGTAAAAGACCTAGAGAAAAGTAGGGAATTCTCTAATATCAGCATTGGAAATGTGATTAATTAGGAACCACTATCATTTGATCCTTTCTATGTTACTTTTATGATAAATCATTTGTGAGTGAAAAATTTCATGATAGACTCTAGTGCTATAGCTACTATAATGTCATATCATGTCATGAAAGAACTAGGCCTTCAAGTCAGCACTCCTGCTGGGAGTTTCTATGCAATGGATAACATGGAGTTTCTTGTGATAGGAACACTGAAAGATATTGAAGTCAAAATTATTGCATTCCCTAAAGCTGCCTATAGAATGGATATAGTTGTTGTAGACACAAAACCTCATTATTGTATGATTTTGTCTAGACAATGGGCAGCAGCAGTAGGTGGAATATTGCAACAAGATTTATCATATGCAATGATTCCTGTGAATGGCACTAAGGTCAAGTTGTACAAAGAGCCTTGTTCTTTTGTCATAGTTGAAATGGTCATGCCTGATCAACTAAATTATTGTTTAGATATTGACATGGAAAATTTTGTTGCTGAAGACATCAAGCCACAATTGGAAACACTAACCCAATAGTGAATGAGCTGATGTTGCAACAAGATGGATTGTGACAGATGTGCTTTGATGGAGGATGCTCTAAAGAAGGATTAGGAGTGGGTGTTTTTTTAATCTCCCCATCAGGTATTACTTTTAAGTACTCTTTCTTATTAGCCTTTCATTGTACCAACAATACAGTTGAATATGAAGCACTAATATTAGGAATGGATATTGACATCAAGCATAGTATTAAATGCTTACAAGTTCATGGGGATACCCAACTAATCATAGCTCAGATTAGATCAAATTATGTTGCTAAGGATGATAGACTAAAGTTGTATAAATTTTCTATCTGGGATAGATTAGAATTCTTTGATGTTTTTAACATTCTCTAGGTAGAGAGGTCAAACAATATAATGGCAGACTTTCTAGAAAATGTTGTCTGAAGAATGATGACATTACCCTTGCTGGCATATCTATGGTAGAATTCAAGAATAGGCCAGTAGTGCCTAAAAATATCTATAATTGGAATTTTTTTGAGGATGATGATGATATCCTCAGATTTATTCAGTGTTTAGATCAATATGATGGCCAAAAGATTGACTGTGAATCTTTGATAGGAGTTATAGATGGAAAAGAGTATATTATTGATAAAGAAGTTGTTCATCTAGCTTCTAATCATATTCCTAGGGGATTAGTTGAATTAGAGGGCATGTTTAGTATAAATTATAACTACATGTCATAGAATTCCAATGCCAAGGTGGGAGATTTGGAGGAAATAAACCTAGGATCAGAGACATCCCCTCAATTTTTTTACATTGGAAAAAAACTAGATAGGAATGTGAGATTGAACTTGATAAAATTGCTGAAAAATATAAACATGTTTTTGCCTAGTCCTATGAAGATCTCAAAGCCTATAGAGAGGACCTATTTCAGCATGACATTCCACTAAAACAAGATGTAAAACCATTTAGGAAAAAAAAAGGCCTATCAACCCGCTATTGGATACTAAGATGCAAATGGAGTTGATGAATTAAGGGATGCATGCATAATTCATCCCATAAGACACTCACCATGGGTTTCAAATTTTGTCCCTGTAAGAAAAAAGATGAGGACATAAGATTATGTGTTGATTTCAGGAACTTGAATGTAGCTTCATCGAAAGACAATTATGGACTACCTAATATGGAAGCTATGATGTAAAAGGTCACCAGGTGCTAGTCAAGGAATCTGAATAATTCAAGACAACATTTACTACTACATGGGGAACTTATGTATATTCTCGTATTCCTTTTGGTCTAAAAAATGCTGGTGCAAATTTTCAAAGGGCAATGGATGTTCCTTTTAAGGATCTTATAGATGTCCTCATGAAAGTCTATCAGGATGATTTGACTTCTTTCTCAAAAAGAGATGAAGACCATTGCAATCATTTGGAAAAGGTTTTGATTAAAGCATTGGAATATAGGATAACATTGAACCCAATAAAATGTCAATTTGTTGTTACTAAAGGAAAACTCTTGGGTCATGTAGTATCAAAGGAAGGGGTAAGAATAGATCTAGAAAGAGTTGAAGATATTCAAAAGGTACTTTCTCCCAAAAATCTTAAAGTTGTGCAATCATTCCTAGGACAAATCAATTTTGTTAGGAGATGTATTGCCAACTTTGCGGAGCTAGTCAAGCCAATAGTCAAACTATTGAAGAAAGATGTGAACTTTGAAAGGAACCATGAGGCAAAAGAAGCTTTGGAAAAAATTAAAAAAGCAATCCAAGAAGTACCTATTCTAAGTTATCCTAATTATACTAAACCTTTTTCTTTGTTTAAATTTTCATCTTTTCACACCATTGCAGCAGTGCTATTATGAAAAGATGAGGAGGGTTTTGAGCATCCTATAGCATTCTTTAGTAAGCAATTATAATCAGCTGAATTGAATTATCAATTGATGGAAAAACAAGCTTATGCTTTACTAAAAGTGGTCAAAGCATTTAGACCCTACTTAGTATGTGCTAAACTTAATGCATATGTTTTGGTGTAGGAGCACCTATGTAAGGCTAGATGGTAACTTAGGGATCCTTATTTGATTTTTGGCTTGTAGTGGTCTTATCCAAACCACTAGTGCAATAATAGGACTAGGGTGTACTAAAGTGTGGTGTGATAGGTTAGGAGGTCTCAGTAGGTCGATTGGGCCCTAAGTGTCAAGGATTGTCCAAGTTGTCAATATTGTCAATCATGGTAACAAATGTTGGATTTAGGAATTTTAGGATAAAATTGGAAAAAGGAGTGTTTTGGAGACCTATTTGATGTTTTAATTAACTTATATAGGCTTTTGGTTGAGTTTCATGTGATAGTGACCAAGTTTGTAAGCAAAACCCAAAAGTTGTAAAAGTTGTCAATGTTGTCATTGACAACATTGACAACATTTGTTGCATGATTAAATGTTTGAGAAAAGTGGTTTCTTAGTCTAAAACCATTGAGATAGGTACTTTTTCAACTATATGAGGCCTCCCTTGACCTAGGGAAAAGGTTGGATGAAGTTTTGGAAAGTGAGTAATTAAAGAGAAGACAAGTTTTCTAAGCAATTTTAAGCTTTTCTGTGTTTAAGGCATTTTAATGGATTAGTTTACTTACTGTGATTTATGAAAAATTTAGGGTAGTTCATTTTGGATTTCTGTGTGGCATTAGATTATCATTTTGAGTGTTTTTAGCTAGATTTGTAAATTATTTGTTTTTAAGCTTTATCGATGGTCTGAACCACGCAGGCTATGTAAATGGTGTCATAACTCATCATTCCACCATAGAAATTGTATGCGCTCTTGGAATAGATGAGGTGACTCCCTATACTATATGTATGTAGAAGGAGGGGGCCTAGAAAGCTTGTTGTCCATTTTTTCAATGATGTCCTAGGCGAGTCAGTGATGCATGGCTAGGGAATAAAGAGCATTGCAAGTGAGTTACAGTGGGTTGAACGCATTGAATGCTTCAATATAATATTGTGGAGAGGTAGAGTGATGTTTAAAGAAGCCCCAAACCAAATGAGAGGATTGGGTGAAGAATCTTAAGTGCTAAGAAACCTAACCCTTATGCAGACAATCCTAATGCCTTGAAAGCCTTAATTTTAGTCATGATTATAGCTTCCTGGTGTATGGACAATTTGGGGAGTGGAGACCAGTAAAATCTTGAAGGGTTCCATAAAGGGTGTCTGAAAATGGGATTTGTTTAGGTACTTGTCTGGGATTGTTTGAAGATATAAGAAAAAAGGTGACCAAATAGGCCTAATCACTTGCAGCCCTATTTGGGTGTTTTTTAAGGCAATTCTTGAACTTGATTAGAGTTTCATTGCAAAGTTTGGTTGTAAGTGTTGGATTGGATAGAAATGACATGATAGAAGCCTATATCTCCATAGGTGATGGATTTAGGAACATTTTGACTCAATTGGTAGAAGAGGTGCAATAAGACCTCCATGGGCAATGTGATGTGTTTTCTTGATTAATTAACTCAAGCTGAATTAGTGAAGGATCTTGTGGAAAGAATCCTTGGAAGGAAGGGTTAGTTTGAAACCCTAGATAGGATAGAGAAGAGGCCTATAGTAGACCCTAATATGAGTTAGGGATTGGGAGCAAGGCTTGTAGTTACATCAGATTGGTATCATAACAAGTTAAAGACTTGGGGAAACAATGTATGTCTGCAGCTACTGGTGAATTAGTGTGAGATTAGAGCATGGTGACTAAAGCAAAGCTGGATAAAGAGGTGAATGAGAAAAAGGAGAAGAACAAACTCCTTGAAGAAGCCTTAGAAGGAATTAAGATAAGGCTAGAAGAAGTTGCTAATGAAGCTAGGAACAAAGAAGTTTAAAGTAATGATAGGGGTAAAAAGATTGCTGAGGAGGACATTATCCCTAAACCAGGCCCTGTCTTGAATGAAGAACCCTTCCTAAAAGCCATAAAATCCCTAGGAGGGAAAGCATTGGAGGGAATACCAATGTTTAGTGGGAGGACGGACATTGAAGCAATGATAGATTGAATTGAAGGAATGGAGAACCATTTTGAATGTGAAGGTGTAACAGAGGCACAAAAGCTTAAGGTGGCTAGGTCAAGACTCAGAGGGTTGGCACTAACATGGTGGAAGTATATTCAAGATGAGAGGATAAGAATGGGAAAGAAGCCTATAGCCAATTAGAATTTTATGGTGACCAAGCTAAAAGAAAACTATCTGCCAGAGGACTATGAGATTCAACTCCATAGGAAAAGGCAAAATTTGAAACAAAAAGAAATGGATGTGGCCTCTTATACAGAGGAGTTTTATATATTGTGTCTTAGGTCCAAGCAACAAAAAGAAGAATCAATTAAGGTAGCAAGGTACTTGGGTATATTGAAATGGAACATCCAAAAAGATATTAGTCAATGGACACCAACAACAATTCATAGGTGCCATCAATTAGCTCTAAAGGTGGAGGAAAAGAATATAAAGAAAGGTGACTCTAACTTCAAGAACAGAGGTAGAGGAAGAGACCAACGAGGTCAAAGAGGAAGTTATCAAGGCAGAGGCAATGAGAAAAGGAACCAAGGTGAAACCAAATTGATAGAGCATATAAATGAAACAAATCCAAGAGGGGGTTATACCAAAGGTAGGGGTAATCATGGAGGCCCTAGCAGAGGAATAAGGTCAGGTAGAAGTAACTCATAATTTGCAAGTATGAAGTGTTACAACTATGATCAATTGGGCCACCCTACATATAGATTTCCTGAGAAGCCTACTACATCAAATCATGAAAAGAGAGTGGCCTATGCTCATGAGGACACTTCAAGTGTCAAGGCACCTGAGATTGATCATCTAGATTTGGAGATGGGTGAAATATAATTTTTGAGAGGGTGTTGATAAAGAAACTAGTCAAAGATGAACCCAAACATATGAGGGATTTGTTCAGGATAAGATGCAAGATCCTTGGAAAAGTTTGTAAGGTGATTGTGGATTCAGGTTCCAGAGACAACATCATATCAGAGGAGGTAGTGGATAAACTCAAGCTAACAAAAGTACCCCATGTAAATCCATAAAAAGGTGTCATGGCTAAATAAAGGCCAAAGTGTATTGGTGAATGAACAAACATGGGTTGAGTTTTCAATACCAGGCTATAAGGACAAGTTGCTTTGTGACATCTTACCAATGGATGCTTTCCATTTTCTGTTAGGAAGGCATTGGCAATATGACAATGGAGCAGTCTATGATGGAAAAGATAATTCCATAACATTCAAGAAAGGAGGCAAAACTTTCAAGATTCAGTCTTTGTTGGAAGAGGATGAGCCATGACCCAAGACTCCTAGCATTTTTTTGTGTAGTGGAAAGGAGTTTGTGAGAGATCTTAAGGAAGAAGATAATGAAGGATATGCTATTGTTCTAAAGCCCAAGGAAGAGGAGAAACGTTTCAAGGAACCCTTACCTTCAAAGATTCAAGAATTGCTTGTGAAATACAAAGATATAGTTAGTGATGGAACTCCTACAAACTTACCTCCTAGAAGAGTGATAAGCCATCAGATATACTTTGTCCCTGGTGCATCTTTTCATAATAAGGCAGCTTATAAGCTTACCCCTGATTAGAATTTGGAAGTGGAAAGGCAAGTGAAAGAAATCTTGGATCAAGGCTTGATCAAGAAGAGTATAAGCCCATGTGTAGTCTGGGTTGTGTTGGCATCCAAGAAGGGGGGAAAATGGAGACTATGCAAAGATTTAAGGGCTATAAATAGAATTACAATAAGGTATAGCTTCCCCATACCTAGGATTGAGGATCTCATGGATTGTCTTGGAGGGGCAATGTATTTCACTAATCTTGATTTGAAAAATGGTTATCACCAAATCAGGGTTAAAGAGGGAGATGAATGGAAAATGACATTCAAGACCACAAATGGGTTGTATGAGTGTCTTGTGATGTCATTTGGCCTCACAAATTCTCCAAGCACATTCAGGAGGCTCATGAATGAAGTGCTCAAAGAATTCACAGGGAATATTTTAGTTGTATATCTTGATGATATACTAATATTTAGCAAAACAAGGGAGGAGCATATCAAGCATGTAGAGACTGTATTACAGAGGTTACATGAAGAGAATTTGGCTATCAATCTTGAGAGATGTGAGTTATTAAAGAAAGAACTTGTGTACTTGGGCTTTGTATTGTCCAAGGGGTCCTTGAAGATGTATCAAGACAAATTTGCAGCTATCCTAAACTGGCCACCACCTACCACAGCAACTGAGGTAAGAAGTTTCCATGGGTTAGCCCAGTTTTATAGGAAATGTATTAGGAATTTTAGTGGTATTTGTGCACCATTGTTGGATACCATCAAGGGTGGGGTAAAAACCAAGTTTAGTTGGACCTTAGAAGCTGAAAAAGCATTTAAAATGTTGAAGAAACAACTGGCCACACAACCTATCCTAAAGTTTCCTAGTTTTTAAAATTTGTTTACCATTGAGTGTGATGCAAGTGGGATGGCAGTAGTGGGTGTGTTAAGGCAAGAAGGTAGGCTAGTATCCTTCTTTAGTGAAAAATTGAATTAAGCCAAGAAGAAATACTCTTCTTATGACTTGGAATTGTATGCCTTAGTTTAGTCCCTTAGGAAGTGGAGGCATTATCTGTTACCCAAGGAGTTTGTTGTGTTTACTGACAACCAAGCCCTTAGTTATATCAATACTCAGGAGAAACTGAACAATAGACACCTAAAATGGATGGAATATCTACAAGCATTCACTTTTACAATTAAGCGCAAGAAAGGGCAATTAAACAAGGTTGTAGATGCACTAAGTAGAATATTTTTGACATTTCAGGAAGTCCAGTTGAATAGCATTGGCATTGAAAGTTTTAGAGATATCTACAAGGAAGATGAGGACTTTGGTGAAGCCTACAAGGTGTGTACTAATTCTCAGAATTATTTTCATAGCAAGTTCTCTGATTTTACTTTGCAAAATGGATTTTTATTTAAGGGTAATCAGTTATGTGTACCAAGGGGTTCAATGAGAAAAAATATCATACATGAGAAACATAATGGAAGCTTGAGTGGTCATTTTGGTATGAACAAGACTTTGGAACTTGTATAAAGATTTTACCATTGGCCAAAATTGATAAAGGATGTGACTAGGTATGTTGAGAAATGTGTAGTGTGCATGAAAGCCAAAGGAGGAATGAGTAATGCAGGTTTATATCAACATTTACTAGTCCCAAATAGGCCATGGGAGTATGTGAGCATGGACTTCATAGTGGGTCTACCCAAGAAAAAGCAAGGATATGACAACATCTATGTCATGGTTGATAGATTTAGTAAAATGGGTCATTTCATACCCTGTAAGACTACTCATGATGCTAGCCATATAGCATATTTGTTCTTTAAGGAGATTGTGAGAATTCACAGTTTGCCCCCTAAGTATTATATATGATAAGGATGTGAAATTCATGAGCCATTTCTAGAAAACATTGTGGAGTAGATTGGGTACTAATCTCTCTTTTGGTTTAGCCTGCCATCCTCAGAAAGATTGCCAAACTGAGGTGGTCAACAGAGTGTTGGGTAACCTATTGAGGTGCCTAACTAAAGAGTATGGATAGACATAGGATGTGGTCAATCCCCAAGCAGAGTATGCATATAATGATAGAAAGAATAGAACAACAGTAAGAAGCCCATTTGAGGTGGTTTATGGGATGCACCCAAGGGGTTTTTGTGAGCTTAGGGATCTTAGTGGCATGGAGTACATGAGTGGTCATGCTGAGGACTTCACTCAAACCATGAAGGAGATCCAAGATCAAGTCAAGAAGATCATACAAGATAGTACAAAAAATTTGAAGGCCAAAGTGGATGAAAAGAGGACAAATATTCAATTTGAGGTAGGTGATTATGTGATGGTTCGTTTGAACAAATCCAGATTATAGAAAGGTATGCCTACTAAAATTTAGATGAAGAGGGTAGGACCTTGCAAAATCATAGCCAAATATGGGGTTAATGCATACAAAATTGACTTACCTTTATATTTAAGCATATCTTATGTTTTTAATGTCCAAGACTTGATCAAATTCAAAGGGCCAATAGCTAAGATAGGGAAAAGAATTCAAGGGGTAAGTAGTGATGTTGAAGCTATTGTACTACCTCCCAAGCCACAGTTAGAAGCAGAAAAGGTTCTGGATTCCAGAGTTAAGGAGAATACAAGGCACAAGGTGTACATGGAACACCTTATCAAGTGGAAGAATAGGCCTGAATCAGAAGCCACATGGATTGCAGCTTTAGATTTCCAAAAAGTGGGCATCTTTGAAGAAATTTTGTCTGTAGGAGTGACATGACTTTCCTTTGTGGGGGAGTATAGTGCAGGAGCACCTAGGTAAGGCTACATAGTAACTTACGGCTCCTTATTTGATTTTTGGATTGTAGTGGTATTAGCCAAACCACTAGTGTAATAATAGGACTAGGGGGTCCTAAAGTGTGGTGTGATAGGTTAGGTGGTCTCAGTAGGTCAATTGGGACCTAAGTGTCAAGGATTTTCCAAGTTGTCAATATTGTCAATCATGTTGACAAATGTTGCATTTATGCATTTTAGGGTCACATAGGACAAAGGAGTGTTTGGGAGATATATTTGATGTTTTAATTAACTTAGATAGGCTTTTGGTTGAGTTTCATGTGATAGTGACCAAGTTTGTATGCAGAACCCAAAAATTGTAAAAGTTGTCAATGTTGTCATTGGCAACATTGACACCATTTGTTGCATGATTAAATTGTTGAGAAAAGTGGTTTATTATCTGTCTGAAACCATTTAGATAGGTACTTGGTAAACTATATGAGGCCTCCCTTTACCTAGGAAAAAGGTTGGATGAAGTTTTGGAAAGTGAGTAATTGAAGAGAAGACAAGTTTTCTGAGCAATTTTAAGCTTTTTTGTGTTTAAGGCATTTTAATGGATTATTTTACTTACTGTGATTTATGAACAATTTAGGATAGTTAATTTTGGAGTTTTGTGTGGCATAAAATTAGCATTTTGAGTGTTTTTACCTAGATTTGTAAATTATTTTATTTTAAGCTATGTCATTCGTTTGAACCAGGCAGGCTATGTAAATGGGGTCATAACTCATCATTCCACAATAGAAATTGTAAGGGCTCTTGGAATGGATGAGGTGACTCCATGTAATATATGTATGCAGAAGGAGGGGCCCTGGAAATTTTTTTTCTATTTTTTCAATGATGCCCTAGGCGAGCTAGTGATGCATGGCTAGGGAATACAAAGGATTGTGAGTGGGTTGAACGCATTGAATGCTTCAAACTGAGATTGTGGAGAGGTAGAGTGATGTTTGAAGAAGACCAAACTGAATGAGAGGATTGGGTGAATAATATTAAGTGCTAAGAAACCTAACCCTTAGGCAAACAATCCTAATGCCTTGAAACCCTTAATTTTAGTCATGATTATAGCTTCCTGGTGTACAGACAATTTGGGGAGTGGAGACCAGTAAAATATTGAAGGGTTACATAAAGGGTTTCTAAAAATGGGATTTGTTTAGGTACTTGTTTGGGAGTGTTTGAATATATAAGCAAAAGGGTGACCAAATAGGCCTAATTTCTTGTAGCCCTATTTGGGTATTTTTGAAGGTAATTCTTGAAATTGATTAGAGTGTCATTACAAAGTTTGGTTGTAAGTGTTGGATTGGATCCAAATGACATCCTAGAAGCCTATCTCTCCATAGGTGATGGATTTGGGAACATTTTGACTCAATTCATAGAATAGGTGCAATAAGACCTCCATGGGCAATGTGATGTGTGATATGTTTTCTTGATTGATGAACTCAAGCTTAATTAGTGAAGGATCTTGTGGAAAGCATCCTTGGAAGGAAGGTTTAGTTTGAAACACTAAATAGGATAGAGAAGAGGCCTATAGTAGACCCTAATAGGAGTTAGGGATTGGGAGCAAGGCTTGTAGTTACATCATGTTCCCCATGCTGTAGTAAAAGACATTTTGGTATAAAGTGAAGTGACAGGGAAAAGACGCAAGTGGATTAAGAAAATTTAGGAGTTTGACTTAGAAATCTACATTATTAAGCTAGTAAGGGGACTAGGACTAGATAAGTTAATAATAGAAGAGAATTTTGATCTAGTCCAAGTGAAAAATGTTAGTACTTGTGAAGAATTAGTTACAAGTATTGAAATGCAGCCCTGGTATACTAACATTGTATATTTTCTAAAACATGCAAGTTGTCCAGAGGGTTTGATTGATAACTAGAGGAGAAGTCTGAGATTGCAAGATCAGAGATATGTACTATTTCATGGTGACCTATTTTTGAAAAATAGGGATGGAATACTGTTGTTATGTCTAGACAAAGGGAAATCTAAAAAGATCTTGAGAGAAATGCATTATGGGATGTGTGGAGGACACTATTCAGCCAGAGAAACAACTCATAAGATCTTAAGGGCTGGGTATTATTGGCCTTATTTTTTTAAATATGCCCATTCTTTTGTCAAGAAATGTGAACCATGTCAGAGATTCTCTAACAAGATGAAGTTTTCAAGTGCCCTATTGTTGAATCATGTAGTTGTAGAAGCACCTTTTTCTATGTGGGGAATAGACTTCATTGGAGAATTTGGAAAAAAATCAAGTGGGGGACATAGTTGGATTTTAGTTTCTATTGATTACTTTACCAAGTGGTTTGAGGCAGTTCCAACTAAAAAGGCCACAAGCACATTAGTGATTGACTTTCTGATGGATAATGTTATTACTAGGTTTGGTGTCCCTATTAAACTAGTAATGAATAATGCAATATACTTTAGATCAAAAGAGTTTGTTTATTTTTGTTTTGACATGGGAATTGTAATATTATATTCATCCCCTTACCATCCACGGGCCAATGGGAAAGAAGAATCTAGTAACAAGAGTATTCTGCAAATTTTGAAGAAAACTTTGGAAAACAACAAAATGGCATGGCGTGCAAAGTTGAAGCTTGCCTTATGGGCAGACACGATTACTGTGAAAAGAGAAACATGAAAGTCTCATTTTGAATTAGTGTATGGTGTTCAATCCAAAATGCATGTAAACAATTTGCTTCTTGTCTATAAGTTCATCTAAGGTGAGGGATTAGAAGTCTCTGAGCCAATGCAAGATAGAATGACTTAATTAGTAGAATTGGATGAAATGAGAAGAGACAACCAAAAGGAAAATATAAGATTACAACAAAAGATGAAATATATTTTTGATAAAAGGGCCAATGAGAGAGAATTCCAGCTTGGTGACTTGGTTCTTCAATGGAATGTCAGGGCTGAAGACAAGGGAAAGCATAAGAAATTTGAATCTTTGTGGTTAGATCCCTTCATTATCCATCAGACATTTGGAAAGGATTCATATCTTCTCAAGAATATGAATGATGAAGAACAAGAATTGTGAGTGCATGGATGATTTCTTAAAAAATTCTTCAATTAAATCAAATTTATCCATGCATAGTAGTCTTGTATTTTATGTACATGTGTGTTTTCTTTCTATTGTGTGTTTCTTTCCAAGTTGTGTGTTTGATTTTGCAGTAGGTTAGTGTGGTTGTGGTTTGCCTCCCAGGGATCTATAATTATTGCTATGAACTTGCATTCAAGCATCCTCAAATAGAGATACTATTGGATATATTTCTACTTTTTTTGAGTCTTGCTAAAGATTTTGGTTCCCAGTGTCAGTTTGTGCCTTAAAATGTCAAGGTCTGTACCATTGTACCATCAAATTTTTTTGCAAGTCTCTGATTTCCAAGGAAAGTGAACAAAAAATGGTTGAAAATCTTAAACCCTAGGTCATTTGTGTCTTTACTGTGCAAAAAACTAGACCTTCATGACCTTTTTCTAATTGGAAGTTACTTTTTTCGAGTAACTTAAGATGTTATAACTCATGTGCCTTTTAGCCTTTGCCTTTATCTCTTAATCTCATGATCAAGACCAAATATTCTTTATGGTCTGGAGACTTGGCGCAAGATTTTTTCTCTTAATCTAGAGAAGAAAGGAATATTCTCTTATAAATTCATAGATTAAGCGCAGGTGGTTGATCTTGTTCTAATCGTGCAGTTGGTGCATGATCACTAGACAGATATGAAGTTGGCTCAAAGATTCAGAGACTTAGAGACAACCGTGGATGCATTTTTTATCATGTGGATAGAACTAGATCTCATGACTTAACTTTAGTTACAAGAAATTTTGGGATATTTAGAGATAGCTTAGTCGCTGAATCTTGTAATCCAACCTGAGGTCAAAACAGAGTTTACTTTTGCTTTGTCGTGTGATCTCCAGATGAAATTAGAGTTAAGTGATTCATTGCGAGATTCGGTGAGGATTATTGATCTTTATCCAGATGAGAGGCTGGTGTGTGATCTCCAAATAATATCCAAGGTCAAGCTTTTCTTCAACAATTAAGTGAGAGTTGTCGATATTATTTTATCTTTGGTTTGATCAACTGGTCTGCGCGTGATCTCCAAATAAAGCCTAGTGTTAGTAAATCTTTTAGAGACTTGGATATAAATTTTGTCATGTAATCTCTAAATAAACCTATGGTTGAAACCAGGTCAAGTACAGTTTATTATGAGATTCAGAGATAACTTCATAGCGTGATCTCAGAAGGAAAGTGTGGCTAAGAAAATAGTCTCAAGATTCAACATAGGTCATTGGATCGAAGCAGAATCAAGGGTTTTCATGTAATCTCAGGAAGAATTGGTAAAGTACAGAAACATTCAGAGACTTAGCGTTGATCATTGATCAAGGAAAGATTTGAGGGCTAGCGCATGATCTCTAGATTAAAACTGAGTTATAAGAATTATTTAGTGACTTAGAGATCTATTCAGTCACTTAATCTCCAAAAGAACCATGGTTAGTTGTGGTGAAATCAAAGCCAAGTCAGGTTTTCCATGAGTAAATTTGGACCGTTGATTAAGACAGAGATGTGTGTATGTCGCTAAATTGCTTGAAAATGTTAAGAAATCATGAGTCATTCAGTGATTAATAGGTAATGAGTTAAGATGCAGACACATGTTTAAGTGGCTAAGGAAATTTGTGGTGCTCATGAATTCTTCAAATAAACCCAAGGTTAGATTAATCTTTTAGCGATTCAGAGATAGCCTTTATCTTTGAATCTCTAGACTTGAGTAGAGTTAGTCCAAACATTAAGAGATTGTGAGATAGCCTTTGTTCATGTAATCTCAGAATAAACTGCAATTAGAGATAAATATTATGAGATTTAGTATGATTCATGGATTCAAAGTAATATCAAGGGTTTTCACTTAAATTCCAGATAAAATGAGAAAGTACAAAAAGATTCAGAGATTTAGCACAAGGCATAGATCAAGATCTCATCATGTGACTATCGATGATCTCTAAATAAACTCAAGGTTAAGTAGAACATTCAGAGATTTAGAGATTTCCTTGTCACATAATCTCCAGATGACTTAAAGTTAAGTTAAAGCTAGAAGTTGAGTTGATAAGAAAATATCTGGACCATTGATATGATCTAAATATTGTGGTTTGTGCATGATCTCTAAATAGATCTGGGGTTAGTCAAAATGCTCAAGAATTCAGAGACTTAGTTATCTTTGAATCTCTAGATAAACTCAGATTCAGAATAGAGTTATCTTTTTTCCATGTCGTGTGATCTCTGAATAAACTCAAGGTTAAGATAAAAGCTCAACAACTTAGCGAGGATTTTCGATCTCATATCAGATGAACGTCCAGTGCTAGATCTCCAGATGATACTTGTGTTAAGAGTTTTATTCAAATACTTGGTGGTTTCCTTTATCTCTAAATCTCCAGATTTGATCATGATCAAACCAAATCCTAGTAAATTTTATTACGAGATTCAGAGATAAGAAGAAATGATTTACCTAGTGTTAAGAGATAAACTAGATGCAAGGTAAAGTTAAAATGAGCGGCCATCGCGTAATCTCAGAACAAAGCCAGAGTTAAGAAAACCATCTAGTGACTTAGCGACAATCATTTATATGATCTAAATCTTCTGGCTAGCACTAGATCTCGTAATGTAACCTAGGTCAGAGAAAAATCTCAACCACTTGGAGATGAAGTAGTCATGTGATGTCTAGATAGACTATGGTCTAAGTATGATAAGATCATAATTATTCTGTCTCGCACCATTTCATGGAAATAATATAAAAGGTAGGGCTATTAAAGATGAAATATTCTGACAGAGTATAAGTAATCCACTGAGATATGAAAAGGAAAGAAAAGTAGGCCAATCAGATCGTGTATCAAGCCTTTTTACATAAAGTAAGGTTTTAAAACTAAAAAAGAACTCATAATTTTTCCAACTAGGCTTTTCAAATTTGATTACATGTCAACTTCATGCACCATGGCTAGGAGAGAATTGATGTCAAGGCATGCAGAGTTATTGCAGATGTGACTGAGCAATGGTTTCCAGGTTCTCGACTAGACTAGTACATTGAATTTTCAATGATAAATAGATGCAACCTTTGTACATTCTGATTACCAAAGTTTTCAGAGCATAGAGAAAAGAAATTACATAAGTTTTAGAGAGATTGTGAGAAGAAGCATGTGTCTAAGAGAAGAATTATCCAAAAAAATAGTAAAGATGAGTCAAGCTGAGTCAAGTAGAGCTTCAGTCAGTGGCAAGGGAAAGGATGCAAAGGAAGAACAAAAATGAAAGAGGAAATTCTCAGATGAATTTGTTGCTCTACTGCCAGGAACCAACCTGAACAAAAAGGTAGACGATGAATCCTTCACTAATAGCATGTCTAATCATAGGGATCCCAACACTCCTGGGTGCTCTGGTTTCCATTTATTTAATTATTTCTACAGCAATAAAGATAGACAGATTCTAGTATCAAACCCTTGGACATTACGTTTAGCTAAGCTAATTGTCCCAGATGTCTTCGTAGATGTTGACCTGTTAGTAGAATTGGCCAAGAAATATGACCCTACCTCTAAGGCAATCAGAAAAGGTGATGAAACAACCTTAGTTACCTTAGATAAGGTATCCTTCATGAAATCCATTGGCATTTACCATGCCTCTACCATAAATATTGACTTAACCAAACTACAGAACAAGTATACTAGAGAGGTTAACATAGTTAGCAATTTGGTCCAATCTCATGTGCCTAGGTCAAACAGAAATTGTGTGTCCATAATGCCTTCTTCTAAGGGTGCACCATATGAATTTAAATACCTATTTTTTTACATGAAATATATAGCTTATGGGCTATGTAGAGTACTAGGCATTGATGGAAACATTGAGAAGTTGCCTACACATCTACTAATGATCATCTTAGATATTCAAAGCTCCCACTCCAACACTGACTTTGACTACATTCAGTATGTCATTGACAGAATGCATGAGGACATGATCATTATTCAGAAGAAGACCAACCCCAAGTTCATGCATTATTCTCTTTTAATGCATTTGATTTTATTCTTCAACATAGACAGCATGAACATAGAGTTTTTGAGACCTAGGACTCTTTTCCAAGGCCAGCCAAACCTCGTACAGTTATGGATTAGGGTTTGGAATTACACTTCTAATGAGAATGAATTATGTGTTTTTGATAATTGGATTATACATCTACTTCTAGACTTGATGGGCCTCAATGTAACTAGATTGACAGTCAGGGTGCTTCATCTTCTTAGACCTTGTCAATATGTTGACAAATGGCCATGAGATCACAATTGGGGTGACTTCTATTGTGAAAATACCTATACCTTGATTAAGGTTTCTAGATGCTCCCAGCCCCCACACATACTTCCAAAGTAGGTGCCTCCAAGATTGGCCTTGATGGACTTTATCTAGCAGCTAATGTGGACAGACAAGGAGCATTTGGCTCCTCATAGAAGAGGTACCTTTACACCCAGACAGTTCAAAGTTCTTAACTTTACCATTGGAAAAAGGACCATGGATGTAGTGAACAAATGGTTAGGCCAATACAAGATGAGAATGGCCTTGTATAGGTATGTAGACCCTAAAGGCTTCATCAATAATGCCAAGAAATTATTAACCCCAAGTATCACTGATATTAAAGAGTATGAAGAATGTGTTGAAGAGGACCTTATCAGAAATAAACTAGAGGATAAAGAGGCAGCAAGTAGAGCCACAAAGTATCAAGATTTGATATACTTGGAGCAATAAATGAAGAAGAAAGGGATCCCTTTTGGAGGTTTCATTCTAGGATTGCCTCATATGCAAAGACTCACAAAGATGATTGAGTCATATCATACTTTTTATAATCAACTTAGGGGACTAATTAAGGAAAACAAGAGGGGTCCTAAGAAGCATTCATCCTCTAAATATGAAGAGGATAGTGAGGGAGGATACCCAGTATATAGCCCTCCTCACATGTACCAACCACCTGCAATAGAACAAAATATAGAAGTTGATCTCACAGAGGTTCCTAATACTGAGGTGACAAATGAACCCCCAAAGAAGAAATAGAGAGTATAACAAGGGGATCCCTCTCAAGAAGAGACACTGGGGAAGAAAAACAACAAAGTGAGTGTCTTGATCACTTGTGATAGGAAGTACCACCATAAATTAAGGAAGAAGATCAGAGAATGGAATAAAAAATAAAAGGATGTCCAAGAAGAAGTGAATTTACCTCTCCAACTATGCCAAGATAAAAGAGAACTCCATCAAGAAGAGTTCCTAAGTGATGATGCATTCATCAAGACTGATGAATTTGAGAAATTCTTGATATGGAGGAAGAAA
The DNA here is from genome assembly GCA_018584345.1 of Thuja plicata. Lineage (NCBI taxonomy): Eukaryota > Viridiplantae > Streptophyta > Pinopsida > Cupressales > Cupressaceae > Thuja > Thuja plicata. Next base: position 2,905,037 of record MU226056.1, on the reverse strand, counting down.
AAAGAAGTAGGATCACAGTTGCAACTCACGGAGGGTGGTACTGTGAAAAGTGAAGCCCTACAAGCCTTGAAATCCTATGATCCTGAGACTGAGATAATAACACCTGAGGAGGCTAGGAAATTGGTCAATTCCAGTGGAATTCTACTTGTACCTGGATGGGAGCTTTTATAATTGACCAAATCAGGAAGCATCCATATGCTAATTTATCTTCTAAGACTCAAATTAGAGAGATGATAAGGGGATGTGGAAATGATCCAAGATCCCAGACTCTAGTCATGTGGTCCCTGGCACCAAGGACACAAAATTCATCCCTTGTTAGTGTTGAAGAGAAGATGGACAAGGATAATATTACCTAGACTATTCAGAATACTGTTGACCTTGAAATCTCCTAGGCTGTCACCCACTTCGCCCACCTAAATTAAGAAAAAAATAGAGAAACTCTCTGCAAGATATGCAAAACTCTTTAATGAGTCAGTTGTTGTGATTAAGGATAGAGAAAGATGCTTGATAAAAATAAATTCATTACAAGTGCAGGTGGAGGTATGGAACAAGAAATTGGAAGAGGTTCCCAAATCTCTCCCCACTCCAGCCAAGGAAGTTGCATCTGTTCAGACAAAAATTATTGAAGACTTCCCACAGGGAACAGAGAAACTAGGTCAAAATCATAATGAAGTGGCTTTAGCTGTGTTATTGAATATCTTGCAGCATAGGGTAGATGTATTGAAAGGAAAGGTTGACCTAGTGTACAAGGCCTACAATAGATTGCATCATTTAGAAGCAGAGGTGAAGGGCCACATAGAAACTTTGGACTCATATTTTGGCACATGGTCAAGTAGGGGATCATTGTTTGAAAGATTAGAATCACTACAGCTACACAGGACAGATCTCCCAGAGATATTTTTCCAAGTGGGGTAAATGATTGAGAATATTGGTACTTCATTGTCTTTCTCCAAGGGAAAATCTAATCAGATTCAAGCAAGGGTCAGTATGTTTGGCCTTGATTTTAGCAGGTTTATTCCTCCAATCAAAGGAGAAGATGATCAAATAAAATTTGTTGAGGAATGGAGGAAATAATTTGACACTCTATTGCCTAAGAAAGAGGCATTCCTGATAGATGATAGTGGCCTAGACATGGACAGGTTTAATAAAGCCTTGGATGAAGCTTTCAAAGAAGAAACTGACTTTGTAAAGTTTGTTACAGATGTCAGGGCTATTATTGATGCCAGATGGGAAAGGCAGATCAAGAAGTTTTAGAGCTTACAATATTTCAATTGGCCTTCAGAAGCTGAAGTTACACTGTGGGATAATATCACTAAGCCAAAGAAAAAGAAACCAGCAGTAATCGACTTGGATGTGATAGATGAAGAGTAAAGTAGCACTTGGAACTTGATCAATGAGCATATGGAGGTTAATCATCATCAAGACTAGTGTAAGTTAGTCTGTATATGTGGTCACTAGGTCTCATAACAACCTCAAGAGGTTACCCAGAATATCTGCACACAAAGGTGCCAACTGCCAAATATTTGGATTGATTCCAGATCAACTACTCAAGTGTTTCTTCTCCATCGACTGAAAGTGTAACTATTTTTTGTCTTTTAGCACTTTTATGTTTTTCCTAGCCATCTGAATCTTGTTGCATCCTTTCTCTTTAAGGATTCCAAGATGGCTAGTTCTCTCTATAAATATCATGTTGTAACATATTGTGAAGGATGGTGAATTCACAACTGTGAGGCAAAATTCTGAATTTTATCTAAGTTTCAAGTCTTTTTATCATTATGGATGTAGTGAAACAGAAATATTTTAATAAAATACAAATGGAATTTCTTTTTTTACATTTATGATGTCTTATTTTAGTTGTTTTTATGTTCTTTTATGTTTAATCTGTAAGGCATTTTAAATATACTGGTTACAAGGTAACTGTGAGGATATTTGTGAATTTCTTTCAAGGAGGGAGTAAATCTTATAAATAGTTTCAGAGGGATAAATACTAGTGTAATAATTTAATACATGGGTGTGGGAATGAGAAGGTGGTTTGTAAGGCATCTCATCTGAGTTTCATGTGTGTTTCAATTAAGTAATTTATGTGAATGTATATCTCAATTGACTATTTTCCCTGGATTAGGCACTAGTCTAGATTTTGATTAGTAGTTATCATCATCAAACTTAAATCTAAACAATCCTTTATATTTTTGTTATTAATAACATAAATGTTTAACAATTTTATTGAAGAATATAGTTCATTTTTTTTATTCCTTGGAGAGGGAATCATTGGGTCAACCTGCCTGAGTCTAGAACTCGAATAGAAGAAGGATGAGAATCCTTATTTCACTGTTATTTTCCCTTGCCAAGTACATGGTCTAGCTTGTAAAGCTCTGCATTAGATTGGTCATATTCATTTGTAAAATGTGTTATCAATTATTTTAGTAAAAGACAAGAGCAAATCAGTGTACACCCTTGATCCATTGACAAGTTTACTAAGAAGCAGTAAATTGTAGAAGGTACACCCGCCTGAGTTTGTGGAGCTCAAATAGTAGAAGGATTAAATCCTTATTAATTATACTTTTACTTGTGTGAATCAAAATTTGGGAATCTAAGAGTCAAGCATAATTTCTATATTGAGATTCTGTAAGAAAAAGCTCTAACAGTCCCTACACTCCTTCCATTCATCTGAGAAAATGTTCTTCGTTCCCATATCTGTTAACCCTGGTAGTAGGATAATTAATGCATGTTGTGAGGGTATCTCTTTGTGTCTTTTTCTTTCTCAGAGACCTCTTTCTCAATATTTCCTTCCTTCTTCCTAGACATTTTGGAAATTCAACAATTTACAGACTCACACGAGAGTTTTACTTATTGGTTTGAGGTGTGCAAGTATGTACCTTCTCAGCTAGCTCTTCTTTCTCCACTTTCTCAGTTCAATATCTAATGTATTTGAAAATCTGAGCTAGATCACTTCACCTTGTTTATAATCAGCCAATTTAATTCTCATTTACTTCTAACACCACTTATGACACATTTCGAATGTGCAAAAAACCTGTTTGTATACTTCAACTGTCAACTCAGCTATTTCCTAGTTAATGTTCATCTTTTCACCATTTTGCTAGCCATTAATATGTCCTTCGCAAAATAGAAAAAAGTATCTATTTCGTAATCCTTTTTTATTTTTCCCACGCAATAGTAAAAAAATTTCTATTTTTCCAACTTCATTTTCTGCCCTAGCGCAAATGGGAAATTTTTCCATTTCGCCATTGTTGACTTCATGATTGGCGAAATAGAGAAAATGATCCTTATTACTTGTTTTTAAGGAAATTTGTCATTCTGATCAGTTCAACATGCCCATGCTCTTGATTTTTAGATAGCTTTTATGCTTTAGGATGCAAAATTTTAGAGTGACCCAACATGTGGATGGAATTATGGAGGATATCAAAACTCTTCTTTTGGGCTTTGACACATTTACAATTAACCACATCTTCAAGGAAGGAAATAGTTTAGTAGATGTGATGGCTATAATGGATCTACATATAGAGGAAATCAAATGTTGGAGAAAGGAAGAACACCTCCCACACCATGTGAATACCTTTCTTATTGGAGACTAATTCCTTAATATAGTGGAAAATGGGGGAAGAAGTGTTACTTTGTGAAGAACGAAAGGGAAATCTTTGAGCGGCGGGCTAGAAAATTTGAATTAGATGACTATGAATAGCAAGGTGGATAACTTGGATCTACTTATAGGTTGCAAGCCATGTGGAGTTATGATGTGGAAATATAGAAAGGTTCATTACCATGTGATGGAAAGAAAATGTTTGCTCATGATGGGATGACATCACCTTGGAGAAAGTATGAAGGATTTTGAAATATTTTTTAAATTTTGCAAGTTGTATAAAGATTTCATATTTGGGGTGCTTTTAATTCTAATTTTGGAATCATCTATCTACACATGTGGGAGTGCATGAAAAGTAATGAGGTCATTGGGGGCATAAAAATACATAACTACACTAATTACTCAAATTTATTTTGGGTATTTCCTTCTATTCTTGGCATTACAAAAAATTTGGGCATTTTTGAGAACCAAAGATTTTTTTATAGCGACACCATGGGAGGTAATAGGGTCAGAGTAGAAATGAATAGGCATGATTATTTCAAAAATAATGCCACCATATCACATATATGTAAAGGAGGGGTGGCATAATATATTAAAAATATCACTAGCCATGATGAAAATTTGTTGACCCAATTTTCCACATCCTAGCTTGATAGAAGGGTTTCACTGGGGGACTCTCTTTTGAAGTTAATAAGGATGTGATTGTGAAGGAAACAAGTCTCTCCAGTAATAGGAGGAAATGGAAGAAGATGAGCCGAGTCTCAGACAGAGAGAGCCTGAAACCAATTTTATGTGAGAATAAAACCCTATTCAAACACCACGGTGGTTACGAGCACAAGAAAATTCCAAAGCTATAGGACCAGGTATGTCGCATGATAGAGAACTATTTCAAAGTATAAGGAATATTTAGGCTATATTATTTCTATCATATGCCCTTTCTTAATCACTTTTGCAACCAACTGTATTATTTCATTCTCACTTTTCCTTCTCCATTCCCTAAAAATTTTGTCAAATAAGTCATATATTCTACTAAAAATAATGGAAAAAATCTCCTCCCCCTCCACCAAGGTCTTATTCTTAAGTTTCACCACTTTCATATGGACCTCTTCCCACCTAGACCCATTATTGTGCAAGAGGCCCCAAATTATACTGTCTCTCCCTCGGCCAATCTTTTAGGCTTACCTGGGCCTAGCATAAAGAAAGGCATTAAAACCCTTGGTCTAAAATATTGATAAGGTAGCCCTGAAATTCCAACCCATGCTGGAACTAAAGGGGATTCAAAATAAAATAAACAAAAATCTCAACCCCTTAGCAAGAAAAAAATGGAAGGCAAAGGAAGCCAATTTTACAATCAAAGAAATTGATTTCAACGTAGAGGCAACTAAATAAATCATCGCCCCTATGCGGTCGACCGAGTTGGCCACTTTTCCCACGGGTAAGTGGAAGAAATTAAAAGTGGATACATAGTCTAAAGAGGAAGAGGAGAGTGGGAGTGAAGAGAAAAAATAAATTTGTAAGGAGGCGGAGGAAGATAATGAGAAGAATGTGGAAATGGAGAATAGCTCAGAAACTGCAAATAGATATTCTCATGTGTTTGAAAGAAAAAATAGGTCTCATAGACCTAAAAAATGAAATGATTCCTGAGGAAATAACTGCTACCAAACCCACAACTGCCAGTTTTTATGACAACTTTCTCTCTATAAATTGTGACAAATGTGTTGCTGCTACTACTGGAGAACTTGAAAAGACTAAGGTCAATGTTAATAGGAAGCATTTCTAGATTCTCCATAAGGGTTGTGCATTTTTCAATGAAATCCCTTTGTTTTATGCAAAATAAGGTAATGGACAATGATGATAGTGATGAGGGTAACTATAAGGAGCTCCTCAAGTTCCTTACAGAGGATTAGTCGGTGACACTCCATCAAGTTTGATGCAAATACAAGGGAGCTCAATAGGGACTTTTGTTAGGAATAATACAATTGAGAGTGGGGGTGAATCAATTGTATGCCAAATAATTAAACTTTAAACCAATTACTTAATGAAAATTTGAGCACTTCAAGAACAACACCATAACACAATTATTTTTTTGTTGAGGAAATCATGTTAAGGGAAAAACTCTAGTGGGGATGGAACCCACAAATAATGCACTATAAATTGTGTATCCCTTTTAGGAGATCTAGTCCTGTTAGGAGATAATTATTACACCCGCTACAAGTCCATGTTAAAGGATAGGCCTTGTTAGGAGTCTTCTCAAGCCTATTAGGATTTGAATGAAATGATGATCTCATTGCCTAAGCACACTTCTCAAAGTGAAGGTTAAATCAACCTTCTAAGGGTTAAATCCACCTTCTGGACCCACTGTCCAAAATGAAGTATAAGAGTATACTTATAACACTCAACTGACTGATAGAAACTTTCTTTACCTATACAGTTCCAATGAAGTTCAATACAAATATAATTATTTCTCTGCATCTAGTAGGACTCACATCCACAAGCTCGCAGCATCTATTATATTCAATCCATGCCTTTACACATCAAGACACTTTTTTATTTATACAAGTTACAATAAAAAATTAGATCGGCCTGTTAAGACATCCCTAATGTACAAAAAATTACATAGACCCTTGCTAAGATACACACAGTACCTTACACAAGCATTTATCAAATATAAATCATCATTTATATGCCAAGATCCATAATTCACGCTCGCTAATCATTAAGCACGTTAGATCTCTATAGTCGGCCCCAAATAGGGCTTCGCTAATCCACATGGCTCATCCGAATTCATCAAGAATATGATGACCCAAGAATCACAAGGAATGTTCTCTCATGTATGTTTTATCATTCCTTAAGCTCACATGATATTACTCATTCTCACATCCAAGTTATCACAGAAACTCGGAGACCATCTCTGTCATAATCCTTTGTCACTTCTCTGTAACCAGTCTTTACCAAAATAGCTATAACTCATGAAAATGCCAATGTAAGATCCAATGACCTTAGACATAAGGTAGAAACTCATCCCTCTACACAAGTTCATGCTCGCATACTCTCACATGTTGTATAATGTTTTTACACACCTATCAATCTCACCTATACCTGTGATAACCAGTCTTTCTGAGACTTCTACTATATCCAACTGAAACATATGTTGACATCAATGAAAAAACATGAATTTTATCACCTCAACAATAAAAATTCAAAAAATATCCCCCTTTTTCAATGATGGAAACATATATGAAAATTCATCAACCCAAAAGTAGCCTTATTAATACAATCTTCTCAATATCCTCTTCACGACTCCCTAAAATAGTAGGTATTTTTCACTTTTATATCTCCCCCTTTGAGATCAATGGAAAAGGGTACCATAACTCTTATACTTCTCTACCTATTTCACATTTACAAGGTGTATCTTTTTCAAATATTCATGCCTGCAACAACCAGGTGCTTGATTACCCAAGTATGTTTAGTTGTGTTCCTACAATCACTCCCCCTGAGGAGTGAATCCAAGCATCAAGTCCAGAGAGATATATAGCTCTCATAACTTATGGACTGATGCATTCTGACATCATTTAGTTCTCACAAGGAGAGGTTCTCACCCCAAGCATACCTCTGAGATACTCAAAGACATATTTTGACAAAGTTTTAGTGAATATATCTGATATTTACTCCTTTATACTGATGTACTCTAATCTGACTTCTTTTTCTACAACCTTGTCTCTCATAAAGTGATATTTTATTTAAATATGTTTATTCTTTGAATGCATAATAGGATTCTCTGACATGTTCGCTATGCTTGTATTATCACAATGTATAATCACTTGTTCTTAAAATATTTTCCCAATGTCCTTTAGTGTCTGTCTCATCCAAATAATCTATCTGCAATTTATAGCATCACCTACATATTCTGATTCAGTAGTATATTGACTTACACAGTCCTGCTTCTTACTCAACCATGAAACCAACCTTTTTCCAAGAAAATGTTTTCCTACACTGGTGTTTTTTTTTTGTCATCAACACTTCCTTCCCAATCAACATCAGCATAAGCATGTAATGTAAAATTATCATACTTTTCATACCATAAACCATATTCTAGTGTCCCTTTCAAACATATGAATATCCTTTTAACTGTATAAAGGTGAGTCTCCTTAGGATCAACTTGAAACCTTGCAACAATTCCAACTGCACTTGCTATGTCTGGTCTAGTGTGAGTTAAATACTGCAAACCTCCAATCATGGATCTGTATTTTGTCTAAAAAACACTTTTAGCTTCATCAATATTAGTAATCTTGCATAAAGTAGCCATATATGTTCCAACAGGTTTACAATCTTCCATTCCAAACATCTTTAGAAACTCCTTAAGCTACTTGGTTTGAGAAATAAAAATACCATGTTTACTTTGAGTAATTTGAAAACCAAGGAAGAGCTTCATTTCACCAATCATAGACATTTCAAATTCACTTTTTATTTCCTCAGAGAATTTTTTACTCATTTTATTATTGCCTCCAAAGATTATATCATCCACATAGACTTCAACAATCAAGATTCCATCTTCACAAGTTCTCAAATATAGATTACTATCTACATTACCTTTTCTAAAACCAAGATATAATAATTACCTGTCTAATCAAGCATACCAAGCTCTAGGATCTTGTTTCAGACCATACAATGCCTTCTTCAATCTAAAAACCATGTCTTCATCATCTTGTTAGGGATTTTTCTTGTATGAATCACACTGCTTGAAATGTATATGTGAACCTTGTACCTTTACTTCTGATTCAGAGACAAGAAAAGCCTAATTGCTAAGGACTGGATAAGGTCCTTCTTCATTTTTGAGTTCCACAACTACTCAGGCAGGTTTTACCTTTTCAAGATG
>MU226056.1:2884976-2896463 GCA_018584345.1 Thuja plicata | reverse complement strand
TTGTTCCTGGGGTCACTGCATCTCTGATGTCTTTGAAGTCATCTTTGAATTCACCAGCATCAATCTTTCTATTCTATGTTGACCCTGGCAGTAGTTGAAGAAACTCGTCTGAGAAGCTGGGTTTGCCTTTTTGCTCCTCTCCACTGCCTCCACTAGTAGAAGCCATACTCATAGCAGTACTCATCTTGGCAAGCACTTGAATTCTCTGTCTGAATAATATTGAAACAAATCTAAGATCACAACTCTCTGTAACTCTTAGAAATCTTAATCACCTTAGAACACTTCAACAACTCTGAAATTTCACTTTTCTCAGAAAATAGCAACTTGGCTCTGAAATCATAAAATTGGTGAATAGTAATGAATGCACAATCCCCTGTTTATAGCCAAAGGATTCAGAGTACGTGGCTCAAAATTTAGAAACGTCAGTTCTGCCATTAAGTTGATATGCCATGAAACGTTCAAAAACTTAGCCGTAGTTGCGCGAGGTGACAGAAAATCAAATTTTAATCATGAATCTTTTGGCGCAATCATAAAATGGTTAAGATAGCTGACATGGCATCCTCTGATTTGTCCTCTGTCATACATCTCAGCTACCTTTCGTACATAGTAATCAAAAATTCTTGTATCTGATTGGCCGCCGGGTGATCTTCTCTGTCATGTCATCCACTTGGCGCCGCTTTTCTAGATCTCATTATCAGGCTACCTCGCGACCTCATTAAGTCTCTTTGTCGCAAGCACTTTTTCTTAACCATGGTCTGATCTTCAGACTAGGCGAAAACGGTCTTTCTTTTCCTCGGCTGACTCAAGTCCTTCTAGCGATCAGGCGACACAAGCAAAAATCTAAGTCGCGGGGAGTTAACCTTAACTCATCCATTTTCTCCAGACTTGGCGACAAACCGTTGTTCTTACTTTTCATGATAATTGCTAAGTCGCTGGATTCTTACTTCTCTTTTCAAGACAACACGACAACCTTTAGTCGCTGAGTCGAGTGATAAGATCAACTTAACCTTATTATATAGCACATGCCTTTTTCTCTGAGGCACTTTTATCACCAGACTACGCGACCACCGTCAGATCTTTTCATTTCTTCATCGCACGGCTGTCGCTTAATCGCCACATATTTCCTCATGCCCTTAAATCATCAGGAGACTTCACGACTGAGGGTGAAAACACTTTTGTCTCCTTATCGCTTGATCCCTTTCCTCCTTCTGGCGACCTCCCGACAACCATTAGTTCTGTGACAGATGTCATCTATTATTTGGTCCACTTTATGCATTCTGGAAAGCTGAGTAATCCTTCTACTCTGGCGACATCCCGACTGAGGGAAATCACTTAACATGAAACCGTTAGTCGCGGGGTCGGGACTGTTATCCCTTAACTGCCAATTTATCATGAGACCACGCGACTGAAGGAAAAGCTTAATTGTTTGAATGTCCTGATCTAGCGATCATGCGACATGAAGTGAATCGCGAAGTCGGAGAACATTTCGTTGACTCTTTGACCTGTCTTGCGATCACGTGACTGAAGTGGGTCCCGTTCCTTTTAAATCTTTATGTTATGAAGTTCAAGCGACAACCCGACTAAAGAAAGATCGCTAAGTCTCAAGACACTGATGGAATATTCAATTTTTTTAAAGAGACTACGCGACACAAAGGAAAAGCTTGATCAGGAGAAGATTTGGCATATTCGATCTGGGTAACGCGATCAAGCGACCTGACTTAAAGCACATGTCTCGAGTGACTTTAAAAAGTAATGACAAAACATAAAGACATGGCCTAGGGTTTTAAAATGCATCGTTTAAGACTTGGCTTACTAGGGTTTTCAGGGTTTTGACAACTTGGGCAATATTTAGGCATGAAAACCTGAAAATTTGCAGAGGAAAGAACAAAGGACAAGGGAAAGCAGCAAAATAGGAAATACAACCAACACATCTATCAAAGGAAAACCATTACGTTGCTCAATGTAGACCTCTTCCTCTAGATCGCCATTCAGAAATGCAGACTTCACATCCATCTGATATACCTTAAAGTCTTTATGTGCTGCAAAAGAAAGGAACTATCTCACTACCTCTAACCTCGCAGTAGGTGCAAATGTTTCTTCAAATTCTATACCTTCCTGTTGCGAATACCCCTTGTAGACCAATCTAGCATTATTTCTTATAGCCATGCTAGCTTCATTCATTTTTGTTTCTGAAAACCCATTTAGTTCCAATTACATTCTTGTCCTTAGATCTAGGAACCAATTCCCAAGTGTTGTTATTCTCTATCTGATGTAATTCCTCTTGCACTGCCTTACTCCAATATTCATATTTATATGCCTCATCACTAGTATTAGGTTCTACTTTTGAAATCAAACAAATATTATTTCTAGCTTTAGACCTTGTTATCATGCCCTTATTAATAGCGTCGATGATCTTATTCTCCAGATGACTCATCTTAACATACCTTGGTATCTTTGGTGCTTCTATAGGCTCATCCAAGCATGTCTGAATCTCAAGAATTTGTTCTGTTTGTTGACTTTCAATGATCTTCTCATTCTCTAAAATCTCACTTTGAAACCTCTCATCAATTTTCAGCACTTTTGATTATTTTTATCAACCATATTGAAACATTTATAATCCTTACTTCTAGTCAAATAGCCAAGGAATATTCCTACATCACTTTTAGCATCAAACTTTGCAATTTCATCATCTCTTTTGATATAACACTTGCTAACAAATATTATGAAGTATTTTAGAGTAGGAGCATAACCAAACCAAAGTTCACAGGGTATCTTATCTATACCTTGTTTGATCTGAATTTTGTTCAACATGTAGACAACAGTATTGACTGCTTGTCTCTAATGTATATGAGATAAATTACCTTCAAGCAACATAGTCCTGGTCGCATTTAGTATAGTTCTATATCTTTTTTTTTTATCCCATTCTGCTGAGGTGTCCTAGGAGCAAAAGTTTGTCTATATATACCATGCTTTTCACAGTAAACATTGAACAAATCTGATGTAAACTCTCCACCTCTGTTTGACCTCAAACACTTTATCTTATGACTTGATTCATTCTCAACTTTTTTTTTTAAAATCTTGAACTTATCAAATACTTCAGATTTTTCTTTGAGGAATGCATCATCCTATACTAGTCATCAACAAAAAGTATAAATTAACTTTCACCATAGTAGTATCTAGTCCTTGTAGGACCACAAAGATCTGTATGTACTAGATCCAACTTCCCTCTTTCTGAAAAGGATTTTCCTTGAAATATGCTCTTAGTTTGTTTTCCCATCACACACTCTCTACACATAGTGTTAGTAGGCTTCACAATTCTTGGCTATTATAATATTATCAAAATTTATGTGATAGAACCTCCTATACCATAACCAACTGTCATCTACCTTCACAACAAAACAAGTTTCCTTTGTAGTATTCAACTCAAACACATTACCTCTTGACTTAGTATCTGATGCAATCAAATTTCTAGATTGGCCTCTGGTAATACATTTTACATCCATGGAGTGCAAATGATAACCCTTTTCTACCAGTTGTCCAATACTCAATAAGTTGTGCTTAAGTCCATCAACAAGTAAGACATCATCAATGTTAGTTTTACCATCAAGAGAGATTGAACTAACTCCAATGATCAACTTAGGAGTGTTATCAACAAATCTAACTACACCACCATCATACCTATTTAGTTGAACAAATTTACCTTTATCACCAATCATATGATGTGAACAACCACTATCAATGATCCATTCTAATTTCTTTTCAACATGCAAGACTAGAGCTTTTTCCTCATGAATAGGTTCATCATATTTAATAGATATAAATCCAATTTCATTCACATCATTCATAGAATCATCATCAGACACACTTTCCCTAGTATAGTAACATTCCTCGTCCTTGGAGTAATTAGACTTGTAAAACTTAGGCTTATTCTTAGGGACCCTTGTAGGACATCTAGATGCAAAATGACCAATCTTATTGCAAGAAAAATATTTGAGGGGTAATTTTCCTTCAAACTTACTCTTACCTTTCCTTTCCCTTTTTTCTATTATAGCCACAAGTTCACTCACTTTCCTTTCTTCTTCTTGAATCTCTTCCCAGTCATCAACATATTCTCCAAGCTCTTCGTGTCTATTGCTTCTGCTAGAGCTCACAAGGCTTGATAAGGTCTTTTTTTCATTTTGAGCGGTAGTGTTGAATGAAGACTCTAATTTGGGTAAAGAATCGTGTACTATGCAGTCTCAAAGGTGGTCATCTTAGCAATCTAGACTTCTCTATTGAAATTCTTTATCAGTGGTATGCTCTCCTCTATTTCTTTCACTTTAGTCTTGTAAGGTGTCAAAGATCTAAGAACCTTTGCGGTCACTTCTTCTTCAGTATATGTGCCTCCTAAGTTTCTAATTCCAGCAACAACCTCTGTAACCCTCTATACATATATGCTCTGACATTCTCATCATCTCACATCCTCAGAGTATCTATTTTATCCTTCCAATTTGGTAGTTTTTCTTGCTTAGTGTATTGATCTCCTTCATATAGAGCCTCTTTCCTTTTCCAGATCTTGTGAGCTGAATCTAGATCTTTAACCTTTGTAAATTCTGCCTCCAAGAGCACACTTATCAGTGATTCTCTTGCAACCATATTGCAAGGAAACAAATTATTTTCTTCCTTAGTAGTATTTCCTAATTCGTCTTCTGTTTTGATCGGTTCATCCTTCTTTGTAATCATCCAGTAATCAATCCCAAAGAAAACCGGAGGAGTTCTCATCTTATTCTTCCAACTGTCAAAAATTTTAGCATCAAATTTTGAACTCTCCTTCCTATAGTTAGCCATCGCAGAATCACCTCAAGTGGTTAAGCTTTCTCTCAGAGGACCACAAGCTTTGACACCAATTGTTAGGAATAATACAACTAAGAGGGGGGTGAATCAATTGTATGCCAAATAATTAAACTTTAAAATTTAAACCAATTACTTAATGAATATCTGAACACTTCAAGAACAACACCATAACACAAGTATTTTGTTTTTGAGGAAACCATGTTAAGGGAAAAACCTCGCTGGGGATGGAACTCACAAATAATGCATTAGAAATATTGTATCCCTATTAGGAGATCTATCCCTGTTAGGAGCTGATTATTACACCTAGTACAAGTCTCTGTTAAAGGAAAAACCCTATTAGGAGTTGAATGAAATGATGAGCTCACTGCCCGAGCACACTGCTCAAAGTGAAGGTTAAATCCACCTTCTAAAGGTTAAACCGACCTTCTCGACGCACTGTCCAAAATGAAGTATAAGAGTATACAAGTATAATAGTGAACTGATTGATAGAAACTTTCTTTGCCTATACAGTTCCAATGAAGTGCAAGAAAAATATAATTACTACTCTACATCCAACAAAAATCACATCCACACGCTCGCACCATCCATTACATCTCAAATCCATGCCTTTACGCATCAAGACACTTCTTTCCTTTATACCTGAGTTATAATAAACAATTAGGTCGGCATGTTAAGACTTCCTCAATGCACAAATAATTACATAGACCCTATCTAAGATACACATTGTACCTTACACAAGTATTTATCAAATATAAATCATCAATTATGCACCAAGATCCATAATTCACACTCACCAATCATTAAGCATGTTACATCTTTGTAGTCGGCCCCAAATAGGTCTTCACTAGTCCACAGGCTTCATATGATGTCATCTGAAATTAGACGACCCAAGAATCACAAGGAATGTTCTCTCGTGTATCTTTTATCATTCCTTAAGCTCGCATGACATAAATTATGCTCGCATCCAAGTTATCCCAAAAACTCAGAGACCATCTCTGTCATAATCCTCTATCACTGCTTTGTAACCAGTCTTTACCAAAACAGCTATAACTCATGCAAATGTCAACATAAGATCCAACAACCTTAGACATAAGGTAGAAACTCATCCCTCTACAAAAATTCACGCTCGCATATTCTCACACGTCGTACAATGTTCGTACACACTTGTCAATCTTGTTTGTTCTTGTGATAACCATTTTTTCTGAGACTTCTACTATATCCAACTGAAACATATGTTGGCATCAATGACAAAACATGAATGTCAACACCTCAACAGCAACAATTCCAACAACTATGTCCCTTGTTCTATTTATTTTTGTGTTTATTGCTGCTAGTTGCCACTATGGGCATATTATGAACATTGTTTATACTTTCATAGTTTTTAGTTGGAACATTGTTACTAGATGTTGTTATGTTTACTGGGATAGCCCTACGTGGCCTTTTTATCAGACTTTCAGTAGTTTAGATGGTATATTGGGTAGTAGATCCAAAGACATTAACTCCTTTTTATGATGTGGATGATCGATATTAGCTTATATATATACTAGTTGTTAGTTTTTGTTATTGATGTGTTGTTATTCTTGAACTGCTAATTATATGCCCTTTGGGCCATTGTACCCTTGTTTTTGCTGTTCTAATATCAAAAACAAAGAATTGCTAAAAAAAAAAAAAAAAACATTTAACAATGATTCAAAATACTCATAGCTATATAGCCAACTAAAATACATGACTTATGAGAAAAGTTTAAAAATAAAAATAAAAATTAGTGTCCCTTTTAGAGAATTACTAAAACAAGATATTTTCAAAATTTAACAATGATTCAAAATACTCATAACTATGTAGCCAACTAAAACCAATTGTCTCTTTGATATACCATGCATTTTAGTTGCTCCATAAACACACCCATGCAAAATCACCACACAATTCCTAGAAACACAAAATTAGAGAAACAAGTACCCATACTAAAATTGCTTAAAAACAAATGAATGTGACTAACCATGCACAATTTATAAAATGGTAAATAACCCGACAAAGAAAGAGATGGTAAATAAATAATAATTCATTATATCTCCCCATATCTTTTGTGGTGGTAGATTAGGACACCACTAGTTTGGTGCAGTACAGATTTGAAGATTTTGATTTGTATGACACGAACTTTAACGAATAAAACAAAATCAAAGTTAAATGAAAATTCGTTGATGTGGCATTTAACTTTCGTACATGTATGGTGTTTGATCCTTTCTTTTATTTTATTTTACTGTAAAGGGTCAAGATGCACGTTCATTCTTATCGTAGGGAGGAAAAATATCTACTTACCCTATAAAGATGTCGTATATCACCTAACCCACTACGTTTCTGATACTTTATCTAAACTCTTTAGAGAAATGTTTGATTCATGGGAATATGTTATTATTGGTGTTTTAAATTTCATTTTTATCATATATTAGGATGAATTAATTAGATTCACATGAGTTTTTGGATCCTTTAGAAATAGGTGTTCTCTTGTTTTTTTAAAGATAGAATCGTGCTTCATTATATTGTCTATGAAATATTGGTAGATTTGATAATATATGAATTTGTCATATTAATGTGAGGGTAAGAGACAACATGTATTTCTAATGTCGATTATTACTCTATTAAATATAGATAATGTACTTTATGGATAGTTCGTATTTACATGGTTAATACATTGTGTTGAAAGTGGCCTATATTGTTGGAGCCAATAAAAGCAAGGGTGTTTGGGCATGAGGTACCTTTGTAGAAAGTTATATCTTAATGTTATTAATCAATATTATTTTCTTATTCCAACAGTATCTTTTATGTTCATTTAAAGTGGTGGTTGCATTTCCTATCAAAGAAGAATAGCTCACAATAATGTTGGCATTAGTTTGTTGATTAAAAGAAAACATGTTCTTTGCTAGACATAAATTGGTTTGAAGTTTTTCAACCTAGTGAGTTGAATGGTTGGAAACCTTAAATACAATAACATTATTTATGATGGAGAGGGAAAATTTATTAATAGTCTAATTATGACTAGTGTCAAAGTCTTAGCAACTAGTCATCTCAGTATAAAAATGGTAGCATTTCCTATGTGGAGGCTTGACAAGAGATACCACTTATCTACATCATGCAATTGTCTTTCTTTTGCTCTATAGCACATTTTAAGTTAAATATCATTGTTGGTAGCTATTTTTAAAGTTGTGTAATCGACATGCCATGCATGACAAGTGTCAATCATGCCTTCTTGGCAAGTGATAACCTATTTCTTACATGACCCAATTTAAATAAGAACGTTGCTGAGAACATAAAGAATCAAACACATTATTATTCATAGAAGGAAGAGTTGTAAAATATGGTAACACCTAAACAACATTTGGTTTCCCCTTTTTAATCCACTTGTTATTTGCGTAGAACATGGAATAAGTATTTTCTACTAGCTTTAATTACTAACAATGATTCTAAAGCTAAAGGTCAATTCATATATTTTCAATTCAGGTTGAGAGAGTTATGGTATATTCTTGAGCTAAAGGTGCACAACATAAGAATTTTTTATGCCACATTCAAAGAAATTAAGCATTGAATAGATATTTTATTAAGTAGTTTTAACAATGTTGTGCACTAATATCATAATCAATAATAGTCCAAATAATAATTTTTAATTTTTAATTGGAGTTGTCTTTTCTAGCTCAACATTTATTGAGATTCACTAAAAAATTGATGATAGATTTCAAATTGATGCTATACTTTTGCAGAACTTGGTAGTGTGTTTCAACATTGCATGACAAAATAACATAAGTTGGAAATCAATATTTTGCATGAAAAATTAAAAGAGTTGTTGGATTGTGGATGTTAAACCCATTGCTCTAAAAAAACTATCACTTGCAACCAAAATAGATGTTATCTACAAATCCCTAAGAGCCTTGTAAAACATACCATTTGATGAATTCTTTCTCTACAAACATATTTGCTTACTATGTTTTGTGTGGAATTTAATACAATCTAGTACTTCTATATGTAGCCTACCAAGGGGTTGGATGCTAGGATTGTTGGTACACGCAAAAAGCAGTGGTAATCAAGAATGGAGTGGTGTAATATTTGTTACCTTTAGTTATTTGATCATGGATTCCATGTAGAAACATGCATGTTGGTGTACTACAAAACATGTTGGAATACCTTTGGACTAGACATACCCAACCTTCAATATTTAGCACTTCTATAGGAAGCAATGGATATATGTGTAGATCCTCTATTTTTTGAATCATATATGCAAGATAGAGGAAGAGAAATAATTATAAGACAATAAAAATTACAGATGGGTCAATGGGTTTGACTCAAAAACTACACAGTTGAATCCTGATAGCAATATCACAACAATAAAAATTGTTTACACGATGATGAAATTAAAATGAAGATCAAAATCGTTCACCTATATCAATAGTCTTGTGTAAGTATAATATTTTTCAAGATATCTTAAAAAAATAGGATGTGAACCTTGTTGGTTCTAAAAATTATGAACCCTCTCCTCTAGAACCATCACTCAAACTGAAACAAAGGGAACAACATATCACAAGCATAGCCATAGATGATAAAAACAAAGTGGTCAGTTTTTGGTCATGATCAATACATAGGATTACGAAAAATCTCTTCTTTAATATTTACAAAATCTAGGAGGGTGATCTTTGTGACATCAACAATAAAATATTAAAGAAGAATGAGAAAAAAGAAACAAATGTTTGATTACCACAACCTAATGGAAACTAGGAATAAACCTATTGGACCTCACTAATATAAAATACAAACAGGTACACATATATGCACCTGAGTATATAAACTAATTGCATTTCTTAAGATGAGACCCCTTATCCTTTCTTATAAATATGCATCTTACATCTCATTAACATGACTCTTTAAAGGATTTTCTAACATTATATTTCTAATGGTATTTACTACTAAAGCATCAAGCTATAAAGATGAGTAAGATGCTTAAACCTCTAAATGTATAAGCTAAGTACTAGTTCACTTGAGATATGACAAAAGTAGTAAAATTAAAGCTAAGTACATAAGTAGGACAACAAATTAACATATTGGGTGCCACTAAAATTCACTCTCGCCTTGGTGCACTATACCCTCTCCCAAGTCATTGTTGTCAAAGACCTTTGTGACCTAAAGCAGTTTGCCACCACTGTAATGTCCCCTTCTAGGAGGCTATCAATTTCCAATGCTAAACACATTACTAAACAACCCAATCGATTAAACTTAAGAAGACAATGAATAATTCATAATACATTTGGTAATTAACATATTTAAGTCCACTTCCTTACTTTTATCCTAAATTCAACCCTGAGGAGATTGTGGATTTACTTGTCATAGGGCACTTGACACCAATCTACAATAGATTGAACCCTGAAGGCTTTGAGACCCCATCCCTATCCCATCTTGGGATTCCCCTACCTTCTATGGATTTACTCCACCTCTCCCTACACCAACCTATCTTCTTAAGGAGCTATAGTGAGTGATTAAGGTATATATATATATATATATTCCAAATATTATTCTGATCTAACATTCTTTGTCATCACACAATGCTTGCCAGTAGATTAAAGATTCATTTCCTTTCGCATCACTTCAGGGTAAAGAATGACCAGTTCATTACTTAGTATTTTTTTTTGTCTTATGATCTTCTAAATCTTTTCCTGATAAAGAGTATCAAATAGATTCTCTGAATCCTATCGTTCTCAGAATGCAAGATATAATATATAAATTGATACCTTCCTTTGAAGAGACACATCACATATTAGTCGACCCTCTTCATGACAAACCAAATAGATAACCATTTCATGCCTTTGGGTTGATATGGAATATTGATTAGTTTGTTGCTGTGACACTAGACACTAATCTATGTCTATCCAAATCACTAACTATAGCTTCCTATTGACATTATTCCTGAATTGCTAATTTTATTTTCGTATATCCCTCATATTAATGTGTTCCCTTAGGGCCCGTTTGGCAACAGGAATTGGACCGGAATTGGCATTATCTAATTCTGGATAATGCCAAATTCCATGTTTGGGTCCTTGGAAAAAAATGGAATTGGAATTCTGAAACTCTCATTTTGCCCCCAAAATGGGAATATCATCTTCCACCTAAATAGGTGGAATTGGAATTTCAAATTCCAATTCCAATTTTTACAAAAGCAAATTTAATATTTCGTGGGATCCGTGGCTATAAATATGTATATTATATTGCTATAAGGATGTATATATACATGTGTGTATATACACACATGTGTATATACACATGTGTGTATATACACATATGTGTATATATATACATACATGTATGTGCGTATATATACACACATGTATGGTGTGTGTATATACACATGTGTGTGTATGTCTATATATATACACATGTATGGTGTGTGTATATATACACAAATGTGTGTATGTGTGTATATATATATACACATGTGTGTATATGTGTATACATGGATACACAGTTGTATGTGTATATGTATGGTGTGTATATGTGTGTATATATACACACATGTTTGTGTGTATATATACACACATGTATGTGTGTATATATACACACATGTATGTGTGTATATATACACACATGTATGTGTGTATATATACACACATATGTATATAT